>VZSZ01010381.1:0-33425 GCA_013398815.1 Ibidorhyncha struthersii
TGTGTCCCCTGCCGGCTCCTTGGGGAAATTAACCCCATCCTGCTGGAACCAGGACATGTAGGTCTAGAGACACTCCTCCTTATTTTGTTATATTATGAAATAAAAGTTATGTAATTACAAACCAGTTTGGACTGCTTTGCATCAGTGCTAAACATTCAAAACTGGATCACAGACGATTATCATATGTCAGAATTTGGATCCAAGATCACAGAGTAACTGAGGTTGGCAGAGGCCTCTGGACATTGTGTGCTCCAACCCCCTGCTCAAGAGGGTCACCTACAATAGGTTGCCCAGGATGTTGCCCAGTCATGCTTTGAATATCTTTGCAAATGGACACTCCACAACCCCTCTGGGCATTCTCTTGTAGTGTTTGACCACCCTCACAATAAAATTAAAAAAAAATTCTTATGCTTCAATGGAATTTTCATGTTTGAATTGACTAGCCTGTCTGTCTCCTTCCCCCTTTATCAATTCCTTGTATATGTTGAGATGTTACTCCCTGAGCCTTCTCTTCTCCCGTCTGAGCAGTCCTTGCTCTCATCCTCTTCCCATATGACAGATGCTTCACAGACCTTTGATCGTTTCCACGGCCCTTTTGGTGGACTTGCTCCAGGATATCTACGTCTGTCTTGCACATGGCAACCCAGACCTGGATGCAGCACCCACATGTTTCTTACCAGGGCTGAGTCGAGAGGAAAGAATCACTTCCCTTGATCTGCTTGCAACACCCCTCGAAATACACAGAATCATAGAAGCATAGAATATTTCGTCGGAAGCTCCTTATAAGGATCATTGAGTCCACCTCCCTGCTCCTCGCAGTACTACCTAAAACTAAACCAAAAGCGTCATCCAGACACTCCTTGATCTCTGACAAGCTTGGTGCCATGACCACTTGCCTGGGGAGCCTGTTCCAGTCACCAGCCACCCTTTCAGTGAAGACAGTTTTCCTAATGTCCAATCTGAACTTCCCCTGATGTGGCTTCATACCATTTCCGCATGTTCTATCACTGATCACAAGAGAGAGGAGATGAGCACCTCTTCCTCGACTGGCCCCCTTGTGAAAGTTGTAGACTGTGATGAGGTCACCCCTCAGCCTTCTCTTGTCCAAGCTGAACAATTCAATTGACCTCAGCAGCTCCTGATAAGTCTTGGCCTTGAGATCTTTCACCGTACTAGTCTCCCTCCTCTGTACTCACTCTAATAGTTTGACATCCTTCTTATATTGAGGTGCCAAAAAGTGTACACAGTACTTGAGGTGGTGCCACACCAGTGTAGTGTAGAGTGGGACAGTCACCTCCCTTGACCAGTGGGCTTGATGCACTCCAGGACACAGTTGGCTCTTTTGGCTGCTAGGGCACACTGTTGACACATATTCAACTTGCCATTAATCCAAATCCCCAGATCTCTTTCCAGGGGTCTGCTTTCCAGCCTCTCGTCCCTCAGTTTATATGTATAACCAGGGTTACCCCATCCCAAGTGCAGAATCCAACACTTGCCCTTGTTAAAGTAGTCTTGTTAAAGTAGGCTGTAATGCAGCCGAGAATGTCCTTGGCCGCCTTTGCTGCAAGGGCTCATTGCTGGTTCCTGCTGACCTTCTACAACAGTAACTTCAGGGCCTTATTTGCAAAGCTACTTTCCAGCCAGCCTGGGGTTGTTCCTCTCCAGGTGCAAAACCTGGCATTTCCCTTTTTTGCATTTTGTGAGGGTCCTCTTTGCCTGTCTTTCCAGCCTGTCCAGGTCCAGCACAACCATGCTGTGTATCAGCCGTATCCCAGCTTTTTATCACCTACAGAACTGCTGACAGTACACTCTGTGCCATCCTTCAGGTTATATAGGAGATATTGAACAGTATAGGCCCCAACATCAGTCACTGCCGCACACCTCTAGTGACTGACGTCCATGCGAACTTTGTGCCACTGATCACAGTCCTTTGAGCACGTCATTTCAGACACCTTTGGATCCACTGTACTGTCCATTTATCTAGTCCATACTCTATCAGTTTCTCTGTAAGGATGTTATGGGAGACAGTGTAAAAGGCCTTGATAAAATCAGAGCTAACAACATCCACTATTGTCCCCTCATCCACAGAGCCAGTCATCACAGAAAACTAATCAAATTGGTCAAGCATGATTTCCCATTTGTAACTCCATACTGACTTCTCCCAGTCACGTTGTCCTCAATCTGCTTGGAAATGGTTTCCAAGAGGATTTGCTCCACCACCTTCCCAGCAATCAAGGGAAGACTTTCTGTTCTGTGTTTCCCCCAATTCTTCTTCTTGCCTTTCTTGGAAACAGGAGTGATATCAGTTTTCTTCCAATCAGGAACCTACCACAACTGCCATGACCTTTCAAAGAAAATTGAGAGTGGCTTCACAATGACATCAATCACTTCCTCCACACTCAGGGGTGCATCCTATAAGGTCTCATGGTTTTGTATGCACTGAGTTGGTCTCAATGAAAACTCACTGAGGAGAAAATTCACGTTCTTTTAGATTCCATTCTTGGATCCAACTGCCTTTTCTTCATAGAAGTGGGCTGGGCCCAAATCAAAAGAAACAAAAAAATATTTCTGAATTTAAAATTGAGTTGAGATTTACACCTAAACTCCTGTGTTTTTATATAGAATACATATCTTCTTTAAAGTTTTTGACATTGTTTCATGTACCACATGAATTTTTTGCAGTTTACAAGTGCTTCAGATAATTGGTGTACAGTTAATATTTTTTAAAATGGCCTGCCAAGGATTTTAGAAAAAAGATTTCTAATGTTCTTGAAAGCAAATGGTTGTTCCTAGCTCTTTGTAGGTTTCATAAAATTCAATCTCAAAAAAAAAATAGTACCTGTCAAAATAAAAAAAAAAAGAAAAAAAGAATTTTGTAGAAAATATAAAGGAAAAATCCTCTTTCTAAATTTGTCACCTCAACTGCAGTTTTCCATGGGGCACTTGCTGGAAAACAGAGACAAAAAGAATTATTTAAAATTCCCAAGTCACACTGAAACAAAAACAAGAAAGGTGTTTCATACAATAGTGGTAACAGGGAAGGAAATTTTTCCTTGCAGCTAATTTAAATGGCTTAAAAGAAAGAATGGAGAGAGAGATGGTACACTGTGACTTCTCTGTAAATTAGTTGATCTTCTCTCACAAACACACCCAAAAAACTCTAGAAGAAAATTTGTGAACTCATGTCTATGGCACAGTAGAGCAGTAATGAAGATTTATATCCAAAATTCATGTGGTATTTCTGGGAAAGCTGGACTGCTTTGGAGTCTATCCTTCTAGCCCATAAATTTTACAGGAGTGAGTTTTTATAGTGTCATGGAGATCAATTATACTGCTACACAGCATCAGGTATATCTTGTTATAGGATTTGGGAAAGCAGAATGAAAAAAAAAAAAGCAAGATTTACTTTAATCTAGATTACAAAATCTATTTCCAGATGTACCATTTAAACTGACTTTTGAAGGAGTTAACTGAGTAAGGGTGTGATGTTCAGAGCAAGGTAACAGAAAAAAAATTCTAGGGAGAAAAGAATATAAGGACTGAAACTACGGAAGAATTGGATGAGACAAGCAAATTATGGTGTGGAAAATGAAACTGATTACTCACATATATGAGGAAAATCATGATAAACATAGATTGCAGTGGCTCTCTACAATGCAGTGCCTCAAGCAATTACCACACAATATGTTGATTGAAAACAAGGGAAGTTGAAATTATAACCTGGGCATAATAAAGTTTTGCTGATTACTCTGGGAAAGAATCAGATTCTGGAGATACTCAGGTCTCCCCCCTCAACTTCAGCCTCACAGGAAGGCAAAAATACTGAGGGTGTCAAGAGTGCTCAGCTCGTTCTTTTAAATATAGTGGGGACAAAAGGAACTAGAAAACTATGGTTGTAATTTCATTTTGGATTTACTGTTTTGGGAAAGATACTGGATGTGAAACACTCCATTTGTGTTCCTGACCTTATAGGCACTTGGAGATGGTTTTTCTTTCTGATAGGCAATTCACATCATCTCAAATGTAGCCTTAACTGGGTTCATTTCCAAAGAGCTGGTTCCTCTAAAGATACTCACCTGTTTAATTCCATACTTCAAACACATATTAAGATAGCATTTGAACATAAATTGAGTACCTTTGGCCTTCACAGCCTCATTAAATAGTTAGTTACTTTAGCAGCCAAACGATTTTGAGTGTGGATGTGGAAACAGCTTGCAAGCTTACATTCTAGCTTTGGAGTCAAGAAAGAATCTGTCGTCAGGATCTAGAATTACATCAAGAGATTCCTCTCTTCTCCTTCTATTACGTTTCCCCCAGGGTTTGTGTAGGGGAGTGTGTGTATACATCTGTGGATATTTCAAGAACTTCCATACAACACAGCTATATAGCTACCTATTTTTGCAAGTGTAAAATTATGCCCTTTTTCTGAATATCATTCTTCCTTTTTTTTTCCACCTTAACACAAGTGGCTTGAAGGTCATAATTTAAGCCAGTATCTCAAATGTCCCTTTCAGATAAACTTCCAGTATTTTTTAGTGAGACAAAGACATTCCTTTAAAACTCACTATTCCGTGTCACATCTCAACTTGAAAAAAATTCTTGTTGCTGTAAAACTTCATCTTTCTTGCACAAATTAATTTTATCTAAAAAAACCCAACAGTTTGACAAGCAGCATAATTGCACTTGTTTCTGGGCACTTAGAGTGTTAATTTTTAGAAAAAAATAAGCATATTTCTTTCAATATCCAGACAGGTCTAACACATCCTCACTCTAGTTCTTACTTTTGCCACCAGTTAGTTTGTTTAAAGCACTGTAGTAATTTCAGCAACTGATGAAGTGAATCTCTAACAGCTGATTATAAGAACAATGAATAAGAAGTGTAATGAACCTCTATACCCACGGAAGCTGAAACCTGAAAGATGCAATTCAGCATCTTATGTAAAAGGATAAAAACAAACATCAAATTAAAAACAAATTTCTAGAATCTAGAGATCAAGAAAATTGTAAGAAATAGCGCTTATTAATTTGTTTCAGAGGGCTATAGTGCGATGAATTGCCTTTAAATAATAGAACAAGTACGACATAAGTAGTAGTTTTCATGGTATTTAAATGGGTACATCAAAGAAGAACAAAACACCTTATAAAAATTTTGCAACAAGAGTAGATACATCTGATTAATGGAAAAGAAATTGTAATTTTATAGAACAGTTGCATATTGATACTATAACTATTGTGCTTCAATACTCTTTCCTTCTAATGTCACAATGTGTTTACTCCGTTAATGGAGTAGGCCAAGAATTTGTGCAATTCATATCAAGGCTGCAATGAAATCCAATACTTTTTTGTTCCTTTGCCCCAGAGTACATCACAAAAAATGCCTTGTCTGATGGAATAGTGTATAAATACACTTACTCATTAAAGGAAGAATCTTTCTGAAGGAGAATTACAGGTGATATTGGAGATGACAAATTTAATTAATAACAAAAAATGTAGGTTTTTAGACTGCTTTGAAACAATAATGCCACCTTTAAAACCTGTTCTAAACTGCATGAGAGAAGTCTAAATTTAAATGGTATCTGTTTCCTACTGAAATGTTACAAAAGAGTCACTGGCCTTCTGGGCAGAGGACTATCAACTCTTATTGAAGCCTTGAGGAAAGATATGGAAATGCAATCCTTAGAGGTGTACTACTAATTTATCATTTTAAATCTATTTTTATTTACAGGTGAGTATTTGCTAGTACTCTTTTCAGCAAAGGTAACTATATATAAATTCAGTATTTTTATAAATACTGACAATAAAGTTTTATCCCTTCACGTCATTATAAAGAGTATTCCCCAAACTTACAAGACTGAGAAATTTAAGTAAGTAAATGTAACTAAAATTAGCTATAGGTGATATAAAATTCACTTCTGCTGTCAGCTTCATCTAAGGCTGTCTTAGGTGAGCCAGACTGTGGTAACACGACTGAGTAAGATCTTAATAAATATCCTTGCTGTGATAAAGTGGGGCATCAGTAGTATGACACTACCCAAAATGCTTAGTGTGAACTTCATTGACAAAGACGACAGAAGATAGGTCAACAAGTTAAATTTTCTTTCCGTGCTCTGCATCTGACTCAGCACACTCAAGCTCAAGCCAGTGTTATCAAACTACAATGAAAAGTTTAAAAAACTAGAAAGTAACGTCATGTCCTGTGTGTTCAGTGCAGTACCATCCAGTGGAGAGCAGGGGAGGCATGAAGCACATCTGGGTCTATTTTTGAGAATGGAAGTCAATCTTAGAATCTTAGTTAAAATCACAGAGACAATTTAATAAAAATTTCTTTCACAATTAATTTCTAAGAAAAGAACAGGAAAAAGATTTAACCTGAAATGCACCTTGTTTCTTGGCTCTTCTGTATTATAAATTAATGGCTCAAAATACAATAAGCAGCTGATAAGAAAGTGGCTGCATTTTTTCAACAATATTTTGTGTTATCCTGAAAAGCAGAGCTAGTTACTGAAAGCAGAATCACGCATCCCTGCATTCTTTTGCAAGGTACTACTTTGTAAAGGCCACATTTAGTTTCTGTCTTGTCACATCCCATTTAATCCAGCAAAAATGGGCAGAGAAACACATCATGCACTTTAAAACTTCATTTCTGAAAACTTTCATCCGCCGGCTTCATATAATGAAGTCAGTCCTGACAGAAAATAGGGCTGAGTTTTATATACAGACTTGCTCATTTCTCACTTCTGCACTGGAGTATTGAAATTAGAATTGCTATTATACCTTACCTGCATGTGAGCAAGCACTACTTTCTTAAAAATGTGAATAATTTGAAGTATCTCAAACTGTGCAATAAGTCAAACTTGTGCAAACTTTCCTATTCATGAAATCCCCCAACTCTGCAGTTCAGTCTAAATAACAACTGCTTTTGGCTTCTTACTGGAAATAGGTCACTGTTAAACAAACAAACCATTTTAATATAGATTCTATACAAGTGTAGTTATTTTAGGAATGTAAGCTCTTTAGTTACAAGCTGCTTTGGACAGGTGGTGCTTTTACAACATCCAGATCATGATCAAAGCCTTGTGGAGCTACCAAAAAATAGCTATTAATAGCAATAATAAGAATTATAATATGACAGATAACAGAACTAGATATGATAAGGAAATGAAGATCCAGTGCAGAAGGAAGTATATCAAACTAAATTGACTTTCCCATGAATACAGAGGGTAAGAAGGATCTGGAAACTCTCAATAACTACTGAATTATCACACAGAGTAATTAACAATAGAAACACTAGACTGCATAGAGATATTAGAGTAATTTCATCCAATTTATATTTAACACCACATTAGTGAGACTTAGAATAATGAATGCCATTCTGGTCACCTTATTAGAGAGGAACACACAGTTCAACGTAACCAAAACGAGAGTAATATAAAACTATCCAAAGTAGTTGCATAAGACTTTCCAGATTTTGAAAAAGAAAAGGAGAGGTTATCAATCAGAAGACAAACATTTTCAAGTGAACAGAAAGGGCAGGTGATATACAGGTGTTTTTTAAAGGAAAAATATAACTGCACTGGGCAGGAAAGTAAAAAAATGGGCCAATTACCCTTGAAACTTGGGTTGACTTTTTGTGATAGAAGGTGGAACAGATGTTCTGGAACAAAGAATGCAACAACTGGCCCACTTAGAAACAGTTCTTTACTTTGGATGTGGATGTCTGTAATTTAACAACATTTGACATGTATTATAAGGCTACAGCTAAACTTTAAGGAAGAGCAATAGCATGACGGATGTCATAACACTGGACTAGTATATGCTTTTGTGTTATGTTCTTCTGTGGAATACCTCTTCCAAAGACTATACTTTTGCATTGCTTTTTGTTGCAAGTTAAGTTATTTTTCTTCACTGTTGTTGAAGTCACATGGTGCTGTACTGTTTTGAAACATATATTCTGCATATATGACTACATGATGCAAATGTCCTATTGTTAGTCTCTACACACACTTAGATTTCTCTACATGCTTCTTCCCATACTAGAATAACTGATTTCTGAACTTTTGAGTTAAAATCTTCCATCATTATTAGATTTTCATTCCATCACTGTTCTGACTATGATCAAAGTAAAACTTTCATTTTGCTATAGATAAATGCAGAGACTCTGATATTAAACATTCACAAAACATTTATGGACGGTTTTCTGAATTAATGCAACAAGCTAATTAAGTCACTTTATGTGTTCAAAATGAATGCTTAGAATACATAAAATGAAATTAATCTAAAAATGTTCTTTCATAAAAAGAAAGAGTTCATTTTATTTATTTCTTCTAGAAGGTACTGAAAGTTTAAATAAAATTTTACTCTTATTTTACATGAAAGTACGTGTGTTCCCTCTGTCCATTAAAAAAATGAAGTAATAGCTGGTGTGTATACTTTTACTGTTTCATAACTTTTCAGAAAACACCTGGATTTCAGTAAGGCCTATGGTACTGTCTCCGGTGAGATCCTCATAGGGAAGCTGTTGATGTACAGGCTGGATGAG
Source organism: Ibidorhyncha struthersii (assembly GCA_013398815.1). Lineage (NCBI taxonomy): Eukaryota > Metazoa > Chordata > Aves > Charadriiformes > Charadriidae > Ibidorhyncha > Ibidorhyncha struthersii. The sequence goes on from VZSZ01010381.1 coordinate 8,540, forward strand.
CAGACAGTGAGGTGGACTGAAAACTGGCTGAATAGATGGGCACTGAGAGTGGTGATCAGCAGCCCAGAGTCTAGTTGGAGGCCAGTGACTAGTGGTGTACTCCAGGAGTCAATACTGGGTCCAGTCCTGTTTAACATATCCACGAATGGTCTCAGTGATGAGGTGGAGTTCACCCCCAGTAAGTTTGATTATGACATCAAACTGGGAGGAGTGGCTGATACACTAGAAGTTTGTGCCATCATCCAGATGGCTGGAGAAGTGGGCTGGCAGGAACCTTATGAAGTTCAACAAAGGAAGTGCAAAGTCTTGGGAAGAACAATCCCATGCACCAATATATGTTTGGGGACCACCCAGCTGGAAAGCAGCTTTGCAGAAAAGGATCTGGGAGTCCTGGTGAACACCAAGCTGACTATGAGCCTACAATGTGCCCTTGCTGCAAAGAAGGTGAATGGTATACTGGGGTGCATTAGGCAGTTTTTGCCAGCGGGCCAGTGGAGGCAATCCTTCCCCTCAGCACTGGTGAGGCCACACCTGGAATACTGTGTCCAGTTCTGGGCTCCCCAGTACAAGAGTGACATAGACATACTGGAGAGAATCCAGTGAAGGGCTGCTAAGTTGATGAAGGGACTGGAGCATCTACTATGAGGAAAGGCTGAGAACGCTGGGACTTTCAGCTCTCAGTTCAGCCTGGAGAAGAGAAGGCTCAAGGGGATCTTAATGTATATATTTAACTTAATGTATTTACCTGAAAGGACCATGTGAAGAGGATGGAGCAAGGTTTTTTTCAGTGTTGCCCAGTGACAGGACAAGAGGCAGTGGGGACAAACTGAAACACAGAAGGTTCCAGCTGACCATCAGGAAACCCTTTCTTACTGTGAGGGTGACCAAAGAGTAGCACAGGTTGTCCAGGGAAGTCGTGGAGTCTCCTTCCTTAGAGATATTCATACTTTTGGGCAACTTGTGTCCCTATTCAAGCACAAGGGTTGGACCAGATGACCTCATTTCCAAATTCAACCATTCTGTGATTTTGTGATTCTGCGATTCTGTGAGATTCTGTGTGATTCTATGAATGTTTACATAACTTTGGATCATTCCCTGTGAAAAGGATCTTTTAAGCCCTTTTATAGTCCACTATTCTGAATGCAGGGGGAAAGCTATTAGTGATTGCAATGTTTCGTTGCCCTTTATAAAACACATTTTAAATAACACAGAAAAGGTAACAGTTTTCTAAAGACTAGGTTAACTGGTGAAACCTTAGGACTAAAGAAATGTAAGACTGGTTTCACTTTAGCAGAAAATACCAGAAGGACCAACCAGGAATATGACTGAAGGGCATTTAGTGAGGCACAGTTTGATTAAAGATAGTCACAGCATGGACTCAGAAAAGCAAAACATTTTGTAATAAATCTTATGGAACCTTTTGAAGAGCTAATACAAAGAGTTGGCAGGGTGAAAGTTGAGAACATAATTTACCAACACTTCAAGAAAGCTTTCAATACAGCATAACTCAGAGAAGACTAATCTACAAGATTAGCAGATCTGATGTGCAGAAGCGAGCAGGTTGAGTACAAAACTTATTGAGGACTGAAACCAAATATTCCTGAAGTGTGAAAACACATGAGAATAGGTGGGTAAGGGTTATAAGTGAGCTGCTACAAAGCTGAGGGATGGATTTTATTTGTTTCTGATCCAGAAAAAAAGAACATTGATCAAGGCAATAGAAAATGCACATGAAAGAAAACCAAAAGAAAAACTGAATGAATTCTAAGAATTAGAACAGACCAGAATCTGTTGCAAAAGCTACTGATTATACCTTGTGCAATTTTATCTGAGTGGCAATGCAAGTCAAATGTCAAATACATGTGCACATGCACAAGTGCGTCTACACTTGGGTAGGCACACATAAGACTTTATGGTACATGTGTTACATCCTTACTGCATGCTTTTTCTATCATTAGTTTATTTGAAATGACAGTTTTCGGAATTCATTAGTCTGGATACATTCATTCACAGAGATAGCAAGGGATCTGTTCCTTTCCTTCCTTCCATGGAACTGTGCATTCCACAGATCTTTCATTACCTTTAAAGTTCTGTATACATTAAAGATCCTCCCTGCTCCTGTGTCACCTGTGACCTCAGTACTTTTCTAGACTCTGGGTAAAATTCTAAATTTTGCCACCAGGCAAGCAAAGTAATTCCCCTGAATTTACTCAGGCCTTCTGAATGCCTCATATTTCTTTTGGGAACCTGTTGCAAATCATTTCTATGGCCAATATCATAGGAATGCTGTAACAGTTATGGTGTATAATACTCTGATACCAGTAAATATTTCCTCCAGTTCAAAATTATGCTACCTGAGCCATTATTACCATAAACAACCAATATCTACCCTTATCTAAAGTATCATGATACAAATTGGGTCTTTTTTTTCCTCACAAATGCAAACCCAGCATAAGATCATCCCTTATTGGCCAAGGAACAAGTATCACACATCCTCACTAACAAGGAAACAAGAAATAGCATGAATCATACAGGTATTCTTGATTAGTTATTACCTTGCCGTTACACTTTAAATGGTTAACTTTTATATACTTGAATTTAAGCAATAAATATATCACAGCAAAGTTTCTGTCATGCCTCCACTAATTCATCCCCACATATCCTCGCAGAGGTGTCATTATGGACTATTTTGTCACTCTATATTCTCCCAAGAAAATCACCATCCAGGCATTAAATTGTATCTTGTATGCATGTGTATGCATATATATTTTCTTTTTTTGAAACAAATATGAAATTTCTTAGATTTGCTTTTTGCGTTATTACATTTTTTCCCTCAAGCACATAGTATAGTTGGTAAACACTCTGGCAAAATCCCTCTAAACCTTAAAAAGAAAATGCACTGCACTTTTAGAAATGTCTATGATTTTCTTCCTACACTAAGTAATTTGATTTTCTTTTATGTTTTTACTGTATTTCAGTAACCCAGCCCAATTCTGTCATGTAGTTACCCAGTCTCTCTTATCTCTTTTAGTATAAACTGATTGCTTTTTCTTTTCTCTCTCTTCTCATAAATAACTTCATATGCTGGCCACCGGAGATAAAGCCATTAGCCTAAATCAGTCCTTGTTGCTTAATCTGTTAAAATTTCCACAGCAAGTTATATGAACAAACAAAATTTTTAAGTCAATAAAATAATGCATTAGGTTATTAAAAAAGATACTTACATTGAAATGTTATTTTAATCATTGTAATTGCTGAACTGCAAGAATGTAGAGAATGATAAAAGGACCATTCACCTAACTGGAAAAAGAGGAAAAAGAATTATGTTAAGAATCTTAAAGATTATGATAACATTGCAGCGTGGTTTAAAAATTCAGATCTGGTTCTTCTGTTTATTGTTAATGTCAGTCTGCATTTTAGCATTCAAGAGAAACTTTCCAGTATGCCTGCCCGCCTGGTGGATAGATAACCATTGATCTAGTAGGAGGTGAAACTCCCTTTTGCTTTCTTGGATGACTCAATATCTATCTTTTAGTATAAGATGTCTTCAGCTACTGAACCGTTCATTTTATGCCAACAGACATACATTAACTAAGATATTTTTTAGAAATACCTGCTCAGAAGAACTGCTTTTAGCTCACTATTAGCTTTTCACTGACAGTAGACCTGGCAATAATCACCCCAAGAGTGATAATTTTTCTTCTAAAGATATAAGACAATTCAGCACAAAGATAGGATGCAGCTTTTCTCTCCCACTCCACAAAATTCTGTACCTCAGTCTCTGTTTATATTTTCATAGTATAGGAAGGTTGGTACCGGCAGTACAAAGGTCATTACTGGTGCACCAAATCACCCACTGTCAGAAAATGTATGGTTGCTCAGTGAAACTAACAAGACAATTCAAAAATATTCACAATCCTCATACTGACTCCTGCCTTGACCTCAGCCCATCCTCATCCCTGGGTAGATGCCTGATTCACTGGCCTGGAGCTGCCCACAGCTGACTCTCTGGCTTGCCCTGCTCCATGGCTGGTTCATGGGGAGACCTCACTGATTCCACGGCTCCTGCCTCAGGGAAGCAGTTTTGCAACCCAACACAAATGTGATCATTGGCACAACAAATATGCTAACCACTTATGTGATGATGTTTAATCTATTTATAAGCCTTTCTACATGTGCTCTTCAGCAAATGACCTTCTAAAGTCTTCCAAGTATTACTTCATTCATCATCTTCATAGAGATGTCATATCACATGATATGACATACTGATACTTACAGATATGGACAGAGACACAAAATTGGGCTAGATCCACAAATAGAGCTGAGGGCTTGTATTTCAAATCCATGTCCTCAAAACTGAGGTATTGCTACTTTCGAATCTTTGAATGCCGGAACCTTCCCACACATCTGTGTTTTCACCCACCCATTCATCAAAATATTTCCATCTGACAACCATATCAGCCTACTTGGTGACAGTTCTGGGGAGTCCTGTGCCTAAGCCCTACCAGGAATCAAATGTGTCATTTTCCCAGACTCCTGCAAAGACAATCTAATAATCTCAGATTCCCTAAAATACTCCTGGAAGATCTGGACATCTCACATCTGCACAGCCCACAGTCAGGCAGGGTGACAGTGATGCCATACCTGTCCTCCAACCAGGACTGAAGGGCAACCGTGGTATACATTCAGCTACCCTAAAGGAAACTGAATTAAAATGTCACAACTCCCAAGATAATGTCCTAATTACTCAGTTATCATGTATTTTTGAGTGAGTCTTTCTTAAATCTCTCCTCATTTGGCTAATCCCCTTGCATGAATAAAAACTAGTCTTTGGGCTCTGAAGAATATTAAAAATTGAGGATAACAAATTGAACAAGTTCCCCTTGTGGAATTCACACAAAGTGATTTGTCTACAGCCACTCAGAAAAAGCTGTAACATTTTAAAAATAAAATAAGATCCTCTGAATAACATAGCAGAAATTTATTTCTCTGGACTTCATTTCTAGCTGCTGGTAGAAGCAGTCATCTCATATTTATGAAACTATTCATGGGTGCTTTCATTCACGGTAGCCTTCATTTTTCATTTGCTGAAATGCCTTTTCTCATCTGCTGTGAAGGAGATGAAACTAGTCTCCCTTCTTCCATTTTGTGTCATTTGAAGGCAAGTAATTCTTCAGTCTTCCAGATCACCCTCCAAAAGCTATTCCCATGGTAGCAGACGACACCTATGACATCAAGGCCATTTGCTTGTGCTTAGTTTATGTGGAGATGCTTCCTCTAAGACAATCCTTTTCTTTAATCAAGTAAACTGGATTTCTTCCTTATCAGGCTCTTAGTTCCAGGGGCTGCATATATACTACATAGGCAAAAGTTTCCATAAAATATCTCTTCATGTATTTTACTTCAGTGAGCCCCTTCATACTGATGGTTTCTGGTTTTCCAGATAGTGACAAAAGGAATTCTGAATTGCTGGAGCACTAAGAATACTTTTCTTTTCTTTTTTTTTTTTTGAAAAAGAAAAGGAATACGAATAATTCCTCTTTCCCCCACCCCATGCAGGTTTTGTTTTGTCTTCACCTTGTGATTTGATATTGACCCTACTAATGTATTTTAGCTCCTTTGAAACACAATCTGAGAAAAATAAAACCTAGAAGGCTGTCTTGGTAGAAGTACATTGTTTGCAAATTGAAATACAGAAGATACTTTCATACAGAGGATATTATGATGTTCTCATTTATTGCTGAAAAAGTAATAAAGACAAGGTATTTTTGGTTAAGACAGAATGTTTGTATTATTAGCTAGTGCAGCTTTATGTCTAGTACTGAAGAAAAAGATTGTATTGTTATAATAAAATTAAAGTAATACTTAGGCTGATATAAAGCTGATGAAAGTGATTCGTACAGCCACTAAGAGATTACTGTGTTATCCTGCATAGCTATAACCTACTCAAAAATGAACATCTAAATTAAGAAAAAGCATAACGAAGCTCTCCTCAGAGGACAGGCTTCTGTACCCTATTGTACCTCAAGTTGTTAGAGTCCATGGTAAGGATAACAGTTCTGATTTTAATAAGAAAATGTTAATTACATTTCTTGATTTCTGCATACATAAGCTGCTGCTTTACTACATTATTTGTAGTACTACTGACTGGAGACTTACCTAGTGAAGTTAATAGGTATTAATTGGTCCCTGGTTAGTCTCCATCTAATTTGATTGTCAACGGACTTAACATTCCCTGTTTGCATCAGTGACATATGGTAAAAAAAGTAAAAAGACTACTGCAGATACAATCACGCCTGCATTTATCAGGGTACTTGATAGTTTTGGTAATCGGTAGTGAAAAACATTCCAGCTCTTTAAACAGATATGAGGATCTATAAGCTTTATATAAATGCTTACTGCATTACAAAGGAATAAACCAGATTTATTTTATGCACATTTATTTTAAAAATCCTTATTTTTATATTTATCTCTTTACCTCTAGGTAAGCAGTCTGCTTAATTTGGTATGCCAATATAAAAATATTTCAGATTTACTTAACCTGGTCCCGACAGAAACAGAGACTTCGAAACTGGTCATCTTTCAAATTATCTGCAACATATTCAAACTTTTTGGAAGACAGATGAAGTGTTCCTGGAAGAACAAAACCAAATGTAAGAATGAGGGAGTAGGTTATCAAACCAACTAACAGCTCAATAATTTTCCTGCTCAATTTTTCTGTGGCCAACAGATTTTGACTCCTTCTCTAGTTTTGTACTTTATGTCTGTTTTGATTACATTTATTTCTATCCCTAGACTATTATTAACAAAAAAAGGGATTTTTGTTAGCAATCTAATCTTGCTGTTATATTGATCAAAGCAGATTTTTTTCTTGCACTTCTACCTTCCAGTCATAGGTATTTCAGGTTTACCTTGAGAATTGCTCATTAGCATTGCACAATTTACCAAATGTTTTTTTAACCTTTTTTCATGTAATAAATGCATATCTACCCACTGTCACTATTATTTCATGTGCAAATATGTATGAAACCTTCATTCATTGAATTTACCTCTCCTCTTCTAATGAACACTTTATAGAGTTTTAGCAATTCTTCGTACTGTTTTTCAGTAATGCTGGGCTCAAAATTGTACTTGAGATGCCATTTCCTTGACATGACCTCTGTTGGGAAATCAAAACACTGAAGTTACTAAGCAGTCTTCACACAGTACCAAATAGTTAAGATCAAGAAATGAAGACATGCAAGGTGTTTATACCTACATTTCCCTTTCTGGATAGATTAACTCTAACTATACTCAAAGGAATTTTTGGACAGCTCGTGACTGCATGATGTCTTCCAAGTTTATAAGGCTTTATATTATTAGAAAGTTGCATAATTACACTGATTTTTTTTTTACATGCGATAAAGAAATGGCATTAATGAAATAAAGCAACTCAGTTGTACTTTACACAGAGTACTGCACACTTTTCATGCCAATGTACTGAGTTCCCAATATGCTGCTGGTTTGCTCTATTGATCAACTGTCTGATTTTTTTTTTACATAAATATGTAAAGATTACCTTTACAGGCTTTTCAGTCCAACTCCCACATCTTATCAACGCAGTTAGCTTGAAAGCAAGGAAAAAGCTACAAGGTATACTCCAGAACACAGCACATTACAATACTGTACTCTGTATGAAAATGATTGATTTATAGTATATTTTCAGGTAAGGCCACAATATGTTGTCTTTGGAAAGTGTAAACATTTCTGCTAACCCTGAAAATTTAGCTTATTTCTGCATTTGCCTCAATTACACAATGAAAGGTATATATCAAAAAAATACAAAGCTATAACTTAATTCTACATATTTGATGCTTCTTCCCCGCACTTCTTGATGGCATAACAATGAAAGAGTCAGTATTTAAAGGATTTCATCACAGTAGTCAAGTCCAGGGAATACTATGGTGCCAGGTCATGTATAAAAGACAAGGAAGGCACGGTAAATGAAAAGTCTCTCTAAAGACATCCACTTATAAAGGTAAAAGGTATAAAGAGAAATAAGCTAAATATTTATAAAAGGTTTATTGGTTTTTCTAGCCTGATTAAAAAATACAGTTTTCATCTATGCTCCAGAATTATCTGGAGGAAAATGTTAATATTTGATAGTTGACTTATTTAGGTAATCTAGCTTCTTGTATGATGATAACTTCAGACTGAAAAGCTTGTGCATGAGACAAACTACCTAATAATTTTTTTTGAGAAAATATCTGAAGGTTATAATAAAGCAGAATGCCCAAATTGCTGCTTGAAACTTATCAGAAAGATTGAAAATGCTCTTATTTCTACAGTCCCCTCAGCACATCTATAAATCCAGACTTGACGTTCATCACAGACATATTCACGCACTTGAAAAGACAAACCTATGTCCCCATACAGATGCATGTCTTCAACTCTATAATGGTTGTCCACTCAGTAAAATACAGTCTTGCAAGATCACAGTGTAGGCAATACCTGATTACCTAATTTTCCATTTATTCATTGGAAATGTCAGTTGCAAAAGTGCACTACTTCTGGCTGTTCTATAACTCTGGAACTCTCCATAAAACACTGAAAGACTTCTGCTTTGACCTCAATTCAGCCTCCTATTTTTAGCTTCTCCAACTTCATCTGCAGATAAAAGCAAAAAATCGTTTCTTGGAGAGCTCCATCTTTAATAATTTCTTCTCTTTTTCTTTAAATCATGAAATTAAATCTCTTCTTCAAAATTACAGCAATAGTTTGTTGTCTGTGAAATGGAAATCATGAACACACAAAACCTCTGATCAAGACTGAATGTGTTGTTTTGATTTCAATTTAGATAAACTTAATATCTGAACAAAGCACAGATACTGAATTTATTATTTTCAAGACTGGTTGAAATTGAATGGATCCCAGAAAATATTTAGATATAGATCAAACTACGCATTTGTCTAACAATGTTATTCCATCAAAATACTTCAGTCAACTCTATATTCTGATAATAGATATTATATGAATATTATAATCCCATCATTCACATTACAGGTTCTGAAAACTTGCTTCATAATACCTTAATGCTATGGACAACTTAAATTACAGCTTAATATTAGGTACTATTACTCAGTGTTTTCTATATAATTTCACTTCCTATGTCTTGTAAACATGCAGTTTTATTTGAATTATATTCAAATAAGTGCATTGGAAAGAATTATACTTTGGAGACATCAAATAGTATCTGGTACAGTATTTAAGAGAAATTCCTTTTGTTTCAATCTATCCTCAAGCTCTTGAAACAATCTTGTTCTCAATCCAACTTTTTATGTGGCCCACTTTGGTCAAACTGTAACTTGACTCAAATCCTGGTGACTGAGAATGAGCTGTCCCTCATATGTCTATTTTGAACTGTCCTCAAAAAAAGTGGAAGGTGAACAAATTAAAATTGTCCTTTGCTGTACCATAAATTAGAACAATTACTATTTTCTGACTTAAAGATCTAGACTGAACAGTATTCTGCTTGTGGACTGAATCTAGGATTTCAGTGAAAGTCTCTCAGAGAAAAGTTAGTTGTTAAAATGGAAGTTCAAATTACATTTAAGACTACTAGTTAAAGAGGTTAGAAAAATTAAGCTGTCAGGGAACACTCAGAATTCAGCCTTAAGAAATTACCGGTATCCACTCTTAAGCTGAGGTCATGCCCAAGAAAAAAATGAGTTTGATTGTTTGGAATGAAAGACAGAGTTCTCATAGCATATGCTCTGAGCAGATTTTAACTCAGTCCCGTCCTACCATGTACAAACCTAGATTTATATAAAGTTTTCTTTTACACTTTTGCAAACATATCCTGCAGCTCTTTTCTCCATCTCTCATATAAGTGAATGAGAAACAGAAACAAAACCATATTTTTTTCTTACCCAGCTGGTTTACATTCCTCAAAAGCAATAAAAAATTTGCAGCAGAGAATTGCCTCATCTGGTCTTTGCAACAGTAGGACTTACTAGCTTTAACTTTCAAAAGTGACCTCTACTTAACAACTGTTCTCCGTGAACAGCATAAAATCAATGGTCCTGCACCAATATGGAGAAATATAGCAATTCATCATTACCTGCTTTTCACTGTTCTCTGTAGTAAAAAAATTTGCACTACTTCTGTTCCATTCCTACAGTTCTGCCTTTCCAAAGGTTCTTATGGGGGTTTTGTTATTTTTCTTTTAAAAACACAAGAAAGTGACATACAGATTTTTTATTATTATTATTGTTATTTAACTGCCAGTGACTACCTGAGAGAGAGCATTTTAGAAGCATTTGATTTTGCTGGTCACTCATCACATAAACAGCAGATAACACAGCTGTGTAGAAAACAAGCTTTTCTCCTCTTCAACTGTGGAGAACCATAATAAAGCCAGATGACCTATTTACAAGTTTAATTGATGTATTTTCATGAATAGATGGTAATGGTAATTATAATACTGCTTGCATAATAAAGACATTTTTTAAAAGATATTCATGCCAAATCAACAGGGATTTAATCAGATAATATAAACAAACCATTCCGCATACCATTTATTAGTTACAATATTCTGTGAAATGGTATTTTTTGCTTTAGCAAACATTAAAAAAACACACTCAGAAAATAATAAACTTCATTAGACTATTATTAGATGCAGCATTTAATGCCAAGGGAAGTGAACTTTCAGATCAATCTCCACATTAAGTAGATGAATCGGGTACTGACTGCAGGAAAAGTCCACTAATAAAAAACCCTTCACTTCTGTCAAGGACCTAAGAAGTATTTCTGCTGAAGTCCACCTTTTCACACTTTCATAAAAAGGAGGTACTGAAAAATGGGTCTTCTGAGAAATCTATGTATTGCTATCTGGTAAACATAGACATTCCTGCATGCAGTGTATACAGGGCAAATTTTCCAAGTAATACTGTCTATATTCCTTGGTTTCTAAAAGAAAGTCCCACCTGCTCTGTTCCTTGCTACCTGTCAATGTATGCTGCATGGCTCCTAAATCCAATTAATTTCAAAAGACAAATATAGAAAACCTTGAGATAAGGATTACACTTAGAAGAAAGTCTGAATGGATACAGATAGATACAACTTACCTACCCATGGAACGGTAATTTTTATTTGTACTTTCTACTGCTCTGTTGTTCAGAATTCTACCTGTTCTTTTTCACATCAACATACAGTAGCAGCAATGCCCATATGGATAAAACTGTAATAATGTATGACCTGTAATTTGAACAAAAATCTAGAGATCAACTGGTGCAGTGTCTGACAAACTGTGTGGATTAGTTTAAGAAATCCGTGCTGTGTGCCTATGAGCATATGATTTTATGTACATATTACATTTTTGTAACAGAAAGAAGCAGAAGCAGCCTCAGATCACAAATTCTATGTACGCATGTATGTCTCAGCATTAGAAAATTAATGAGAAAATAATAGTTTCTCTTATTTAACAATACTTTAGCATTGTCATATTAAAATAAATTTTAATTCTGAGATTACAGAAGTGCCAGTTGATGTTTTTTAAGACCCAGTATTGTGCCAGAACAACAAAATGCTATGAATTTGGGTCTGTCTCAGAAGCATCAATTTCTTACAGTCTGCAAATGCATATTTATTGCCCATTTCAACCTTAGCTTCACATGGTCAGCTCCCACCACTCCATAAATGCCACAGGGTGAGAAACTGTAATTGTGATGTGTGATGGCCTCAAAGGAATTTGTGCAAAGAAAGAAAACTGACCACCTTCCTCTTCACAGGAGGTACAGACAAGTCATAAGCCAGTCCCATTTTCTGCTAGAAAAGTTTACACCACTCCCCTTGCACAGATGCAGTGTTTTTCAGTAAATCTGCACAATCGAAAATTCAAATTATGACACACCTTGGTGTGGGAGTGCAGCCACACTTTCCTACATAACCAAATCTGAGGGTATTTCTTTCTGAGAAGTTTAGGAAATTGTTTCTTTATAGATAGAAGACTACCATCTTCAGGTGGTGTGATGGATGTTCCCACTCTGAGTGAACAGCACTTTAGTTCAGGTACCACCTACGAGGAGACGAGGAGACAAGGAGACCCAGCTGAAATCAACACTGCTGTGCAAACCGTCAGAACTGTGCTAGGCCATATCTCCTCAGGAGCCAAGGATTCTAGGCCATGTCTTGTCAGGAAGAGTACCAGCCCAGACTGTGACTAGACAAAACCAAAACTGCACAAAACCACAGCTGCACACTTGCATATACACCAAAAGGGAGTTTGACCATGAATCAATCACTTTATGCTATAAAAATTTGCAGCCCCCCTGAGATCATTGAGCTCTCCTGTACGGCAGCAGGCTGCATGGTGATCTCTCCTCTGAGCAGGGATGCTTCTCAAGGTTACTCCTCGAGGCTGAGAGACCCATTACCTGGCATCTGACACCTATAACGAGGTAAGCAACATTCTACATTAGGCCTGAAAATATATTGTATGCTAGTGACAATTATATCTCCAGCTATAGCTTAATTATTAGAAGTGTAGTACGTAGTAGAGTGTTTGACCACCATCTATTTATTGCTTAGTTATTGTTAAATCATTGTTAAGTCACTGTTTAATTACCATTCATTTGTTGCTTAATCACTATAAATTATCATTTAATTATTATTCAGTCATTGAATAATTGTCATATGATCATTGTTTAACCTTTAATAAAACCATTTACTTAACACCATAAACATGACTTATCTCAACAATTCACCTGTCACAGATGGTATCAATAACTTTCCCAGGGAGTGTAAGCTCTAAAACAGAAAATAAGATGCTTAGTACTGCAACTCCTGAATGACTCTGGTCACCAGGACACTCTCTTCTGAGTCTGTACAAGGCAAAAGACTACTGTTCTCAGAAAGACAGCTAACAGTCCCTGATGCAGCCATAAACTATGAACAAGTTTTTATCGGAATGTGTGAAGATGGAATTAAATGAAACATCGGTGAGGAGTACAAAGCACTTACTCCATACAGTCATCTGATTAAAAAACATTTTCAGGTGTACAGTCCATTCTACATTTCCAAAGGGCAATTCAGAAATCTTTTGAGTGTTTTGAAATTAAACGTAACAGAAAGAAACAGGATAATTGTAGGGCAGCAGTGATTATTATTATTATTTAACCAACTTATGCCTGCCACTTTAAAAAGTATTTATTGCAAAGATACATGGGAATGGTATCTCATTTTAACACAGCAATGTTCTTCAATACAGGAAAAAGTTCAATGTGTCTTTGCAGAGACATAGCACATATATCAAAAGTTATTCTAGCTTGGTCTTCAAATGCCAGCTGTGAATTAAAAGTTCAAAATCTATAGCTTTAGTTTTATATTGTACTCATCTTTTACTCCAGTTTGTTTGGAACCAGACTTAAGCGGGCCTATGAACATCAGTAGTAATATCTAAGATTATTGCTCTACTGAAAAGTGAGATCGAAAATTTGTGAACAGAGTATAGCACACAACCTTAAGTAATTGGACACAAGTACAGATCAGGTAACAGTCACCAAATCTGAAGTGATGCAGAGCTTTCTCAAAAATCCTTCCCAGTTTTTCAGTAGTAACAGAAAGAGATCGATTCACTAGTTTCCTTGTTTTGAAAACTTTATATAAAATCACTGCTACAAACGATTTCTGAAAATGTCCCAACAGATATTCAGAATATTGGGAATAAATAAACGTTAGATTGTAGTAGTGTATTCATTCCCTTTTTCTTTCATAGTCTTAACTGTTTTCCAGATTCTTATATAGTGTATTTGGATAGTGATACTCATGATTTTTTATACTTGCAAACACCACCATTTATCTTACAAGAGAGATTTTGCCTATCATTTTCATCTCCATCAAGGGATGACAGAGACTGTTTTCTAATCTCGAGTCAAATACTAAGGTATAAAGATGTACTTTAGCTACTGCTCTGACTGAAGACAGAGATAGAGATCTGCAGAGCTAAGGTAGAAGAATAGTACAGCTTGAGATATGTAGATTCTATATTCCACATTCTGTAGATGTAAATGATCATATCCATGGTGAATTGAGCACAGATGTGAAGATTTACAAATGTGTAACAAATGCATATATGCTGTCTTGTGCATGATAGAGAATGAGCTTGAGGAAAATCCAGTAAAATTTTCAAAAGGAAATGGCTAATTTTCTAAAAAATATGGCATGACCCAAGCAATATCATATTTTGTTTAATATGCTCCTGTTTGCTAAGTGTTGTGCAGACAAAGCAGTGAGTGAAACCATTTTCACAAACAATAACATGGAAGTGGTTGTAGGTTGCAAAAAAAGCTCTTTATTGTGAGGGAAAATTTACAGTTGTGAGGATGAAACAAATGTCAGCTCTGTAGGATTTCACCCACCATAGAATAGCAGATATTTCACAGGCAGCTGATTATAGGAATTTGGGGTGGTGGGAGGAGGGGAACTGCGGACGGGATACAGGACAAAGCAGATACAGAAACAGAATATAATAGGTACTGGACGATTATTAGATAATGTGCTTTTTAACCTAATACATTTTTCATTCAAATAATATGTGCATGGCTAGCAAAAGGTTCAGTTCTAAACTATTTACATAGATTTAATTACATTAGACTTACAAGCAGTTAGCTGTTTAGGACTTGGCTGCCTGCCATTTGGTAATCAGCACATCAGTAGTATCCTACCGAAAAACACTTCTGGTAGCCTGAAAAAGGCAGAGTTGTGTAAACAATACCCCCACCTAGCGATCAAACCGTAACCTAGCTGGAACCGCACTCAATACCTGGTGGGAGACAAAATCAGGGTCACCTGCTTCTCTGTGATGGGAGTAGCAACAGCTTATTCAGCGTTGTCAGTCTGCAAATGTAAAGTGCATATGCTGTATGTATGAAGCTTTGAAGTATGTTCTTTCACTGAGCTAAAATATATGGTCATCAAAATTCACATATTACACTGCTAAGCAGAAAGTTGCCAAAATACACCAAAAAGTTGACAAGTTATAAATGTTGTGTTTTAAATATGCCCGCTGGCCACATGAGGTACCACGTGAGGTAATCTCAGAATAGGTAAGCAATAGGGTTCCAGGATAATACCTTTGTTTTATTGCATGAGCCTACCCTTGAATATAATGTCCTCAAGCAATAATGTATAATTTTTGTTGCAGAACAATCTTAAAATAATTTCTTCACCTTTGAACTTTTCAGCTTTTGAAAGCAAACCAGTCTTGAACACATGCAACATCACTGATGATTAAGTAGTGATGCAGCATTTATCAAAATAAATATGTCCCAACTTTCATGGTTTTAGCGAGTTTATTTACTTAATAAATAATGCAGAAATGGCCAGTTTCCAAGGACAAATTGAATAATATTTATGATAATGATGAAAAGATGATGAAATGATGATAGAATTAAATCAGATTTTTTTATTTATTAATATGTCAGCATTCATCCATTTCAGAATATTGTGAATTTGATATTTCCACAAATTGCAAACCACTGACCTCTTGAGTGTTTCTCCTTTCACTAAGCCTATCCAAAGACTTAACTACAGAGTATGAGCTACACAAAACCCCAAATATTGTTTCCATTCAGACTGATCCAATGCTGCACTATGAAACCACATCTATTACTTCTATGAAATCTGGTTCTAGAGCTTTCTTCCTTGTTCTTGTCCAGAAGAAACACCATTTTACTAGCTAAGATGGCTACAGTAAGTATGTGCATCCAGCTCATTTTCAGGATATCCTATTGTCCTGAGATAGGGGAGAAATTGCTAGGTAGTCTTTGTTTCTGTTTTTCATATAGTATTTGACTATATATATGTGCATAGTGCCTTAGGCTTACTGAATGTCTTAGGCTTACTGAATGCTTCCATTGTCAGTTGGTGTTCCGCTCTCTGGCAATTCACATTCTTTTAAAATTAATTAGACTGTGAAATAAGATGTCTTCTATTCCTGAGGCAAAAATGCAAAACCTGGTTTGCTCATATAATCTGTATAATATGGAAATATGTTTGACAGCTTCTAAAACTGCCAGACAACTCATCTGATTTCCTCCTCAGCTTTCATTACATGAGTGGATTTTGTTATGTATTTGTTTGGGCATGGATAGAGAAACTGTACATTTTCCCCAACACTTCAAATGGAGTAAAATATATGCATTATAAAATCAGATACCAACCGCAAATGTCTCCTTAGTGGCTTAATCTGGTATGGTTTAATCAGTTACAAACTTCCAGATAACTGTATTCTCACAGGTGAGGAAATCTCACTTCAGACAACTGCACTTTCAGAAGAAGAAGAAGCAGCTGTGAACTGCACAGTGGAATAATCATTATTTCATAATGTTGACTAGTACTCACTTTATAAGTTGTCCTATCTCTAAAAAACAGTACATAAGCAAGTAAGAAAAGGTCAAGAACATTGCATGAAAACACTAATACTTTTGGCAAATGTAATTTAGATGAAATTATTCTTTACATTAAATTATTAAATCTATTTTATTAATGTGCTGTGGACTTGGTACATAGTTTGCTACCATGTTTAGCTAATTATTATTCTAAGGCAAGGCTAGAAATATGACAATACACTGGAAGAACAGGGAAGCATTTGATGCTTTTTCGGTTACCAACTAGCAAGGTTCTATTGTTGAGATACAATTATGTTATTTATTGTTACTTGGCAGTCTAAAATAATTAGTCATACAATGACTACACTTAAGAGCTCAAGTGAATTTCAACGTCGTCCACAGTTTTCAGGCAGAAGCCTGCTTCCTCCTGCCTCTGCCTCTTCTCCAAAAAGCCATGTCACACATCTGTTGCAAACTTCCCAGAAATCTGCTGATTTCAGACTACTTTGAATTGAGGACTAGATAAAAAGCTTTCATGGGTAATGTCCTGCCAACCGTCATGTTTGTTATATATCAGTTAGTAGCAGCTGTGCCAGAGGAGAGATTTAATTCCTGATAGGCCATTTAAGGACTTTATGGGTCATAACAAACATCTTAAATTCCATCTGGAGACCATGA
This sequence comes from Ibidorhyncha struthersii, assembly GCA_013398815.1. Lineage (NCBI taxonomy): Eukaryota > Metazoa > Chordata > Aves > Charadriiformes > Charadriidae > Ibidorhyncha > Ibidorhyncha struthersii. Next base: position 25,585 of record VZSZ01010381.1, read on the forward strand.
GGCAGTCACTGTAAATACCACAGAAGTACATCAACGCTCCCACTAAAATACCGTCTTCTGCCCTCTCAATAGTAAGTGAGCATTATGTACCGCATCTGTGTCAGTTCCTAAGAGATTCTAAGGTACAACACCATGAAGAGTATACTTTGACAGTCTAAGAAAATGACTCCCACTGCTCCCCAAAAAAAGAACAACAAAAAATTCTAAAAAAATCCCAACATAAAGTAGCATAAATCTGGCTCAAAAAAAGTCATAAAATGAGAGATATACCTGAGAGACAAGTAGTAAAAATGCTTACTTCCATAATGGGATCTTCAGATAATAATGGAGAATCTATGCTGTCACTGATGAATATTAATGAGGGCTGGCAAATACCTCCATCTTTGGTAAGTGAATACACACCTGCTATTGTCCAAGTTTCATCGAGGATGTGTTTTCTCCTATCTTATGCGGCTTGTGAATTGTATCACTTTCAAGCAGAGTCAAGGCAGATAGTCCTGCATCACTGGAGCAAGGAAAACTTGTTTCTGTTGTCTGTTGTTAAACACCCTGTGGCAGCTGATATGGATAGATGTTTGTTATCCGAATCTTAAGACTGCCATCTAAAACCTACTGGATGCTCCCCATGTTGGATCATTTTTGTCTTATTTCGTCATTCCAAAAATACTCAGTTTAAGTTCTCATGATTTGTTCAACACTCTCATGACTGTTCTGAAAAATAGTTGCCTTATTTTGGGTCTTTATGATCACTTTATGATCCTATTATACCAACATTTGCCTCACTGATCAGTGATGAGTATGTACGAACAAAACCAGGCAAAGTCTTTGGATGAAGAATTTTGCAGTGTTAGTTATGTTTTGTGACTGAACGATGTCAAATTCTTTATTTGAAAACTTTCTTTTAGCAAACTTTCTTTTATTTATTTCATTTTCAAACAAAGGTTGCCATTGATCTTAACTCTTTCAGAAGGCTTTTTACAAATATTTAAGGGCAAGTACAGAACAACGTCTATTTTTCCCTCTCCTTGCAGCTGGATTCCTTCACTTTTGTCAATACACAACTGCAAGTGCTTTTTCTGCACATATGGTCCAGAACATCTTCCAACTGTTTTGAGACTCTTGAAATACCTCAGCACCTGCCACTGCAACTTAAATCCTTCTCCCTCCTGTGTACACATAAATATTAAGGCACATACAGTACTTTGTCAAAGTCACGAACACTTAGTCTATATTATTGTAGGCACTATCATTTGCAGAGCGATAATTTGCTTTCAGAAACCTCTAACATTCATCAGATCATAAATTCACATACATGTATCTCCTCTTGAGATCTCCAGAACTACTACTGTGTTTCATTAACTGGATCAAATGAAAAAGTTTACACCACAGAGAAAGAAGGAGATGCTTTGCGTTATTACTGGAAGAAGACTGTTAGAGCCTGCTTAGCAGGGATGTTATATTCCAGTTCAGATTTTAATAACATGGTACAGATGCTGCTCTTTCTTCTTTTTTCACTCTTCTTCAAAAGCTTGAAATATAGACTGTTCTGTTTTGCAACATCAGTGATTCAGTGGCAAAAGCCACCTTTGTTCAGTTTCAAAATCTCCCTAAACTTCACTATTTCATGGTTCCAAACTCAACATGGTAACATCCTCAATTCTCAAATATTCTACTAAAAAGCAAGTGCAAAATGTGTACCCACATCTTCAATGTTTTGAGGTTTAGGGCAGCAATGTTGAAGAATTCCTGAAGAATGTTGAAGAATGCTGAATTGTTGAAGAATGCATAAAGTGAAGTATAAATAGTTTCCTAAAAAAATTAATAGTCAATTTAAACAACTTAAAAAAGGAAAGGCAAGAAAAAGAACATGGAAAAAAATAATTAAACATTTCATATGGTGTTGTAACATGTAAGCAAATACAATGGAGCTCTTAGTTTTATATACATGTAGTAGGAAAATGTATGACCTAAATTGACTACACTATTTGGTTGTTACCTATGACACAGGCACATGCAAATGATCTTAGCTTAACTACAATCTTCAGACAATAGTATCACAGAATATGACATACAACAACTCAATATCATTTGTAGATTTCAAACAGACATGTTATTTAGTGTGCATTTAGTGCTGGGGTATTTTTTCTTTTTCTTTTCTTTTTTTAAACAAATGAGAGCAACACAGCAATTCCTAAACATTTCACTTACATCATACAGGAGTTCATACCCTTTCTCAATTTGAACCTGATTTTAATATTGAAAATATTAAGTACTATTCCATAGTAACCTTTGTATAGAACAATCCCCTTCCCATTTATGATATCCTAACAATTAACATAGTTTTATAACATCTTTGCAAAAGGAAAATTTATTCTGACATTGTATAACTAAATTCTCCTTTGAGCTATATGGGGAAAATTACACCTTGCAGAGCCACAATTTGTTTGAAATTTTCATTTTAAATATTTTCTATCATGGACCTAAAAACATAAATCAAAAATAATGTGAGATAAAACTTTGTAGCACCCTCAGGAGTCTTCTTTCTCCTGACATTCTGACAGAACTCAGCATCTTGAAGTAAAATAATTTGATTCTTTGGATTCCAAAAAATGTTCCTCTGGTAAATTCTACTGGTTACACACGTAACATTTTACAAAAAAGGAATATTACTCAAGATCTGATTTGAATATTCTGTAGAAGTCAGGGACATGACAGAGTTTCAAAATGGAGTAGTTCTGAATTCTGGACTTTTCTGAGTCTACGATTAACAACTAAAACTATTTTTATAAGGATCATTGAAGGTTTTTTTTTTCCCCTTCTTTACCTACTCTTTCCCAAAGCCACGACATGTCTAAATGCAAATGTCTGTCTTAACTTGAAACTAGATTTTATTAAATATTGATGTTTTGGAGATAAATCAGTATTTTTTGTCTATTTTCTTTACTCATGAATGCTAACATCTGGACAGAGTTAGAAATATTTCTTTAAATTGTATTTGAGAGCACAGTCTTATTCTTCTGTTATCTAGTGTAATAAATAAACGAAAGTTGATTAAGGAAGCAACATGTTGATTGGAAAAAGAAACTGAGAAATTAAACATATAAGTAGGGAATACTTAGGACTATATATGATTAAGAATAAGCTCACAATACTCTTCAGAGTCAGTTAGCTTGCCTTCTGCATAAATAACTAGACCCTGGTACTCTTTGGCATAACTCCCATACCAGGCACAATGTTTTTCTGCTGGTAATAACTTCTTAAAGCAAATATATATCTGTTAACCTCAAACCAGGCCATCATAAAATGACTGGCCAGACTTTTGAAAGGTAAAATGTATTGATGACTGGAGCACTGCCATGAAGGGATACAGGTTCCTTAGGAAGACCAGACCAGGAAAACAGGGAGGTTGACTTATGTGAGAGAACAGCTGGAATGCATGGTCCTCTGCCTGGGGGTGGATGATAAGCCAACAGAGAGACATAAGTAAGAGTTAAAAAGTAGACCAATGTAGGTGACGCAGTAGTGGATGTCTGCTATAGGCCACCTGACCAGGAAGAACAAGGGGACAGGCCTTGTAGACATGGCTAGATATCCCCAGATAAGTGGACACACTTTATAACTACACTGCCTGAGGTCAAATCAATAGCCAAATTTCAACTCGGTCTATCAGTTCAATTCCCATACACATTCTGGGCTATCCCTCCTAAAAGACAGCTTTATTTTTTGCTTTATACTTAAATTAAAACTCCATGACTCCTGAGATGGTTGCTCTTCCAATTCCTAAAACTCATGCAAATAATTACATTCTCAGACACTGAGGGTATATTACACCATTAAAAGATAGATGCAGTACCCTTTGTGTGTGGTTTTTGTTTCTCTTTTGCTGGTGTATGGGAAGAGGAAAAGTTTCAAGCACAGTTTCTAGAAGTGATTGTTTCACCTCTTGGACTCCTACACAAAGGAAATATTTTCGCATTTTTTTCCCCTTTTATTATATTTTTAAGTGACTTCACAGTGAGTTGAACAGCTAAATCCACCTCACCTGATTTTAGAAATATTATGAGACATTTTTAAGACAGATGTGTTGTACAAAGATGTAGGATGAGTTACAAAACTAGTTACATTAATCTTTTACTAAACTTGGATGACTTGAATTGTAGTCTAACTCATGAAGTAATACTTTGCAGATCTCTAAACACCCAAGATTCAACAACCTACTGTTTGGTATATTATATATAGACTTGTTAAAAAGAAATTTAAGAAAATATCTAAAGCAGTGTTTCTTAATAAAAAAAAATTGTATTATTAAGATGACCTGCCACTTTCCACTACAAGGCAAACAATATAAAGAGATAAAACATGAAAGCCAGCAGTCTTCATTAAACTCAAAGTGAAGACTGCAGATGGCAGGAGCTGGGAGCGCATAGTTAATTCCAAGGCACGGCTGCTGTACGAAACGTTCCCAGTGATCAGCTTGGCTTCACATAGTGAGGACTCCATGTTAAATAATGTTCTTTAGCCTTACAACAGGCCTCTGGCAGAACTGGGGGTCCAGGAGGGCTTAAGAGTTGCACAGTATTTACATACGGTCAGAAAATTCTCCCATGGATCATTTTTTTTCTCTCAGTAATTTTTGCTTTTGTAAGAAAAATATTTACAAAACCTTCACTCTTGGGATCCACACAGGAGTTAGCTGTTCTACATATGCTGTTAGATACATCCTTCGTAATCAGCAATCACAGAATAGCTAGGCTGTAAAGGACCATATTGCATGGACAAAGCCAAAAGTCTCTAATGTGACAAACATTGCAGCCTCCAAAATACTTTAACATGGTTCTGCCAAGTTACTGGACATACTAGGATTGTTTCACCAGTTACATGATGAAACAAATCATTTAAAGTGAGACTTGTTTTTCAACGGAGAACAAGAAGTTAGGATGGTACATGCAAAACTCCGTTTCACTGACTTAATTTCCTTCCCTTCCTTCGCTACGGGAGGTTTTTGTTCCAAATCTGCACTTCCAAATTCTTGACACTGACGCAGAAAACCTTTGCTCATATCTACTCACAAAGTGAGCTGCTTTGTCTCAGTGCACAAGGGGATAAAAGAGAGATGGGAGGGGATTGTAACACACATGTGTTTACAGTGACTCTCACTGTTACTGGACAACTTTACTTCAGTGTCCTGTGACTGTGGCCCTGCTAGAAAATTATCTTTAGTAAGAGAACATAGCTTCAAGAGTGAAACTCTACTTTCCAGTCTGCTCCTTGTTGTAATAGCACCTTAGCACAAATGCCTGCCACAAAAATTTTCAAGTAAAAAAAGGGCAGCTAATTGCTCAGCCCTATTGAGGAGTCATTTTAGCTCTTCCCTCTGCAGCTTTAAGAGTTTTTTTTTGCTAAGAATAGCCATTTTTTTCTTCTATTTTGCTGCTTAGGATAGTATCTTCTTACGTTTTTAAAAAGGAAACATAATACAGTTTTCCTATCTAGCCATCTGTGAATGGTCTTGGGGAGCAGTTCCTCTCACTTTCATACTGAATTATTTATTTTCACCTTAACTAGCTAGTCATGCATGAGTTGTGGTGTTCCAGAAACACAGTCAATCAGTTCAGTACCTAGCAAGTGCATTTGCTTTGATTCTTTTCAACAAAGCTTGATGAGTACATTTGTGTATATTGTGGGATTTTGTCAATTATTTAAATGGTATTCACTGTGCTGTTAGTTGCTTAGGATCAGGCAAATCAGAAATAAAAAACTCAGATCAATTATATCAACTTTATCGTAAGATGGGAATAGTCCTCTGACAATGAAGACGTGAGCTATCAAACTGAGACAATAACTAAGCTTTGCCAAAAGGTCAGAATAATCATACAAAATCATTTCTGTAATGATACCAGCACTTATTTCCTTTTTTTTTCCAAAATTATTTCGCTTTGGCATAGAAAAAATATTTCTGGAACTGTACTGTTTCAGAAGAGGGTTACTGAAAGTCTTACTGACTTTCTTTCTTACTTTTTAATTTGGATTACAATGGATTTGCTTTTCTACCAGAGGGACGGAATATTGTATAGCAAGCAGCAGCATGAGGAGATTATAAAATTCCTTTCTAATGGGATCACCAACAGGGAGAGGTCATGGTGGAAGTAGATTTAACTCAAAGTTTGCAACAGCGGGTAGAAAGAGTTTTCACCTCTTCTACACTAACAGCTCTTGATATCCACATTTGACTGACAAATAGCTACCTGTCTTGATTCCCTCTGTGGAATTTTAATACAAATTCTACTGCAATGATCTTCCTGATTTTTGGACAGCTGCATAGTTATTGCATGTCCTCTTTCAAACCCTGCTTAGACTGCTGATGAGCTAAAATCAAAATCATGCTGACTTACACTAATCTACCAATGTTTTCTCAAGGTGCACACAATTCTGCATATCTTTTTGTTCTCTGCTTTGGTCTAGGACAAGATCTGTCTTTCTCTATGGTTGTTCAGTAACTTACATAACATGATCCTGCCCCCTCAGTGGCACTGTGCACAGTTATCCAATGATAATAAATAATTTTGATGCAACACAGGACGTCCAAGAATAAATTCAAATGACATTTTATTTCTGGAACATTTCTCAGGCCACAAAATATTGATTTTTATTTTTTTTTATACAAACAGTTTCTTTAAATGAAAACATACATTTTTTCTTATTTGACTATAAAGCTGATCTTTAGCCAAGAGGTCAAACACTGCAAGTCTTTTTTTTCGTAATGTGCTACTGTGGTTCTGAGTAAAAGGGGATGAAGTCCCAGAAATTACTGTAATCCAACAGGAAAAAGCAAATGGTTTCAACTTTGGGGTCTAGATTCTCAAGATCTGCATATGCATGTGGCAGAACAGAGAATAGTCGTGCTCTTGCAGCATAGTTTATTCACCAATGATGGATGAGAACTACAGGCAGAAGCTGTTTCTGACTGAAAGAAGGTATTTTACCCTACAACAGAGCGCCCTAGCACTGTATTTGGGGTATTATAAAGCTGGTAAGTATCAGTCTTTTCTGTAAACTCCATTAGTTTTTCAAAACACTGAATGGTCATTGGTACATCTGTGATCTGTCTCAGTGCCCTCACAGGAGACTATCTAAACCAGACATTTGTGACATTGGCCCCAATATATCTGCGTGATTCTTTATTCATAGACATGCTGAGTTTCAGGGATGTAATCTGTGACCCAAAACTCTGCCTTTTGCTGAGAACTGCTAGAACCTGAAAACCTCATTTTTGATGCACAAATTATTACATTTGTTAGTAATGTTTTAGACACATATGTGGCAGTACCAGGTTGCCACACTGGCTCAGCATTCCGTAAGTATACAAATAGTTCCATTTCTAGGAATACTGTCAAATCATCAGATATTCTAACTGGGTAATAGTGGCATATAGGGGCAATTACTGTGTCAACAGAGGAATTCAACTTTAAATAAGAGATCTCATTGACTTCACTGGACTATTTATATATCTGCCCAAAGCCTCTGGGTTTCCAGTCAAGCATCCAAACTCACCTTGGGTTGCCAGACATTTTGTCAGTGTGATATTGACGTACAGAATTGCAACCAGACACTGAACTACATATGTGATGTTGACATGTATTTTAAATATGAAATGTGAAGAGCATGTGGCTGTAAGAGTGTGGACATGAACAGTTCGAAAAAATTCTTACACAAAATTACTTTATTATTATTATTATTTTTAACATAATAATTTGTTTTACCTTATCTAAGTATATTCTTCCAGGTCCTGCTTAACAAAGGTTAAAAGTTTTGTTTGATTTTTATACAGGTCATCAATAAAA
>VZSZ01010381.1:33512-50390 GCA_013398815.1 Ibidorhyncha struthersii
TCTTTTCTTATAACTGCCTTGAAAAGTGATAGGACATATTTTTTTCAAGGTCACTCAGTGACCTAAAAGATTCATGTTATTTTTCTCTTCAGAAGAGAGAACTTGCTTAAATATATGTAGATAAAATAAAATCATACACTTTAAAATGCAAATTTTATTTTAAAATATTTTAAAAATTATAATAATATATGAACAGCTGTAGTCCAAAAAAGTTCCAAGAAACAAATGGCTTTAAGGAAAAGTTCTGTGAGGCACTCTGCGTTGACATAGGTCTTAGTGATGTGGGTTGATAGCAGTGTAATAGAACTTCCCTGGGGTTATTTGATACAATAGACTAGGCCTGTTTTCAAACAGCGTCTTACAAAAATGTTGTGTCTGAAATGCAGTAGTATAGCATTCTTTCAAGCTTCACTTGTACATTCCAGGGTCACTTACCCACTGCTCAAAATTTAGCTTTCAGCTTTTTCAATAATTTTTAATTATCAAATTGGTAAAAGCTGTGCATTTCTGGTTGTTGCAGCTTGTAATCAAAGCTCGATATTAAAGGCCAGCTTCTTCTTCTCAACAGGACAGGTTAACTGCAACACATTCAGATTCTTGACTACACCTGCATGGAATGGATTATTTCTTTTTTAAAAAAAATCATTTTTGTCCACTGTTATGTTCAGCAAACAGACACATGGGAATTACATTTTGCTCTTTGTTAAACAAGTCAGGGTTTCTAGTCTTTTTTTTTTTTCTTTTTAAATTCAATCATTTTAGTAAGGCAACATATAGAAGGCACTGTTCAAATCTCCAAAAGCATGGAAAAAAAATAGTGATCACTTCACAAAGAGAATAGGGAGGGGAAGAAAAGACTTCTTTTGTTCACTAAAACTACTGTCATTTCAATAATCAAACTCGCAGTGATTTGCAAACAGTGCATCAGGACAGTTGAGGGGGTAATAAACAACAGCTGGAGGTTTTGGCAGAGACAAGAATATCATGCAGCTGTGTTACCAAATAAAAGGTAACACAGAGCTCCAATTTTAAGAAGATTGTAAATATTTTTCTCTTCCCACACCTTGGTTAAAACTGAAGAGTCTTTTATTTTCCCATTTCACTAAAAATGTTTGTACACAAAATATTTGCTTTCTTCATACTAATGTTTCCATAGCAAACAAGTAAATGTCAGCATCTCTTCTCACTGTGAGTATAACCAATATTTTCCTTCCAATGCAAGTTTTGCTCCAAAAAGGACTTATTTAAGCAATATACTGAGACTCTCAAGAGCTCGATAGCTCTACCTTAATGAAAATGAACAACAGCAGTGGCCAAAATTATTCCACTAAGTAAAACAAATCACAGATTTTTAGCACTGAAATCACAACAGTGACAAATCTACTACTTGACCTGGAAATTAAAGATATATACCACATGCAAGCTGACAGACAGTGTTTCTTTACAGCGTGTTATTCCAAAGTTTTTTTTTTTCTGTTGAACACTTGTAAATACTGATCACAGAACACTGAATCATTTAGGTAGGAAGGGAACTGTTGAGGTTTAGTCCAACCCCTCTGCTCAAGCAGGGTCAGCTAGAGTGGGTTGCCCAGGACCCTGTCCGTTTGGTTTTGAGTATCTCCACAGATGGATATTTAACATGACCTACCATGTAGGCTGGTCTGCAGGTCCATTTGACAGGTCTTTGTTATCCCACAAGAGTAGCACTGACCATATAAAGTGAGAAGCTTCAGCTTCCAGTGTGTTTTCCATTTCACCAGCTGAAACTTCAATTGTGAGGTTTGTCTTGTGAGAAGAACATTCTAACATCTGTAGACTTTCAGACATTTTTCAGATATTGACTCTGATATACACGTGTGAGACAGAATAGTACTGTACTGTACTGTCACATTCTGTGACATTCAATATTTTTGTGATAGAGTAACTGGAATGTTTATCCATATCAAAGCAGAATGAAACTATATTGCTTGCAAATACTAAAAAATAGGTTTATTTACTATTCTCATGCCCACTAAAACTTTAAGACGTAATGGAAGCTTCTAAAAGGACATTACAGAAAGGGAAGCAAGAAAAGTCCCTCATAAACCACAACTATGACCTAAATATACTGCCTTATGTGATGAAGTATGATTCTTTTTATGCTCATTCTGCTCTTGGTGATGACAGTTAATGAAGCTGTCAATAGTGCCTGTGCTTTTGTGATGAGGATATCTCTCTGCTAAGAACCAGACTGAGATCTGCCTTTCCTTCTCCGAGAAGAATAGTGTTTGGATATTCACTCAGTTAGAACTAATAATCTCTCAGTCATAAAATACATTTTACCTTTACAACCTAAGAAACAAAAGCACATATTTAACACGCCTTCAGCAGTAAGGAAAAGTAAATAAAACAGAATAGACTACCTCTGAGCATAGCTCTGAATCATTTGAAATGGCTCATTTGACTCAATCTTAGTGCATTCTTGTGGAGCTAAGAAAGTTGACCTATTCGCATCTAATCTCCATTATGCGATAATTCAGTTTAGCCCTGCTTCTTTGGTCCTTTTTCACAAACACTTATTACCTGCAAGATCACTATAGTGAGGGACCTGCTTCAGCACCTGGAGGTACACAAATCTATGGGGTCGGATGGGATCCACCCGAGGGTACTGAGGGAGCTGGCAGAAGTGCTCACCAGGCCACTTTACATCATTTATGAGCAGTCCTGGCTGACAGGGGAGGTCCCAGCTGACTAGAGGTTGACAAACGTGACACCCATCCACAAGAAGGGCCGGAAGGAGGATCTGGGGAACTATAGGCCAGTCAGTCTGACCTCAGTGCCTGGGAAGGTCGTGGAACAGATCATCCTGAGTGCCATTACATGGCACATGCAGGAGAACAGGGTGATCAGACCCAGACAGCATGTGATAGAAATGCATTTCAATATCAAACTATATGCATTTTGCATTTGACTGCTCTCTATTAAGCGTGTCTGAAAACCCATTTTAATGGTCCTTCTTAGAATGTAGTGTCCTGGCTCCTCTGAATTCCTTAACAAAAGTTTTCTTGATTTTCATGGAGCTAGACTTTCGCTCCCAGTATTTCATTATTCCCAGAAACACCTAGGTTGTATCATCAGAATTTATTTCACCACAGAAAGCCAAAATTTTCCAGAAGAATGATTTATCAACAAAAGAAACAGATGGCCCTGTCCATGGAAAAGAATGATAATCGTATGCCAAGTCAACACTCATGAAGAGGTCTTTGATATTCACTGAAGCACAACAATACTTCAGCACACAAATAAAGAGAACTTTTTTCCCCATGTTAGGATGCTTCACTGGTGGAACACTGAAGAAATCGCAGTCCTGGTCCCAGCAGAGAAACTGATCCTTAGAAACAAAAGCATATGCTCTTCTGCACTACTGCATAGCATAACTAAAACGACTCCCCAAAGTCTTTGAAAACAAATTAGGCATTTGAGGCTTGACAATAATAAGTAAAGTGTGTCCACCTCTCTGAGAAGTGCTGCCACAGAAAGCTTGATGGATGATCTGTGCAAGGCTCCAAATCTCAGAAGGAGGGGACCCGAGTGGTCACTGACTGCACCAGGCCCTTTCCTTGCAGGGCTTTCTTTCTGTCCAAACTGTTGTGAAGGGGGTGTTGCAGAAGAAGGAGCAACACTTATAACAGTAATGTACTTTAGATAAACAAAAGGATTAACAGGAGTGACCACTCTTCCTCTTCCCTTCCAAGGGAACGATGATAATAACAGCAGATGAGTGGATAACTAAATTAATAAAAGCACTGTCAGAAAACATAGCCAGATCTAAGCAATCCTATCAGTTTCTCAAGTAGATATTCAGTAACAGGTGAATAAAAATACATTAACACCACTAACATTGTTACCACTTAGATCTGACTTCCTGTGACACCTACAAAAAACTCACAGGAAATCAGCCTGATGAAACGAGATCAGTGAGACTGAACACTCAGGGCATGTAGTAAGGAGTAAGGTTCAATCCTAGTACTTTCCCATCCGTGACACCAGCACCAATGACAACAGCACTGTTTGTAGCCTTGACTTAGCACTACTGGTAGCCTTGACTTTCTCAAGAAGATATATAGCAAATGCATTTGGTCCTGGTTCAGTTATGTACTTCCTATGAAACCTTTAGAAGTTTCATGCCTCTCCGTTATTTCTTTTCTCTTCTGACAAAAAATGGGACTAGTGTTTCTCAAATCTCTTAATAATGCTATGAGCATATATTTGTGCTTTCAGTCAGACACTGTGGGAATGAGTAAGCAAACAAACAAAAAAAATCCTGTGATATTTTCCAGTGTACTTTGAAATATGTGTTTTTTTTCAAATCATATGAAATTTTGCTCCAGCGATACTTCTAGAAACATTAAAAATGCCAAATAAAAATGAGAAAGCATGTAAGCATTAGGAATCCTAAGCATTGTAATTCCTCTGTTTCATAGCTCCTAAACACAGAGATGGTGTGAACTGTAATTGCTAACTTTAGGAGAGAAATAAAATATAAGTCACTTTTCCTTCGCTTAGCAGAAATTAAATGTGCTGCATCGATAGCAAAACTTCCAAAGTGCAATTGCATATCTTAGATCTTTTTAAAAGTATCTACTTATGTACAATGGATTGTTGAACTTCCAGAAGACAAAATAAATTAATTCAAATGTATTTTTCTGTATGTTCATTTTTAAATTCTAGTCGGGGTATTTCTAAACAGTGACCAGACTATTATAAGCTCTGCATCCATTGAAGCCCACAGAACATTAATGGTGGGTTCTGACCAGTTTTAAAAAAACACAAGGCTTTCCTTTTTTACACAGTTGCTTCTATATTTGTGAAACATTGATACACACAGGTAATCACAGCAACAGTTACTTAACAAATGAACATTATTTTTCATATAACACACATATATATATGTTGAAACAGATCAAAGCAATAAAAACATTGCACCTTTCCCTAGAATTTCAGTACACATATTCAAAGTCTAGATGGAGAAAATGTTATCTGCTAAGCACCACGTGTACTTAACATGGCATTAAACTAAACAATTAGGTTTGGTCACTCAATTTTTCTATATTTAAGCTGTTTCACTCATTCTTTAATGGGATAAAGTAAACACATTTACTTAAAACCTTTAATCCCATCCCTGAGCTAGTTAAAACTAATTAAAAGTTGGACATGAATTTTATTCTACAGAAGTATTAAGGATTTCTTTCTTAAAATCCGTTGCCTTATTTATCCCTGACACAGAGTGGTTCTAATCACGAAGTGCAGATGCTTTTGATGACTGCAAACTGCTCTGAATTTCAATAGAATAAATAATTGTTACGGTCAACAGAAAATATTTCATTATATTCAGTAGGACAAACCGCGTTTCCAGTCACAATTTGGTCAATCTGGAGTCACAAACTGAATTAGAGAGTTGCACCACGTTTATATTTGTAATGTAAAAATAATTCTTAGGTCATATTTTTTCCTAAACTTTTAATTAATTTTTAGGAAGCTTATTAAAGTGATGATACTTTGAATCTACCTACCTGTATTTTTAGCATTGAATACACTTAGCTGTAGCGTTTCCCTTCATTTATAGTTATGGTTTACCATGGCACTTTCAGTCTGCAGTTGCATATAATCATTATTACCTGTTTCATTCCACTATACCTCGACAGTCCATTAAACTGGGACTATTAATTGCTCAGCTGATGCTATGTAGCACAGTGATTTGCATTTTATCTTTTATAAAAGAGAAGCAACAGCCTAGCCTCAGTTCAAGTGATAGCTTTTCTTCGAGTTTATGAGAACTGTATGGATTCCTACTCAGAAAAAGAGATGAACATGATTTGTAAAAATCTGCTTGGGTGGCTGAACAGTTCTTTCAACTTTGTGACAATAAGAGGAAAAAAAACTTAAAAATAGGCCAGATACTTATCCCTGTTACTACTTTCAGATCTCATACAATAATAGTAATAATCCATGTTATTACAAAAAAAGCATTTGAGGTGAAATTAACACTTGTTATCTAAGAACAACATCTTATTACTAGCCTAGCTCAAGTTCTTCTTAATTAATCTCAGTAATCAGAGATCCAGTATCACACTGGAACAAATTCACCGTGTTACATTTAATGCAACGGATTTTTCATTGGTATAGCTGTCAAGCTTCTCAAAGATTTCTCAGGAAAAAACCCAACATGTTAACTTAACATTGTCATAATACAACACTAGTGGTATACCATTTGCCTGCTATATTCAAGTGTGGTAAATTATTAATATATGCACATGTCCTGTATTAATGTTGTCAGTAGTCACAAATGGAAGTATTGCTTTTGTCAGCAGAGTTTTCGTGCAATATAAGGAGTTATGCTGACATGCTACAGCAGTGCTAGTGTAGATACTAGGTCGTTTTCTCGCCTTATACTGTACAGAGCTGCCATGTTCTTCATAATTTTACACCAGTCTTAATTCCTCAATCACTAGCCAGAAGGACCAGCGCTATAAAACTTTACTTCCATAGCTAACATAAACCTGTATTTAATTTTACCAAGAGGAATTGTCTTAAGTATTTCAATGTATATTTTTGTCAACAAAGGCTAGGATGAAGAAACACAGACTGTGTCTCTCCCAAGCACCAAATCCTGTACAAACACACTGAGCCATGCACATGTTCAGTACACATTCAGTCATGGTCACATACCATATTAATGAAGGCTGACATCTCTCAGCACAGAAGAGAACCAGAGAAATCCTTCCTGAGGAACCCCTAAGCTATAGCTCCCACCACCTTATAATCTACCCTTAGCAGTACTCATTTTCCACTTTCTTGCTACTCATACCTACTAAGGTTGAAGAGGAATTTTTAGCAGACCCCATTGAACTAATCTAGTCTTCACCGTATCTGATCAAATTTGCTCAGTCTTTACACAGATATCCAAGAGGAATAAACTTAGTTCCCTAAACAACCAGATACTCTTAGAGCACACGCTTCTGTGCCAAGCACTACACATACACAGCCAAACTGCAAACAGGTTGAAGAAGGTCAAAAACTGGATGACTTAGAAGTATCTGTTGCAGACCATCAGTTAGTTACTAAGTGTAATAGGTTGAGCAACAGCAATGAGGGAAACAACTACTTCTAACAGAAGCAATCTTACAAGGACCAGAGAAAGATAGAAGTAGTTAGCAAATCAGGCACAGCTATCCAATAGGAAAATGAAATTTCTTCTACATTTTTGAGGAAAATTAATGTTAAATTATAACATGATGTCATGCTCCCAGCATCATGGAGTAGTGAGGACTAGCTGCCCTGCAAGGGATGGACAGCCAGGAGCCATCCATGGCAATAACACTGCCAGGGATCGTGGCTTGGCCCTGGCTGCAGCTTCCCAGCAGTGGTCCCTGGGAGTCTCTCTCCAAGGCCCCCAGTGGAAAGGGGCAGCCCTCAGCTTTCCTATCACTGCCATATGGCCCTGAGCCCAAACAGTTAAACCTCCAGGAGTGGGGAGGATCTCAGCGCCCTGGCAATTTCTATAAAACTCACTAGGAGACCACTCCAATGCTAGTTTTATGTCAACTGCACTAACAGAGCACCCAGAACAAAGAAGGAATCAGAAGTGCTGCAGGCTCAGAATTTGTTCCTACATTTTATAATTATCAGCTGATGTTTTTGTTAATAATCACAGAGCCGCCTTCTGCCTCTGACAAATGAGTTGTTGGATACACAGTTATACCACATCTTTTGAAGAGGACAAAAAAGTCTTCAAAAAGCTTAAAAATCTTGTTCATAGAAGTGCAGAAGAGGATTGTTTAGGTCTTGTCCAAGTATGGACTGAGAAGGAAAACCTTGGCTGGGCTCTTGTTAATCACTTAAATCGTGATTTACAGATGTGACAGCAAATAGCCCTTGAGTTTTTGAATGTAAATTTCCACCTATTCATTGTCAGATGTCATCATCCTCCATGATGTTACAGTAACGTTGTTGAGAGTAATACTTGTTCAACATATATATTTTTATATGTAAAACATGCACACAGAAGCAGAGCTTTCAATATTTTTATGTATATACACAGATAAAAGAGGTTCACACCTTGCTTATTAATTCTTTTTCCTTTTCCATAGTTCCAAGCTCTAGAAATAATATCACAACTTCATTCACTGCTTGTTATTACTGAATAGGTATCTCAAGGGGTTAAAATGTGCAAATATATGCAAAAATGTACAGCATTTTGAGACAGCAAGTAGGCCACTGTTATCCTGGGATGCACTTAAAGGAGTGTGGCCATCTGGTTGAGGGAGGTCATCCTCACCCTCTACTCTGCTCTGGTGAGGCCTCATCTAGATTACTGTGTCCAGCTCTGGGCTCCCTGGTTCAAGAAAGACAGGGAACTACTGGAGAGAGTCCAGTGGAGGACTACAAAGATGATCAAGGGAATGGAGTACCTCTCTTATGAGGAAAGGCTGTGAGACCTGGGTCTGTTTACCCTGGAGAAGAGAAGACAGAGAGGTGACCTTATCTACACTTATAAATATCTAAAGGGTGGGTGTCAAGAGNTTACTTTGAGTGTGACAGAGCACTGGAACAGGCTGCCCTGAGAGGCTGTGGAGTCTCCTTCTCTGGAGATATTCAAAACCCGCCTGGAGGCGTTCCTGTCCAACCTGCTCTAGGTGAACCTGCTCTGGCAGGGGGTTGGACTAGATGATCGCCAGAAGTCCCTTCCAACCCTGACCATTCTGTGATTCTGTAATTTTTACCTTGTATATTATCTTTGCAACCCTTGAACTTCTACAAGCAGTTGTATTTAGTTGCGTCACTATTGGTAGCCCATGTTATAAATTTTGTCTTCAGTGTGGCCTTTGAGTAACCTCTCCTCTGCTGGACAAAAATGCTTCTTTGTGCAAATGCAAACACCATAGCTGATAAATGGATCTTGGAAGTCTAAATGAAGAGTAGCTAAAGCACTGAAACCTGTCTGAATTTTTAGATCTAAGTTAATCTTAGGTGCCCTGTGAAATAGTGGTAAATGCCACTATTTCCAGCTGGTTTACTCTTTAATACATGTAGGAAAATACAATGTTACTGAGATTTATGATCATCTCTCAATATATTTCAGGAAGCACAGCTTCTCCTTCCCTAGTCGTGCAAGACTGAAGTCTGGGGAGTCAGACTGAGATTACAAAGGCTTCGAAGGGCATGTCTGCATTGAGTAATGAGCTATATTGATGCTAGCCTGGCAGCTGTTGTACATTGAGAAGTTACTGACCACAGAGCAGCTAACCTAAGTAGGCACAGGCAGGGGCTGCACTGTGCTATGCTGCATGTATAGCTTCTCTTTCATGCCTGCATTGTGCTGTGGATATCCCTTGGACATAGGATGAAATTAGCTAGCTAATCACAGTGGAGGAGTTTGTAGGCAGTTCCCACTTGGCACCACCTTCATGTCCTAGTCTTTACCTTAGAGTGAAGCAGCATGCTGTCACAGGAACATCATTTTTCCTAACAACAGAAAACATAAATCGGATTGTTTTCTTCTGATAAAATCCTGCAAGAGCTCTAAAGGCCATAATGCTGAAGAATGCCTCATGGAAAGGATCTATACAGTGTGCCATGTCCTGACTAGGAGTCTTGTCTGATGCTGCAAAACTCAGGGTTTCCAGTACCTGAAAGAACATAAGATTACCCTCTTTTTCCTTCTAGTGTTAGCTTCAATACATGATGTTTTATAACAATGCCTTATGGAGTCCGAGTACTTTTCTTGCTACAATCATAACAAACGCCTGCTACAGTACATTACAGGAGTATGGTACTGAGATCCACAGTGCTAGCCCAATCCATTATTAATGGGGCTCAAGCCCATACACATATTTCAGCTTGAACTTAAAAGCTGGATGGCTTTTCCTGAGCTCTAACTTTTTAGGTTTGATATAATGAATACAAATCTGCATGACCTTGGTTGTATATTGTTCCAAAAACAATTTGAATGTTACTGCACTTCACTTAATACTCCTCCTTCCGAGAAGAATTCTCACAGAGCAACTTCAGGTGTCTTTGCACAAGCTCTGCAGATTTACTCTACTTTCTCTAACCCACTAACTGTGGTACAAAGCCTAAGCAAAGTATTGAAAATCTATTAAAAGGAACATATAGCAACCAGCACCACAGCAGGTAGAAATGTGTATTCAATATCTTGTAAGGTTTTGTGTCTCTTCCTAGCTGATATTGTCAGATATTTAATTATCTTGGACCAATTCATACCTTCTCATCCTGAACCCTGAAACCAAATTATTAAGTCACCTTGAGCTGTAACCAAAAAAAGTCAAGAAGACAACACACAGACTCTTGGTGCAATGGTTTGTACTGTAAAGTTGTTGTTCCCTAAAGTGTTATTATTTACTTGTGCTGTTATGGCAGTCATTTCCTAACATAATTCCATGCTGCCATGCTTAATGTAAAATGCATGCCTTCAGATTTCCACATTCAGTTCACCAGTAATTCACCACTCAGAACCAAACAAATGATAAAAAGAATACTTATGTTTCACACATAATTCACTAGTGTCAGGTACCTCCACATCATTCCTGAACTGAAGCATCTGAAGTGCTAAAACAAAGGGGAGCTGTTTGGTTTGTGAATTAGAAAGTAGCATGATGTAGTTTAATGTCTTAGCAAAAGGAGTACACACAAAGCAAAAGCAATTTGTTCACCTGTTTTATTTTCTGCATAATTTATTCTCATAAAAGACATATGTATCACAATAACATAATAAATTAGGGTCTGGTGCAATGCTACATCAAGAATGACTGTTATTGTGAAGAATTTACTGAAGATAATGTTTACAGCTCGAAATAGTAGTTGCTGCTGTCAAATGCTTCTTGTTCTTGCCTGAGAAAGAATTAGAAAGCCTGAAAGAGTATGTTGTAGAGGGTGAGTGAAATCCAAAGTATTTTAAAAACTCAATTGAAGCTAGTGTCTAGCTAAGTTTCTCCCTCACAGTCATCAGTAAAGTAGGGTTAGATATAAATAACGTAAAGGTGCCACCAATGAGCACAATGAGTTAAAAAAATATTCTATTCTTTTATTTCTCATGGATAGGTACTCTGAAGGAAGCAGCACAAAGCTGAAGATAAGGAATGCCAAAATACACATGCTGCTTTAGCTGACTGGATCTCCCCAAGCAGAATAGCTTGCAGGATGTCTGTCTTGCTGCCCACCACTTCACTGGATGGCCACCCTGCTAGACAGACAAGATGTTGCACTGTTCACATTCAATTTTTTTCTCTTAAAGTTATGCTATTTACAAAACACATGAATACTTTAGTTAACTGCCCAGTTAATTTAGCTCACATTAGTACCACAAATTGCTGTTTTTCCAAAAATCATTCTAAATAAAAACAGTTTTCAGATTCAGCTACAGTTACTTTTTTAGATATAAGACAATATTTCACAAAAATTACTAATTTAAACTGTTTTTACAGGAACACTTCTGGTAGGCCCTGGTACTGCCCCTTTTAAGAATGATCCATGTGAGAATTTTTTTTTATTAATCTGAAAAAAGTGTTTTGACAAAATTCAAATTCTTGAAAATATTTGAAGACCACCTTCACTCTGAGTGGAGAGCAAAGAATGCCACAGTTTATCACTTATGGTATTGTGATGATTTTTACAAAATGGGATAGGAATTTTCTTCCAAAATATTTCAAATATGTCTGTAAGTGAGGGATGATTTCAAAGATGAAAGCTGTTCTCTCACCATAAAGGATCAGTGTTTACCCCCCAGTATAAGCCAACTATGCTTGTCAGTATAAGTCTTTTTGACCATGTGTGTTTAATTTGGATAAAATATACAGAAACAGATGGTATGAAATCTAAATCAGATTTGGTCAGGTACATTTCTGTTAATTGCACATCCTCTTCTCCAAAGATTATGAGAAATATTATTCTTGGTGCAGACATCTCTGGAAGTGTTGTGCTTTTTCTTACAGTCTCTGCAGACAGAAAATTTCTCATCTGAAATGGAGAAAACTCCATTGATACCTCTGGAGAGTTGATACAAAGTCAGTAGGTTTCTGCATAAATGCAGCTGCGTGCTCTACCATGGCAGAATTCTTTAAGTAATAGGTTGGACAGACACAGGTGCAGAAAATTTTATTTGTGCATAATGCCTTTTAAGAGGCTGCATCAGCACAAGGTGTATTGTAATCTATATACATGCATGAGTTTCCAACTTAAGTGCAGCACCTCCTAATATGTGTGCGAATCACACTCTTCAGCACCAAGGAAATGAGAGCCTTTCCATGACTTTCTTCACATGCACAATGTTCTGTAGCAAGTAGGTTCCTTACAACCAAGTAATACTGAAGGTTGTTTTCCTATGGTCAAGTTACTCACCAGTTATATTTTATACTGAAGAAAATCTATTATATTTTATACTAAAGAAATTACAGCACTTCGAATTAATTTTTTGCCATATAGAATGTAAATGCCACTTCAGAATGGAAAATATCTGCTCCATAAAAACAGCTTAAAAAATCACATAATGGGAAAGCTACAGTTCCAAATGCCATATTAAAGGTTATGATCCGTTTCCATCCCAGTAATTAGCCTTCTAAGATTGCAATCTTATGTACCTCATGCTTATATTGCTGATTTAGTTTCAAATGATAATTTCATGGACTGAGTAACTTTGATACAGATTTGATACCAGAGATTAAGAATAATTCCAACTTCAGCTGCTCATTCTGTATGCATATTCCTGCTGTCTTCTTTTATTATTACACATCTGAAAACACTGAATAACTGTGGTAGACATTGACCAAATAAATACATCAAAACTGTTTTTTTACTTTCATAGATAAGACACGTATCTTATTGTTATGAAGCCAATAGTTTCAAGTATGAGAAAGAGGAATACCAGAAGTTGTCTTAAAGTGATGCAAAACCACTATGTAGTAAACAGATTTTTTTTCTGATGGTGAAATTATTCTGTTGTGTTTGACTAGACTTCTGCCACATAGGTTGCACACACCTTATCAATGTCCAGCCACAAAAAAGATTTTCCTCACAGTCTTCTCTTGGGTGGTGCTGTATCAGTGAAGTAGACACCTGAGGTATTTACCTACTGTTCATCCATGAATGGGAAGAGGCAGATATGGCCTCAAAGACACCTAGTGCAACATTAGCATCTACTGAAGTAAGATCGTCTTCCTTACTGAGAATTGCACTCAGCCAGACTAGACTTACAAAAAAAAAATATTTAGGAAAAAGATGACATGCAGCAACTTGAACCTTGTTATATAGTCTGTATCTGGTTTTAATCATATTATGCATTACCATCCAAAATGACATTTGCTTCTTCACATTCAAATACTGAAAACTAGGCAGAGTGTAATGGTTCATTATAAATGATTCCATAAGTAAAATAAAATGTCAGTTACCTTTGCAAATTAAATGTTATCTAAATAGTAAATTTTACCAAAACTAAAATTTACCAAGGTGAACGGTCTATCATGGCAATCCCGTATCTTCACTACAATTTCATGCCTTCTCCAGCCATTTCACATTTAGAACAGAGGAGGATCTGTCCACATATAGTCCTATCCCAAACACAGCTTAAAACTTCCGGTCTTTTGGAGAATGTTACAGACTCTACACAGAATCTCTTTACATAGAAAAATCTGACATAAAAGATATCATTGAGTTCTTCCTTCTGTCTACAGAGAAATGGAATTTGCCTCATTAATCAAAATAGCTTTGAATGCCTTAAGAAACCAGGGTTGCCCCCCATATCCAGATCCAATGACTCACTAGCTGGATATCCCTGGGCTGATACCTAGGTCTTCTAAGAACCTTGTCAAGGAAATATCCAAAGAAAAGAAATAATAGGATTTTTCCTAAGCAAATATAGTTGCAGTCAAACTTGCTTGTATCCAACAATTAGAAGAAACAAAAGTGCTGGGGAAGTTGGTTTACCTTTTCATAATAGTAAGTAAAAGAGAGAATGTTCTTCAAAAACATTGAGACATACCAACTGGGTCTAGAGTGTCAAATCTTTTTTAGCCTAACAGGTAAAAGATTGCACCCATCACATCTGGCAGATGTTCTCTCAAATAAGAAAGATGAATGTGTCAAATACCTGATAGTTAGCATCACTTCTTATCCAACATGCACACTAAAGAAGTCTTTCTCTACAAACAAATCAGCTGGACTACTTGTCTCAGCCTTTTTTTTTAATACATAATGATGTGTATGCAGATATTTTTCTTAATAACTTTAAAATGTTTTTCTGTTATAAACAAAAAAAGCAGAGAAATATAAACAAAAATTGCCAAAAATGTCAAAAAAGTGGTGATAACAGCAGATGGAAAAAAAATAATTTTTTTCAGAATTATAAATCGTACTTCAAAATGACAGCTATTGCAGCCCTCTTATATTTGCTATTGTAGATTTTTTCATAATAATTTTCATTTGGAATTTAAGATTAAAACAGTTCACTTTTAGTTTCTTTTTTGAAGAAGAAAAGAGAAAAGGAGACATCTTGTGAATACAACTAAGTGTTCAGAATGCTTTTGTTAGCAACTGCAAAAATAAAAATATTTCTACCAATATGATGAACTTGAGTTATTCCAGATATAGCTAAACCTGACTTGGGGTAGAATAAATTACTGTGTGATTTACTGAAATTCCTCACCACCAGCTCTGTTTCCTATTTTTTTGTCTCTTCACTGGTTGCTAATCCAAAATAGAAAAAAATGTAAAGAAAAAAGACAGTTGTTGCCACAGTCCTTTTTTTTTGAGATAAATACACAAGGTTAAATAAATTCATGTGGAGATTGAATGATTCAGTGGTGAATGTGCCAGTCTAGATAACAGGAAGCTCAGATAAGCCACTACTCAAAAAGCCTGATTTTGTGTTCAAATTAGTTATTGCATTAAGACTTTTAATCACACATCAGACAAATTAGTTAAAATAGAATCTTTCCCCATAATCTTATTTTGATTTAACCAAATTAAACATATCTTATCTCATTGAATTTTAGGGTTTTTTCCCTCTAAAGCCAAGCACATTGTATTTATCAGTATTGAGCTCCTTTTCACAGTTCTCAGAAAAGTTTTCCAGTGCATCAAAATCAATTTGAATTCTAATCTTGTTTCTCAAACCACTTGCAAACCTTGTTATCTGGCTGTTATCCACCAAGTGTACTCCCTATCTGGTTATTCAAATCATTACTGAATATATTAGTATGGAACAGCACCCTGAATCCTCTTTTGCCATGTTCTTGTAAACAGGCATGGCCACCCAGCTAGACAGAAAACCACCAGTCACAACATGCTAAGGATAATTTTTGAACTAGCAGTGCACTCACACAACAGTAATTTCAGCTCTATATTTGTGTTTTGACTAACATGGGAGAATGTGAAGAACAGATAAAGCTTACTGAAGCTTATGATTGTTTCTCCATTGCTCATGAGTACCCACATCCTGTCAAAGCTGAATTCAACTTAAATATTAAAAGAACCAGCATGCACTTCTCATCTTCTCATTTAAATACATGCAGTTTAATAGCTTGTATCTTTCTGCAAGTAATATTATGCTCACTTTTCTATTATTGCACACATCTCCATTCCACTTTTAAAGATATATTCTGTGCTTTCTCTTCTCTGTTTTCTGGGCTTCACTCACCCTCCATGAATTCTCAGAAACAACTCATGGCTCCATAAAATTCTTTAAGTACTTAAGGTTAATCTCCATCCATCCTCTTCTGGTTAACATGTTTATCTAACTTAGTTTGTTTAGCGCGCTCCCCTACTCTGGCCAACATCTTCAATTCCTTTGTGATTTAAATTAACTGTGTTAAGAGTATAGTCAAGATGAGACTTCCCTTCCCTACCTCCATTGCAAAAGGGTTCTTATTTTATTATTTGGCTTTTATTGGTAAGCTTTATTAAGTTTTGAGCCCTTTTTTCTTTTATGTATTTATTTATAATATTTATAGAAGATTTTGGTTTTTTCTATGATCCTTTGCTGGTTAAATTTTTAATTTTTCTTATTGTCTCTGCCCATGCTTGTGCTATTCTTCTGTATTCATTCCTGAAACAAAATACTGATTTCTTGGCATCCTTGTTTCCCACCTTTTCTCCAAGTTACAGACTTGATTACATAATCCAGCAGGTCTTTGCTATGTATACTTAATGATTTATTGCTGAATTAAGGTTATTTTCTGTTGAGCCTTTATCATCTGCTTTTATAGGGGTCTGAAAGAGATATTGCAGCAGCTGTGCAAGCTTAAGATTTAACCAGCTCTAAAATGTCCTGTCACCTGTGTGAGGGTGAAATAAAACGGTGTGCACTTCAACAGTCACCATTTACCATCTCCTTTCAAACTACTAGTAAAGCTGGTTGAAGCTGATGCCTAAACATGTCCCACTTCTGTCATGTGTGGTTTGTGGGCTTTAGAGAAAAATCAGAGTTGACGACTGAAAATGCCAAGCTTTTGCAGTTCGCCTCTCAGAGCCTTTAAAATCTGTTCACTTCTCTATAGGCTTCTCTTCCCAATCGAATTTCTTCCCAGCATCTCAATGCCTACTTTAGTTGAAGTTTTGTTTGGAGGTTTTATTTGGTTCCTCAATTCTGCATCTGTCACAATCTTCATTTTATGAAGATCTGTCTGAAGTGTCTCCACCTTCTGATGCCTGTGTCATTCCATCCAAAACCTAAGTAAACTGTATTCCTCTATGGACTTCCTTCACATTCTAACACAAGTTTGCTCCTAACATATTCCAGAAAGTTACTAGGTAGCCTGCCTTTGCTCCTGTCCTTTCCAAAATACCTATTTTAGCTTAAATTCCACATTATCAAGTCATACATTCTAA
>VZSZ01010382.1:0-53019 GCA_013398815.1 Ibidorhyncha struthersii
GGACCTGTTGGAGCAAGTCCAGAGGAGGGCCACAAAGATGAGAGGGCTGGAGCACCCCGCCTCTGAAGACAGGCTGAGAGAGTTGTGGTTGTTCAACCTGGGGAAGATAAGGCTCCAGGGAGACCTTATAGCAGCCTTCCAGTACTTAAAGGGGGCCTACAAGAAAGACAGAGAGGGACTCTCTATCAGGGCGTGTAGTGATAGGATGAGGGGGAACCACTTCAAACTGTAAGAGGGCAGATTTAGATTAGGTATTAGGAAGAAATTTTTCACTATGAGGGTGGTGAGACCCTGGCACAGGTTGCCCAGGGAAGTTGTGGATGCCCCATCCCTGGAAGTGCTCAAGGCCAGGTTGGATGGGTCTTTGAGTGACCTGGTCCAGTGGGAGGTGTCCCTGCCCATGGCCGGGAGTTTAGAACTAGATGGTCTTTAAGGTCCCTTCCAACCCAAACCATTCTATGAGACTATGATAAGTTTCATATACTTTCAATACTAACATTTCACCAAATAACGTGAAACTCTCTAAAATATCCTGCTTGAAAATATTGCATAAGTGAGTTGCTTCAACAGATATAGCCTATGTATTTACCAAAGTAAACACCAAAAGTACTGCTTACAGCTTTGCAAGTGGTGTTCACCATAGTTTTACCTGCCGAACTGCTCTGTCTCTCTCCAAACTAGTTAACATTTTCTGTCTCAGTGTAGTCTGGTATTTTTCAGTCAGCTGTTTCAGCACTGGTTCATATGATGCATAATGTGCCTTCAGCCTGTGAACAAGAAAAGGACAAATGATTCCTCAAAGATGAGTTAAATCGGAGATTAATGTCTTTGTAACTTTTTCCTCCCGAAATAAAAGAATAAAAGTGCCAAAATGTCAACACAGAGGAGGCAACAAAGGTATTTAAGTATGCAACCATCCAACTGGAATACCACAAGAAAAAAAAACAAAAATAAGTAGTCAGATCAATAAGGAGGTTTTATAGTTTGTTTAGTTGTATCTTTTAAAACAATCCATCCAGGTTTTTCCTGTCCTTAATCCTTCATACACATAGTGCACATTAATTTTTGTT
The DNA here is from genome assembly GCA_013398815.1 of Ibidorhyncha struthersii. Lineage (NCBI taxonomy): Eukaryota > Metazoa > Chordata > Aves > Charadriiformes > Charadriidae > Ibidorhyncha > Ibidorhyncha struthersii. Next base: position 1,071 of record VZSZ01010382.1, read on the forward strand.
AATTTCTGTTTTCTTGCAGATGGATGATATTTCATGGTAAGAAAGAGAATTACAGCTATTATCCACATACCAACTAAGATTTGAATCTAGACAAAACAGTCGTAATATGATGACTCTTTCTTTCTTCACTGCACATTACATTTAGAATACTTAACCACTTTAATTCTTCAGAACAACTAAAAGTTAGATATATAATCTCTGAATAGAAACACAGAACACTAAGCTTCAAAAATATTGCGTTTTTCAAAAAGCTCACATGCAGAGGATAAGGCAGGGAATAGTGTTCTCTTGCACTAGTATGTATGGATTTCAAGGTTAAATATGTAGACCATGGAGTTGCTATTACATGCATTTATTGATAACAATATTGACAAGCCAACATTTCAGTGACTTGTTTGGAGCTGCAGATGTAAGCCACTCCCCAATGTTATTTTAAAACAAGTGCTGGCACAAACGTGAGCAAAGAAGTGATTCTAAATTCAACTCTTTCACCTGGACCAGTGATCTTCAGAGGGACAATATAAAAGTTCTACTCATGGAGGGAAAGAAGCACAACAGTTAATAGAAAACTTACAGAATTCCAGAATGATAAAATTACAGAATTAAATATTATAAAATAAACTATTATAACTCAGTACTCATGGACTAGTTTGGGATTATTTGCAACCAAAGCAACATATCAAATTTCATATTGGAAGTTCAAGATGTAAAAGGACAGAAAATACCACCTATGGGAATCATGAATGCAGAGGTTCTGAATTCTGTGTGACACCAGTTACCCTTAAAATGGAATAATGGATCTAAAGCCAGAAATCACTACATACTTACGGAAAAAGATCTGGGTAAAAGAAAATCTTGTTTGTATTTTCAACTATTAGAAATACTATGTATTAGTAATGCCACATCACACCATGGAAAATACATTAAAAAATTATTAGAAATTGTGTGAGAGACATGGCAGAATGGTCCGATGGAACTTCCATTTATCAGGACACTAAATAAATGCAGCAGGCATTAATTAGGCAGCAATTGAAGATGTTATGTTTAATGTTGCACATATGGTAAAGTAAAATAATTTTTTACCTTTTAATGTCACAAATAAGCCTGTTTTTCTCCTGGACCACTCGCATATGATGCATTCGATGGAAGTCACGTTCTTTCTGCATTTTTAGGAAAGCCTCTTTTGCTTTGCTATATGTAAACACAAAATGTAAGAGAAGTATTAGTCTACTCCTATTAATTGCTCATCAGGGTATGTTGAATACACACAGAATTAATTATCAGATATGCACATGTCTACTTGTATGCAAGTTGGAAACTTTTCAGTAGTATGCCCTGTGGTGCAGAACATGTACTTTTGAGGTCTTTTTGCTGCCAGCTGATGTACAAAACCATGGATACTCTTCACCATTGCCTTTTCTCAGTTCCTTTAGATAGAATCCATAAGAATTCTGGCATTATAAATCTCAGACATCAACCTTACCTTAAGTACAAGGCATTCTGCAGAGGTATACATTCAAATTACAGGTGATTATAAAACAATGTTTTGTTGTGAGTTTGAAATTCTACATGAAAATGTGTTGCAATACTGATTTTCTTACATCACGTCTAGAGCCCAGTATGGTATATGCTAGAAGGATAACTGTATCATTGCCTTGCAAATAGATGCATTTGGAGAGCTTCTAGAAAAAATTGTGCTAGGAAAGTTCTAGGCTCTATTCAGTCATGTTTGCACCCTGTCCCCAAGTGTCCCCTGTATGTGACAGCAGGAAGGAAAAGGAATCCATTTCAAAATTAATCACAAACATACTGATAACCTGTTATTCTCTGAGCACATTCTACACACAGCCAGGGGAAACCCTGACACGTTCTGCTCCATAAACATAAAAGAAAATACTCTGTATATATTCCATACAGTTTCTCCTTGCCTTTACTGATAGGAGTTTGGCAGGAAAGACTAGCAGATGAACTGTTTAATTGCAAAGGAAGCTTGAAATTACCTTGCACAGAAATTAGGTATTCGCTCTTTGCAAAAATAAAGCTTATTTCCTCTCCAACAGGAGTTGAAGAGCTAGGAAAGCCACTATGACAGTGTAGTATGCAAAAATCACAGGTCTAGGAAGAAGACCCATAACTGCCAGCACATTATATTTAATTCTACAAATAATTTATATTTACTATATATGCATTTGCTATATTTATTACCTACACAAACTACCATATTTATATGTGTACATTTATATGTGAATTGTTGCTTGTAGCAGGAAAAGTTAGAAAGACCTGAAGAGCACAGTGAATAAATGCCACTATGTATCAGTCAAAGCTGAGAAAAAGCTGAAGGCAATGAAAACAGACTGGGCTGCCCCTGCAGTAACACTGTGAAAAGCTCAAAGGAACTATGGGCATGCACATAGTGTTGTGTATGCATGTGCACCAGAAGTTGTGAAACAGAGTAATTTATGATATTGGTATTGGGATACAAAGTACAGATTATGATTCTGCTCAAGCTCCTATGAACAGCGGAAGATTTTGAGAGGTGAATTAATCAGTAGTCTCAGGATAGTTCCATCAAAACAACTCCATCACGACAGCACTCAAAATCTGGCTTGCCATAAGATCCTGAATACAAAACCCGCCCCTTCAGAGCCAAGCAGAAGGCTTGTTCAAAGAGTAAAAGATGTTGCTACAGCCACAGCAAAGCCAATATCTACTTCTTTTAGTTAAGATTCACGTCAAAAACTGTAGGTCTCTCCAATTTAAACTTTTCTCAAGCAAGTATTTTGATAAAAATAGCAGAAGGTGGCAAGTTCCAGTGAAAGCAAGCAGGGATTTTCAAAGGTGAGTTACATGCCCCTGTTCCCACTGAATTAAGGTGGGACTTTATTCCCCAACATGCTGCAAGCTGTAGCCCTAAAATTTTAACTGAAATAGAGACAGTTTTAGAAAACATATACTCTCATGCTTTTACTCTGTCTAGTTTATAGAGAACTTAGTAGCAAGGATGCTAGATGTGCCATGTAATTAAACAGATGCATTTAAATGCTGCACACAATACAAAAAGTGTGCAGGTTTTTTTTTCATTGTGTAAGTGAAGAAATATGTGCAGGAATGGTTAGATTTTGGCAGAGAAATAGGAGATCAGCTAAGGATTTTATTGCTGGTGATAGCACTAACAGTAATAATAAATATTATTTCCAGGATTGCTTTATATTTTGACTACTACCGTGGCAGTAAACCGGGTGTATATTTGTGAGCATGTTTCCAAAAATCAGGACAGAAAGGTATCTGCAAATATTTAAACTTCCTAACCAATGTTTGTGAACTCAGTTCCAAACCTCTGACAAAAGCTGTACACAACTTTCATTCCACCTATCTAATAAATTCCTAAATGTTTAAAAAAAAAAAACAACTTACAAATATCACAGCTAGCAGTCTCTGTGATTAACACAATCTTAAACCTGATATACCATCATGTTGTCTACCTACATGTTCAAATACAAAAGCAATACAAAGGAAAACACCAAAATATACTGGATTCAAGCTATTTTAAATCATCAGATAGGCAGAGTTTAATATTGCTATGAAATTACAATTTATTCTTCAACTCACAAGCAAGTATTACTAGAATAGTAAATGACAAATCACTGAAGACAATGAATTAAATTTAACTAATCTCCTGTAAGAGTTAACAATTTTCAGAGATGTTGCTTTCAAATTTTGCTTGCATATTGAAAAGAAAATCTATGCTTCCATTCAAGAAATATTGCAGCAGATACTAACATCCCTTAGCAGTCAAACAGGGCTCAGCTGTAGCCTTCAAGATAAAAGAAAGAGAAAAGGAGTACACTTAAAATGTACTTTAACTACTGTCCCATGGCAAACCAACGTAAAATGAGTTTTGATTTCTATCACAACACAATGTCTGGTTTTAAAATAATTTAAATAAAGATTAGTAGTGAATCTAACCTTTAAGGTGATAACTGTCACTAGTGTTGGAGTAAAATAATTTATTTCTTTAATATTCAGGGATTTTGTTACATCTCAAGATGCCTTCAGACATTGGACAACCTCTTAAAAAAAGCATACTCATTGTATACACCAAGCAAAGCTGATTGTGATTTCCTCTTTAAATAATGAAATGTCACAGTGAAATGTAAACAACACCCTGCAATCTACTCTATTTGCCCACCTGCTTGCCATGCAGTCATGTAAATACTACAGTAAAATACCCAAAATACAATTACAGTTAGCTTCTAGACACTGAATCTCTTCCACCAATTGCTAAACAACATTAAAGCAGGACATAATTGGTTTAGTCATTTATCCTGGGCCCTCATACTGCCTAAGTCCCAAATAACATCTCTTTTCCACAAGATGGTTGTCAAGAGTACCAAGCTCAGAAATACCAAATGTAATTAAAAGCTTTCTTCAAATACACTTCACAGCACTATATCTCACAATTAATCCACAGAGCAAAATAAGAGACTTTCTTTGCTCACAAATCCTTAGTTTCTAACCAGTCAAATCAGCATTTCTTCAGTGCTCTTAGGCATTGTTTTCAGTGTAAACTGGTGAATTCTCTCTCACAATACTTGAAAACTCAAGTTTTCCTCCAGGTAATTTTGCTTCCTGCTGGAATATTTGCTTTATCATAGCAAAGGTACTGACTACATTTAAGTGTATGAACAAAGAAAAATGACGTTAACAGTAACTACAGTACATGGACTTACTACAGAGTATTATGATCACAGGTTATCCACAAGAGGAACACTTGTAACTCATGGTACATACAGCAGAAATGCTCTATTTCACCCGTTATTCCAGAAACAGTACTGTTTTAATTCATAAATTATTCAAAACAAAATATGTGAAATGAATGTCACAGAAATGCTAAACTTTCAACATTAGTATCAAAGAAAACTTGCAAAGTTATTTGAAATAAAAAGGTTGAAAAATGAAGTAGTGACCATTTGCACAAACCACGTTTTATATCGGCATGTACTGCCCATTCTAATACTGCCAGGAAGTCTAATAAAGCTCTCCCTACAAGTGGAGAGAAGAGGAATAATTTTAACAGTGTTTTAACAAGGTATATGCAGAATAAGTGCAGCATTTAACAATAAATGCCAATGAACAGTATCTACCCATTTCTAATTTGTGTCATATAGAATTGCTGTATATCTCACTGGTCTGTCTGGACTACCAAACAGCTGACATGACTTTACCACTAGAGAATTGCTATTTTAGGTTTCATCAAACACTAGAATATGAAAAAGCAGGGCATAGTTTCAGTTCATGGATTTATTTCTTTTTTTTAGCACAGTTCACTTAAGGGAGCATTGGGAGTTTTATTTAACAGATAGCCTGTAGGAACCTAGCATATTGGCAATGTCTTTTCCCTCTCCTGCTTTCTTCCTGTTGCACAATATTATGTCATCTTTCAGCCTTTTAACTAGATATCTGCTATAAAAAAAAATTGTGGCACCCTGTAGAGTATATAGACATTCTTTGGGAAAAGCCAAACTCATTCATCACCACAGCGAAGTGTTTTTGAACTTTATGTTCTTAAACAATCATGAAGCAATGCAACAAATCCAGGAAAACTCTTATCAAGTCATAATCCACTCAGATTATTTTGTTATAGCACATTCTGCTCCATAGGAGGGGGGGGGGAAGAAAAAAGGTGGGGGGAAAAAAAAGCAAAGCCTGTTAAAATTATTACTGACAATAACAAATTTCAGAAGGGCCGGATTTTGACTTTCCTTCTTTTACTATGCATTACCGCTTCTTACTCTCTCCCTCAAATGAGACACACAATTCCTAATCATCTATCGTCCAAAGAAGCTGCAGATTAAAATAAAGGAATGTCTTCTGTATAGCCCATCTCCCAGCGCAACCGTATGTTTAGACTACACAATATTTGACTTGATCATTGAAGTTGTTTACTTAACTATTAGACTATGGACAATTAATTAATTTAAAATGTAATAAATCCTTATCATTGGAAAATAATTTGATTATTATTATCAGCAGCAATGATTATTTACAATCTGAGTAGCTATTTTTCATACAAAGGAACAATCTAAATGAAAATTAGTAGCTTGAGCAATCTTGAGGAAAATTAAAGAGATGGAGTTCACTTTTTTTTTTACAGCTCCTTATTTTAAAACTGTGCACTGGCAGAACACAAGTGAGTGCACTATTAGGTCTCAAAGTAAATTCTCGATGAACACATACGTGTGCAGATGTACCATTTTTCAGAAAAGGCTATGTTACATGTAGTTCATTATTGCATCTCTCCATTATATATTAACGCCCTTATGACTGAAGTACAACTGACTTGTAAAATCAGCTACTACAATGTACACACAAGTATAATCAATGGTGGTAATTTACACTGAAATACCACTTGCCACTAGGGCCAGAGTGATAGATATTTTGCAATTAAAAAAATGAAGGATGTATAGTGATTTTTTTCCTATATTAATGTTTTGTGGTAGCTGTAATTCATAGTACTGTATTTTAATACAAAATGCATATAACCATTTATTTTCTAGTCCTATGTATTATATTCTCATGACTCTTTGTAGTAATTTGTTGTGATTACCGAATATTGAAAATTATTTTTTATAGCCCAGTAAATAAAAGTAAAAGAAATTAAGATTTAGGTTTCTATAAGAGCTCAGAGAAAATTGAACTTTAATTACAAATGTCACCTAGAAGTAAAGATATGCACAGCCAGCATAACAAACAGGAACTTCTTATTTCCATTAAGTACTTGGGTTTACTTTATCTGGCCATTTACTACTGCATATCAAAGTTTCATTAAGACCAAATAACATACTTTGCAGCAAGTTTATAGTTTTCCAAATCTTTCCTCAAACGCATATTCTCAGCCTCAAGTTGCTGGTTGCAGGTATACACAGTTGGAACCAATCCAGTCTCTTTGGCTGTGAACACACCTCTCTGTATAAGTTCATACCTAGTAGAAAATAAACGGAAAGATATTTTATTCCAGGTTTCTAGTTTCTCCCTTCACTGATGTCTCCCTTCTCATGCTAGCATTTACTTAAAATAGAATCACAAAGATATTTATCTTCTCATTAACAATTAGCAAGAGTACTATCCCACCACACTGTGTTCTATTTTACTGCTTTTCATTCTAAAATATAGTTTTTCATAAGTCAAAAGACATGTGCTGTATAACACAATACTTCAATTCAAACAACTGTTCTTTTCCTTCCTTTCTTCCAAATAGTTTAAATAAAAGACAGAAAAAATATTCTTGTTCAAATAACATTTGTATATAGTCACAGTCATTTTTATCTCATATGCTCAAATATATGAAAGATGTATGGTTTTTTGAGGACTCAATAAGATGACAAAGCTGTGGATGAATAATTTTATGAGCTACCTTCAACATAGAATACAGAGCTCGCCTAGGGAAATTTCTTCATTCCTTCCTGTTTACTTATGTTGCCCTCTCCTTATTTAATTATATTAACCAACATTTACTTATTTTACCAGCCCCTGAGAAAACATGATTCCATCATGTAGAAACCTGAAGCTGCTTTAGTTAAGTAAGCGTACAGACTAACTTTCATTTTGAGAAGTAAAAGGGAATCTGGAGCAGCATGTAATGCTGTCTAGCAATCTAGGCATCTCAATAGACCCTGGCAATAAAGTCTACTCAGTCTCATATCTTTTAGGACTATCCATCTTTCAGTAGGTTGTCAACAAAAGCTAAGAATAGTCTAACAGGCAGTAAAAAGGACATATACGTTGACACTATTCATTTCAGGCTTAATTTAAAGGCATTTAAACACAGAGCAACTTACAGTACCTAAGTATCTTCTGTACCAAAAAAAAAAAAAGGAGTGGTGATATTAGAAAGGATTCAGAAAAGCTAAATTTGATCAAAAAAATGTGACCATCACCACACAAAATAAATAATTTTGCAGAATCATGCCTGCTCAAGGAATTATTATAAGCTATCGGTATTTGCCAAATTATTTCAAAAGACATCAGGATTCAAGTCTACATATATGAACGTAAGACACTTCTGTGCAAGCAGACATTACAGAGGTGAATCCAGAATCCAGTACATGTACATACAAAACATCTAATTGTTTACTTCTGTCCCAGAGGACAGAAGAGCAAGACCTTCAGTAGGTACAAACTTTTATAGATCTACTAAAGACAAAGACATTGTGCACTATTGTAGCTGTGGTATCAGTTCAGCATAGGCTCAACAGAGCTATAAATAATTTATATCAGATAAAGACTACAGGCCCACAATCATCTTCCCTGCTTTTGGCTGCAGCTGGAGATGTTCTGGATGGGAACTCACTAGAAGGAATAATATGAACATTATTTGCCTTTTCAAGGGAAAAATACATTGAACCTGTGCATTTTTTTTTCCAAGTAATAAGGAAGTATGAAAGGAACAGCAGTAAATAGAGATAAAAATTATACCAAATGCTATCTCTTGCACTTGGACACAACCAGCAAATCTGGAACTTGAAGACAGTAAGCACAGCATTCCTAGATCAACAAAACACGTTGCAAAAATGAAAAGTGTTTGTAGAATAAGGGATTCTTACTTGACAAGCAACACTTACTTAACATCCTCCAAAAAAATTAAGGGGAATGTTCGAAACTTTTATGTCCAAATGACTTCCTACGGTCAGCTACTTATCTGCATTCTGTGGGTATTTCTAGGAATGTTCAGCCCTATGAATTAAGCTGTAACTCACATTCACCACCAGTAGATGAAAGGTTTTTGAAAAGGTAAACAAACATGTCCAAAGCAAAATTCATTCTATCATCACTTCATTTTCTTAAGCAAATTACAGTAGCAACTGGCTTTAATACTAAGAAAGAAGCTTAGTCTTGATTTGCTTTTTTTTCGTTTTCCAAATAAACACTGATTGATGAGCAGGTACAATTCCTGTTGGAAATATTGAAAATAAGGGCACTTCTCATTGCAAACAATCACAATTCTACATACTCCTTTATTTGCCAGAAAAATTTCTCCACTGAATGCTGTAACAGCACCTAATGAAACCCATCAAATTTCTGCACAAAGACACAAACATGGATAATTGATTAAATTAGCCTCCAGCAGAGCTAAGAACTCTGAAAGACAATTTTACTGAAATACAATTAATACCAGTAAATTCATTATGCCCTTGTCTTAAGAACACTGCTAAATATGAAGGCTTTTTGCATGTAGTAGAAATGGAATAGAAAACCACACAAAAAAATTGCATTGTGAAATCTCATTATCTTTCATCAACGTAGTCCTGTAAAATTTATAGAACTTCTACATACCTAGCCAACTGACAAATAGCTATTGTTCTCACTTCTTTCCATTATAGAAGAGAACTGTGATGCAATTTACTTAGTACCATGCACACACAAGCTAAGCTTTTCACAACAATTGAATTGTTATTCTTGAATCGCTACGTAAAATTAACCAAGAATCTGGAAACCTAAGGAATAGACGGTCAACTATGATTTTATGATTAAAGCCCAGTGCAGACTGACAGAAAAAAAAAAATACATTTTATTATATACATTACATTGAAATCAAGTTTATAAGAGTTCTAAAGGAATCAGGTTGCAGAGGCCCTGCAATAAACTAATACGTAGCTCAGGATAATCCTTTACCAAGGGATAACTCACCTAGAGATGCATTCAGGGATTAAAATTTCAAATTTTAGCTTTTACAAGAACTTCTTACGGAAAATTATAATTCCAATTGATAATCTCTTAAACAGTTTCAACAGAAGGCTAAGAAAGAAACGAGCACAGGAAAATAAAGCATCTTTTTGCCCTAGCATACTCCTCTAATCTGTTATGGTATATAAGTAGAAAATTTATATTTTCATGTTATGTTTGTTCCGTAGGCAAGAAATGAGGTATGTCTAGGTTGTTTGCAAATCAAACTTGAGGTTACTTCACTTGTGTTCTGAGACAATTCTAATCCATAAATTGTGTCTGGTTTAGTGTGATGCTGTCCTGGAACTGATAATCCTTGTTTCTCTCACAATTTATGAATTTAGAGCATAACAGACATTAACGTGACCGTATGATTTCCAGGCCAAAGAGGACACAGCAGAGGAAATAGGTCTGCATGAAATAAGCAGATTGTTTCCACTGTCTTCAGGGAATTGTGACATGGAGCATCACAACCTATATCCATTTTCTTCATTCTGCAAAAATGAATTTTTTCGTAATGATTCTACCCTTATGCTCAGAGAAGACATAGTAGCTTTGCTGCGTGTGCTCCATTATGCACAACCCAGGAAATCTTTTCAAGTTATACACAATACTGGCATGGCTTTTAACCTTGCTCGGTCATAGAAGTTTGTTCATAGTTCTAACCACATCAAATAAAAATTTTCAAATCCTGTTTCTGTAATTAGTCTGCAGCTGTCCTTTTACTTGCTGAAACACCACCAGGTCTGTAGGAACACTTAGTCAGAGATTACCAGTCCAATGAGTGTACTAATCACAGTGATAGCTCCGTGCATATGTGTGAACAGCAACCGATTCATCTGCTCATCAGACTGGCAACGTGCTGCCAGCAGTAGTGAGCTCTTTGGGATTAGGAGGTATAGACTGTCAGATGCATGAATTTACAGTTGATCAGCCCTTGCACTTCAGGCTCTAAAGCTGGCAATCTAATATCTTTAATAAGCAGCAAAAGCACTATAAAGTCTTGTATATCACAGGAATAGAAAATTTAATGGGTAAATTAGATATTCTAAAAATAATTTAAGTCTAATTTTAAGTTCCTTAAAGTGTAACTGGAAGAAAAAAGTGTATGTACAAAAACCCTATAAAAGTAAAAAAAAAAAAACAACACTACAAGTGTGATAAAACTATTCATTACATCAAAGAAAAACAGGGGGTTTGTCTTAAAATAAAACATCATCACATCATTACATTTTATACAGTTGGAGAGAATAACAGAATGTTTTCTCAAACTCTGAAATAAACACAGATGATTTGGTCCAAATTAAGTGACCTTTAGATATCAGACAGACAATTATTTCAAAACAAGCCTTTTGATAAATTTTCTCTACATTAATTAATTTTTCATTTTAAATTCCATTAGTACTTGATCACCACAGCATGAGTGCGAGAGTGTCATCCCAAAACATAATGAGGAACCTGAGTACACTAATCTGCTCTCACTTTCATTAATATTGTAAATTATCTATTTCAAACCAACATGAAACATTTTGAAATAAGGTATTAATGCAGAAAGAGTCTCAATACAGTAAGATTAGATCCTGACATGCTGAGTTCATTTGTAATGCTACTGGAATTAAAAATATTACTTAGAGAAAAAAAATATATGTACAGCTAAGGATTTACAAGATAAGGCCTGCTAAGACCTGCTCTTGCTCTGCTATAAAGCAATCTGAATTTTGCCGTTGATATAAATTCAAACTCTAAGTGCTTCAAAGAAAGCTGTACTTTCATAAAAAGGTCACTATTTATATCTAACATTAATTATCTTTTTCCATAAAAACTGTTAAAATTCTTCAAACTTCATACTATTCATATCAGTTCTTTTGTTGAAATAGAATACAGAACTATAGTTCTCTTTCTCTAAGGAATCATTTAAGTCACATTGTTACACTATCAAAAACCAGATCATTATTAATTCCAAAGGCAACGCCTGATTGGTGAGCTCAACACTAATAAGATCACAGCCTTGCAAACGACAGCAATGATTCCTCATTACAGAATATGTCTAAGAAAATTTAAAAGCTTCAAGGCTTTTGTAGGAAAAAATAAGATGTTTCTAACTTTTCAAATTTACTCATTTTCAAATTAAACAATTTCAAAAGACCTTATTAAAAAACTCTCTGAACATCTTATATTTAAAGACTGACTACAAGATAATTCAGAGAGAGGTGTTTCCACTTCTCAGAATCTTTCCAATTTAACTTGTAGATTCAAAGCAAGCTTGTAACAAAGTATTTCAATAGAACTTCGTGACAAGTGTCATCTTTTGCTCCAAAATAATATAGCTCTCCTCTCAAGATTTGCAGCATTCCTGGCACATCACTCTTAATAAATATTAAAAAAAGTATACATTCTGTGGGATTCCATATATGAAGAGAGTGGTGGAGGAAGTGGATCATTTAGACAAAGCCGCGTGTTTAAACTTCTGCACAAAGTATGGACAGAAAGCCCTGCAACCTATAAGAGCTGGGAAAAAAAAAGATAGCAGCAGCTCAAGAGTTTACTCTTCTGATTACTATATGAATTAAATTTTAAAAAGAAAAAAACAAGCCAACCACATTATTTTGACTGATGTACCAAAAATTACCAAGTATCGAACATTTTGATTTTAAGCCAGCTATGATGAATACCCAAACCTACCAAAACAATCAAGGTGCAAGTAGTATAGCATACTACAAAAGACTCAGTTTTGAAGCAGACACCCACATACTGGGAAGCAAGAAAATACCAAAACCATATGATTTCTCAGTGCTGCTGAAATGAAATGCTGATCATTTTGCATTGGATGCATTTGATCCAATGATGACATCTGCACTGTTGCTGGTTTCTAGTTTTTGTTGGTAGTCAGTGGAGAGCAGAATATACTTGAAAAAAAAAATGAATTCATTTAGTCTTAAAGGAGATGGCTTAAACAACTCAGGTGAGTTGTATTGTGAAAACGAGTATTTCTCTTCGCTGGTCACAAGAGGCCTCAGGTGACCACTTCAGGCTTGTAGGTGTCTGGAGTTAGGTGAAATGCATACAGTCCTTCAAAGGTATCCATTTAGGAGCTTCCAGGAGTCAGCTTTCCTGAAAGTCTGTCCTTAAAACAATAGTTTGCATCCTCATTCTCAACTTAAATACATGATGTTTTACCAAATAAATATATTCAAGAATGACTTGTACTCAGAAGAGTTTTCTGGAAATATATCCTGAAATACTAGAAATATTTGAATCCTGAGCATCTACTTCCTAATTCTCAGAGTAACACAGTCACTTAAAATATTTTACCATTCAGTTTGGAAGCAGTCAAGGGTTCTAGACATTCCCAATCTGACCAGGAAATTGCAGAAGAAGTCATCCATTGCTTCAGGTATTTCAGACACTGATTTCTCAGAAGTCAGAACTGATTGCAAAGCCTGAAATTAAAATTTGATAATTGTTATTAAATCTGTAAAAGAAATGCAATTATCATACCTTCTATTTCTGAAGTCACCTAAAGTCACAGATCTACTGGAGTACAGCCAACTGTTTCCCTTGTCTTTATTGATCGGATCTGTAATCACTGATCCTTCTAGCATCAAGGTCTGTGAAAGGTTATAGAGAAATAACTCAAAAATCACCTGATATAAGCAAGTATTCTGAACCTGACATACTCTGACACGGACTTGAAACTATTTAAACTGATAGATGATCTTCTGTCACTGACCAGAGAGAAAATGTTAGTTCTCGTTCTCCTGCACCCTTCAGCAACCTTCAGAACTATGGATGAGAAAAATCAGTACTTCATCTAATGAAAAACAAAAGTCCAAGGTGATAGTAAACCAGCTTATATTCTTTTTGTAATGATGCATGGAATGAAGAAAGAACTGCATTTCCATCATTAGATTTCTTAGGAAGATTCAAAACAATCAATTCTCCCTTTTCTTCTCAAAATTCATATACAGACACTGAATGAAGCTGCCAGACAACATTGCTACAAGTGTTAGCACAATGCAGATGGTGCACCGAGGCTTCATATGCAGCTCCTCCAGTGCCGTCAAGATAGACAGCTATTCAGATAAGATCAGCTCATGGGTCAAGCAGTCGCCAAAAGCAGAATCAAAACAAAACAGAGCAATCCTACTATGGAGGGGGGAGAAAAAAAAAAAAAAATCAAAAAATCCCTTTCACAGCTTTTTGTTGCAATGCAAATTCTTTCCTTCACCCAATCCCATTCAGCCCACTCAGTGCATAGCTTGATATTAAGCTCTCCTAGAGAGATTTCAAGATGCAAGGAGGTATGAAAAAAGTAAAACATGACTCAGTCCGAAACTATCCCCCTGCAAAGTGCATTTAAAGATAACCAGATGAGACTACCACGACTTGGCAGCCAAAGAGATGGCCTTAACTCCTTCAGACTTCAAATGGATTACATCAACTTGGCATACCTAAATGTGAATCTCTCAGCATTTGGGAACTCCACATAGGGCACAACACTACAATGGGCTTGCTCAACAACACAGACTGCTAAGACAGATACTGCACTGCACATGCCTGCCTCCTGGTGAGAGGATGACAGAACAAATCCAGGCTTGCCAACTATCACTTAGAGCACTCTTGAAAGAAACTCAGGTTCTATGGTAACATGTGCTACATATTAAAAAAAAATACCAGCATAGAGAACTGATGAGAAGTAGAAACAGCTTCCACAGATGCGTACCTTCTTTTCATTTCAATACTAACAAAACTGAAAAAAAATCCAATGACATATTCATCAAGACATGCTAAAAGCTGTGACTGCTAATTATTTCCTCCATCCATTTAAAAAAGAATCTGTAGGCCAGGGACTTTTGATAACTCCATCCATTTATGGCTTATTCATGTCCTTAGTGGGAGCTCTATTAACATGACTGCATAAATTACCTGGAGACAAAGGCATTTCTCTTGATAAAATAGAAACACTAGGAAAATCTCATAGCCATTTTGTTTAATACAGAAAATGTTGTGTTTAATCCAAGCAACCTACCTAATATAAACAGAAAGAATTGTACATGTACGATCAAGGCCATGTAACACTGTATTACAAATAATACAATATGCCAAGTGCATATTTTCATTAATAGAGATACAGTACATCGGACAGGTCTATTTTCTAATTGTGGTAATACAAGAACCAAAGAGAGTACACAGCCGCAAACATACAGCTGCATCCCTTTTCTTGCTTTTCTTTCTTTATTCTAAGTGAGGCAAACGTCTAATGTTGTTGCTTGTAGTTTCCCAAACACATCTATAAAGGCAGCCTTTGGAAGAAATGACACAGCTTGATTCCCTTAATAAATGGAAATATGATAGGAATTCATTTCATCATGCAGAAGAGAATTTATTAGCTAGATACTAGCACTGACAATCATTTCAGGAACCAACACTCAAGCAGGGAAGAATATAGGGAAAAATGAATGCAGTCTAACAGGCACAGTATTGGAACAGGGCCTCAGGAAAACAGATTCCTAGCTCTTATGCAGACTTTGAGAGTAATATTAGGCTAATGACTTTCTTTAACTCAATCTTATACACATAGAATGGCATAACAGTAATTTTTTGTATATTGTTACCGATTTAGAAATGAGGGAAATACAATCTACTAATTGATGTGGTGTGGACACCCTACAGTAGCTATGCAGACAAAAAAATTTAAAGGATTCTGAGCATTAAAATCAAAATAAACAAACTAAATATTAGCTTTGTTAAATGTATCTTGGTTAATTTTTTTAAATTAAAATCTTCAAAACATTTTGAGTGTAAGGACTGCAAATATGGCTAGTGAAATAAGTTATTTGCTAAGAGCTTAACCTTAAGGACTTCCACAATACTCTCAAAAATTTCTGTCCAATGAAGGAAGATAAACAGCAATTAATAATTTATCTGGAAAACAAAATCAAATGTTCTTGCAAAACTTATTAAACTAAAAAGGAATAAAAAGGGAATTCAAAGATTTTTAACACAGTCAAACAAATTCTAAATCAGACCTACATAAAATATAAGGTTAATGAAGGGCGATGGGACTTCAGATTATCACTTCGGATATTGAGAAGATAAAGATCCTGGAATTGAAGTGTAATAGCTGTAACTACTGAGGAAAGTAATTCAGACAGATTTCTTTTGTGTGTATGGTTTTCCAAAAGTTCTGTATCCTTTTCTAGGGTCCCTATCCACTGGAGACTTTATTTTATATGCAAAAATATTCTATTGCTTGTGTTTCAAAATAATTTGTTATTTTACACTGTCTCAAAACAAGGACAACAGGGAAAAAAAAATAATCACAAGTTGTGATTGAAAAGGACAAATAATGACTAGAACAGGAACAGTAGGCAGAATCACTGCTATCCAAAGCTCATGTTGCCCAGCACAGCTGTATTTTGAATCAGCTGCCATTTCACCACCACACTACAGGGAAATGACATTTAGAGATTAGAGCTCCATCACCCTCATTTCCCTGTTGGGATCCCAACAAAAACATGAACGTTAACTGTTGAGGGAGCCTCACCAAGCTCCTTAAAGACCAGTAGTTTCACAGCATGCATGCAGAAATCCAGAAGGAAAGACAAGATGTCTCAATATCCCCTGCAGAAACATAACCTTAATTCCTACAGACCAATTTTTATTTTTTTTTTAAATAAGCGAATGAGAGATGGTGCTATTCACCTATGTTGGCTCTTCTTCATTTAGTAATTAGTGCTGATTACTTTGGAAGGAAGTTTGAAAATAAGTATTTTCCTTAGATTCTCCTGGTTATACTTGAACTTTCTAACAGAGTGTAAAAGAAACTGTAGTTTCTCAATTTAGAAACTGTGGATATTTATAGTATCTGCATTTGGCAAATCACTTAAATATTTTTGGATGCTCACTTGATCTGTGTCTTCTCTATATAATTTCTTTTCTTTAACAAAAATATTTGCATCTACTATTGAAATACAATCTTTAATACAGGATTGGGTATACAAGTTACTATGAACAGCAAATATACACAATCGCTTAAAACTGTTTATCACAGACTAGCTATATTCCAGGATATGGTTGTACCTAATTTAACATATTTCAGCCATGATTAGAAGCTAATAATTGAAGTGTACTAATTATTTATCATGTGAAGACAGCCTTCTAACTGTGCTTCTTAGCTCAGAGTTTGGATATTGATTCAAAACTAATTCACAGGAAAGAGTGTTTCTAACTTGGGTCACCAAAAGCATTCACTGCAGCACTTGGAATTCCAGTGACAATCTAGTCACTGAGCCTCACAAAATATACAGTAAATAATTATGAAACCTGTCAAGGAACTAACAAGTGTATTAAAACAGTTTTCTATTCACATCTTCTGTCTAAAGGCTGAAAATATTATTGCAGTTTCAAAATTATGGAAAAAATGAAGCCTCCAATCAATGAGTCAAGAAGCAAGAAGGCAGACAATCTATTAGCATAAGCACAAAATCAAAGAGAATCTGAGTTTAAGCACACAAATTCTTTTCTTTTAAGGAAAGGTAACACCTTCTTCAGTTTGATTAAATGGGATAGATACTAGCTTGTTGTTTCCTGCCACTCAAAGTTCAATCAACAAAGAGGTAAAAGGTTATTTAATTATAGCACTGTCAAAAGATCAACAGATTAAAAATATTCTCCCTTGTTTCACTTTTTATTTGAATGTCGTCACACATCAAAACAGACATAACTTCGGTTATCCCTAAAGAACATTATGAATTTCCACTACTTGATCAGCATTAAGCATGTTCAACCTAAAGAACTTCTGCCATCTTTCCCTTCATTTTCAGGTACGTTCAGTTTAAAAATATGTAAGACTCCAGTATTGTCAGTTTTGATTCAAAGTTTGATCTCAAATACAAAACTGATCTGTAGACATGCACTAGTGCAGAAGAAAATGCACATTTTTTCCTCCATTTGGATGTTGTTAATAATTTTTTCATTATTAATCATTTGCTTTTGCAAAACTTAGACTATGATGATAGCTTACTGATGAGGCTATAAGATAGTGGTGATATTAGAAACACAGCAGGGAAAAGCACTTTTCCATTAGATTGTTATAAGCAAGTAAATTCAGGCAAATCATATTTTGGAAAACACAACATAACAACCCTGTTGTGCAACTCTGAACTATTACATGACTGTTTCGAAATCAAACTGTAAATCTAAGAAGTGTCAAGAACTAATGGTATGAAATGATTGATAATTTCATTAATATTTTGATTTAACATAGTTTAATAGCCCATTCTTTATTTTCGATTTATCAATAATCTTTTTTTAGCAAAGTATTCAAGTACAAGCTTATAAGGGTCTTAAGCAGATGGAGTTTCTGTCTGTGTTAGGGATCATACTCTCCTTCAATCTACTCAGATAAAGAAGCAAACCCTAAAATACTGATATATTTTAATAATATTCATATATTTTAAATAATCTATCTATATAATTGTTACATCTATTTGCAATATCAGGTTGTTTAAGGAGCATAAAATGAACAAGAGTTAAAGGAAGATGAAACCCAGGAAACATAAGTTGCCTTTTCCACTGTGGCATGTGTTTATCCCCAGAAAATTCTAAAAAATAAGAGACGATCTTTTCCACACAAATATTTCATAATAAAATAAATTATGATGTGTAAATTTTAAGCCACTAATGGCAACTGAACTACAGAGTTTTAGAACGTTTAAGAAGTTCTTACTAAAATTTGAGCATCTTCAGCCTGCCCTGCAATAGTCTGCAAAGCCTTTGACAGATCCTCATCATCTTCCTGAAGACTAAATTCATCATCTGCTGGAACCTAAATGAAATGATTTCAAGTTAGGTATCAACATACTTTATACATCTTCCCAGTCCTAGTACAACTACTGAAAATAGTCTTGTTCTTGTTAAAAAAGTATTTTGCCATATTTAAATAGAATTTATATTACTGAAATAATTATTACAAATAAGCTGAAACATCTAAATAGAAAAACCTGTACCTTTAAAAAAGTATTTAACATTCAAATAAAAGCAAAACATAACAAATCACCTGATACTAAATATTCTATTGAAAGATAAAGATATGCCTAACATCATAACACTTTATAAAAGGAGATATGTGTCATTTCTCCTAGGATGTTTTTGTGACTGATGAAGTAAAATAAAAGAATGAAACATGAAAGATCTACCACATATATCAGAAGATTATCAATTTAGTAAATTACCTCTTCATACTGATAATCATCTTTAGAGTCATCTGTTATGGTAAATTCTGCAGATTTTGTTAAGTCTGAAACAGCTGATGAATGTGATTAATTCCAACTTTAAAAAAAGTATCATAAAACAACCATCTATAAATCTGTTATTACCACCTTCGCCCTTCTTTATGACACAAAACTTTACACTTTCAAGGCTTCTTTCAGTCTTTAGGTGAACATGCCCAGCTCCAGTGATAATTACGTACGCAGATTCAAAGTTTTCATAGCAGGTTTAAACACCATTAAAGTTTGCCTCATCAGATCTGTCAAAGTTAGAAGTCAAGCACTGTTCTGAATTAAACAGTAGCTAAAAATTCTGCTCTCACCCACCCAATCATCAGTTTTCATACAAGTCTTACTGCACAAACTTACTTCCACAAGCTTTATGCTCTAAGCATAACTACATGCTCTCAGAAAAATGGCAATTTTTTTAAATCAAATTCAGATGTACAAGTTCAAACACAAACATCTGAGATCAAACATAGTTCTAGTGGACCATTTACTGATGCTGATACAAGTGTCTTAATAGCTACAACACAGCTACAATAAAAACATGAAACTTTCAAAATGTAAAAATTCATTTGGAAATTATCTACCATTTCTCCAAATGCTTTAGGGTCAAACTTTTCATTAAAAATAACTACAAGTGGTGTAAAATGAAACACAAACATTTTTCATCCACTAGCCTCACAGCCCATGAAAGTATAACAAAAATGTTTTCAGCAAGAGACTCTGTTGACAGTTTCCTTAGGAAATCAGTTAGACTACAAATGGCACACGTAAATAAACCAGAAATTAACTTCTGAAGAAAAGCTGGCAATTCAGTACTTCACATGTACCAAATTTAAATGGCAACTTCTATATATAAAGAGAAAATTAAAAAAAGTTAAATGATTTTCCAGCTCTGCATCAAGTTTCCCAAGTCTGAATTATCATCCAAAAATACAGGCCTATTGCTACAGTTCTCACAGTACAATACATATGTAAAAGTATCATCTGCATTCAAGACCCCAGCATCACAGCACCAACAGAACTATCAGTTAAATTGTAACCATCTGGAAGGCTAACAGGCAAAGACCACGTCCCAAAAAAGGACCACCATTTGTTTTAGAGATGTGATGTTTGAGACAAAAGTTGGAGAGATGTCATTTTCTGTTGTCAACCAAAAAAACAAATAGGGAAGTCACTGAGTGAATAAAGGCATAATTTTCAGTAATCAAGCCAAAACACATCTGTACACCTGCAACTGTCCAATTAAACTACATGCTTACTATAAAAATTGTATATATAAATAGGAAACTGGTATGAATGCTTCTTAAGAACCTTCCTATCTAGGCTTAATACGTGAAAGCAAATGCCTGTAATACATGTGCCCCCAAATTTGCTTCCCGAATTATCGCATCACAGACTGCTGATGTGGAACACAGGACTTGAATTCAAGTCACCACCTCTTTGCATCTCAAATTTCACTCTCTACAAAATCATTTTCTAACTTGACTGATTCTGGAATGTTTAATTCTAAAACCTGAATGACGCAGAAACTCATCTTAAAACTCATCTTACTGCGCTTTCTTTCATAAGGGGGAGGAGGAAGAAACCCCCAAGCTATTAGATTTAACAGGCCTAAGTCTGCTGTCTATCGCACCAGAAGAAATCTGGATTAACTCTTCCAACTTTAATGGGAGGACAAACAAATTGTGTGGTTTAATGAATGCACCTTTTCTCAGCATGGTACTCCAGGACCATACGTGGGTCCATCAAGGTAAGCAAAGAGAACAGAGATGAAAAGAGCTCATCTTGAGGGATGACTTTCAAGAGCTGACCCAACAGACTTGAGAGAACAAGGGCATCAGGTTTCCTTTCAGCTGTCTACCTGCTCCCCAGAACAACAGGAACGTTTTGGTCCTTGGATCAGGGCCTGACCACGTCCTGATGAAACAGCTCCTAATTCCTTGGCTTTGTTCTTTCAACTCAAGAGGGAGAAAAGTTTGCCTGAATTGCTGATTACATAAGAAAAGGGAACAACAAGGCACAAGTGCAAAGCAGGAGGAACAGGTTTCCTTTACTGTGTGAAAAAGCAAGAAGGATGCTTGCAGCAGGCAAGTCAAGATAAAAGACACAGTAATAAAGACTGACTAGTCAGGGTAATGTTCTGAAAAGCCCCTTTTTAAAATTAGATTAAGATAGAATCATAGAATTGTCGAGGTTGGAAGGGACCTTTAAGATCAAGTCCAACCATTAACCTAACCTGACAAAACCCACTTCTAAACCATGTCCCCAAGTACCATGTCTACCCTTTTTTTAAACACCTCCAGGGATGGCAAATCCACCACCTCCCTGGGCAGCCTATTCCAATGTTGAATAACCCTTTCAGTGAAGAAATTTTTCCTAATATCCAACCTAAACCTCGCCTGGCATAACTTGAACCCATTTCCTCTTGTCCTATCACTTGTCACTAGGGAGAAGAGGTCAGTCCCCATCTCTCTACAGCCTCCTTTCAGGTAGCTGTAGAGAGTGATAAGGTCTCCCCTCAGCCTCCTCTTCTCCAGGCTAAACAGCCCCAGTTCCCTCAGTCATTTCTCATAAGGCTTGTCCCCCAGACCCCACACCAGCTTCATTGCCCTTCTCTGGACACGCTCCAGCACCTCAATGTCTTTCTTGTAGTGAGGGGCCCAGAACTGAATACAGTACTCGAGGGGGGGTCTCACCAGTGCCGAGTACAGGGGAATGATCACTTCCCGAGTCCTGCTCACCACACTATTCCTGATACAGGCCAGGATGCCATTGGCCTTCTTGGCCACCTGGGCACACTGTTGGCTCATATTCAGCTGACTGTCAACCAACACCCCCTAGATACCCTAGCACTAGTTAGCTGACTACACATTCTCTCTTTAAAGAATGAGACTTTAAAAGGTGTGGTCACGTTTGTATAACGTGAATACTTGGGTACAACATTTTTTGTGTAAAGCAAGGGACAATTTTCGTATATACGTAGTAATTCTATGTACAAACTAAGTGTCTGCATACTTTTCTGGAACCCCAAAGCCTGTTCATTACTTTATAGCACAGTACTTATCAACTTGAAATTAATTTAAATAAAGATCATTTAAATAAAATATTGTACCCAGCGACTTTTCACACCACATTTAGTGATTTGATCAGAGACTATTTTTTCTAAAGCTACCTTTTGTATGGCCTACAAATGATCCTTCCCCCCCATCTTGACTATTTCTTTCTGTATTTATCAAATCTCTCAATACAGATAGAAGTGTCACTGCAGTATACCCTTGATAAATAAAACACTTTAAAACAGTTTTTCCTGAATTTTCCACTGACCTGACCATCCTTGCGATCCATTATGGTCTAAACTAATGCATCATATAAACACTGTGCACAGACTAAAATACTACTTTAAAAATCCTGATTTTTTTCCCCTCCTCTCTCTTTTCCAGAAGTCATAGCCAGGAGTCCAATAAAACAGAGGAATTCATTTTAAAAATTATTCTATTTTTCCAATGAACACTGTCGATTACTTTTTTTAAACAACATGTCCTGATGCAGTGCTTTTTTAAGCACACCACATAGAGTGAAAACAGCTGTGCAGTTTCAAGGAGATAGAAACTGAGGCACAAGCTCACAAAGGACAACTTTCCACTTTTTTTTTTTAATTCCTTTTATATCGACTTACATCTTAATTCAAACAAGGCAGGAAAATCTATGGTACTGGTAGGGCTCTGATTATTTAGCCTCTAAAACAAAGCTCACAAGATCATCTTGATTTGGCAGCTCACAGCTACAAAACAGAATGGATAGAGCTAGTCTGACCTAGTTACAAAACTAGAATTTGGGTCGTCTAACCAAAAATTACACATTTAAAAACCATAAACTCCAAACATAACTTGCCACAACTCAATTGTGAGAGGAATTCAAACTGATTTTTCTTCCTCTAAAAGCCACAGCAAATAAAATTATGTCTAGGTTACTGTATCCTAATCTTTATAACTTGGTCATACACAGTACTAAAGAAAAACAAGACTATCTAGCCAGTTACTGTGTGCAGCAGGCATTGAGAATGTCAATTTCACAACAGCACATTGGCACTGTGAGTCTTAATGACAAGTCTTGTCACTCTTCCGTAGATATTTTGCACTGACTGATCAATAACTAAAACAAAAGAAGAGGCAGGAGACTTTCAGTTCAGAATTTTAACTCTGGCTTAGACTGCCCCTAACAGCGGGGGAGGGGGGAGGGATATAACTACCGCAGATTTCCTAAGGGTCACTCAGGGACTCATACTCTTCATCAGCAATAAAAAAAGAATCATGCTCAGGCGAGCGAGACCCTACCATCTCTGCAGGGCGCACACACACGCACCACCACCCTCCCCCACATATTGGCCCTTTTTTAGTCTCTGGGGGCAATAACCCACAAAAAGCAACAAGGTGGTGGGGTTTTTTTGCCTCCATCCCCCCCTCCCCGCCTTACTCCGTGAAATAACGTGGCAGCCCGTGGGTCTCCCGCTGGGACGGTCCTGCCCCGGTTCCCAGCAAGCAGCCGGCGGCACCGGCAGGGCTGCACGCTGCCCTGGCCTCCCCTCCTCAAGCTGCCACCGAGGCAGCCCCCGGGGTCCCCGTCCTCCCCGGGGAGGACAACCACGCACGGAGGAGGGAGGGNTACTCCGGAGGACAAAGGATACTCTGCAGGCAGAAGGACGCCTCAGAGCCCGCCGCCTCCTCCATGGCCGTTGCGTCCCCGCCGTTGCCCGGGGCGACCTCTCGCGAGAAGCAGCAGCCACCGCGGGCGGGGAGCCGGGAACGTCCCCCGTCCCAGCGGCGATGTAACGTCATTTAGTCGGACTTAGCGTTACGCACGCTTCGCGTTCGTGCCCCCGCAGGTCCCAATGGGTGCGGTCTTTTAAGTCGAGACGAAGTTCCTCGGGCATTTCGCTGCGGAGGGAGCGGTGCCAGCGGCGGCCGTGGCAGCCATGAGGAGATGTGCTCGAGGACGAGGAGGTTTCTGGAAGTTTCCAGGGTGGTCGCAGGTGAAGCCTGAGCAGGGCTCGGTGTCCCCTCAGGGTCCTCCTCGCTGGCCTCTGCAGCACGTCTGACTACGAAATACTGCATTTTCTTAAGCGAAAGGAAAACAGCAGGAGAAGGGAGGGGGAAAGGGCTTCAGTGTCATAAGGGGCTCATTTCTTCTCCAGAGGAGGCATTGTTGGTGCTGAACCAGGTGTTTGCTGGTTCACCAGAGCTCAGTGCTGTGGGACTGATAGCATAAATTAAGTCCCAGCAGTATGTTCTAGTTTAATTAAGAGCAGGGGTTTTACCAGGCAAAAGTTTGGGAAGGAAGCTCACCATACCCTACACATTTGTGGAGGGTGCGTGTTATGGCTCTTAAGAGTTTGCGATAAGGTTGCAGGAGTCAACGGAAAGTTTTCAGTTCCTTTTTTTCTTTTAAAAAAAGCTTATAGGTCCCAGTCATAAATTTCCATTGAGTTAATGGACTTTACATGCAGTCGGAATTCAGAAGCTGTGCTTGAATTCATGTAAAGTAACTGACAATAAATGTCCAAAGTCTCAGGGCATTTTTTTGGATGCATTTTTTTTGACTCAAAAAAGAAGTGCTAATAGCTCGTCTGAAAGGAGAGGCACCAGTTTTTCTTGAAGCTTTAAAATAATAAATAAATAAAAAAAAAATCTAACAATGGAAATACAGTCTGAAGACCAGAGAAGATGGAGGCAGGTGAAAATGAATTCTAACACTCAATCCCATCTTTAGCCTGAAAACAAAAAAAAAGATGCAATGCTGCAAGGGGGCCTGTTACCTATGAAACCATTATTTTAGCATTTTCTTTCCAGCAGCTGTCATACAGGGAAGACAGAGATTGGAAAACAATTAATAGTGAAGGACTATTTGTTTATTAAAGGAATAGTTAAACAGCTTGATCAAGGTACAAAGGTAATAGATTTGATAATAAAGGCTACACAAAGATCAAAATACATTCAACCATATCGAGAATTAAAATAAGTTAGAACTAAAAACAAAGAGCAAATTTTAAACAAGTAGCTATTTGACTGATTTTCAAGTACAATGGAAACTATTCCTGGTGGATTTTACCAATGGCAGAGTTCTTCATAAAAGTTACGTTCTACATTCAGACACCAGCTAGTTCAGAATGTCTTACAGCATGCATTTTCAGAAAAGTCAGATATGGTCATTGCAATGGTACTTTCTATGACAAAAAAAAAAAGTTGAAATTAGAAGGTAACCAGTCCTACCATATGTGGAGATTTGCCAGTATGCTAAAAGTCACAGAGTATTTGTTTGCTTTTAAAGAAGAATCAGTTGGTCACTGATTGTTATTTCCCAAAGGTTTAAACCTTTGTTTGGAAACAGTGTTTGGTTGACAAATTCCAAACTATTTATGTCATCCCATTGTGACTATATAAATGACCTGATTGTACAGTAATTTTTCTTCAAAAGTCGTAAGAAACCAACTTGTTTCTCTGTCTACCTTGTTGAGAGCCACCTACCATAAATACATTATATTTGGTTATTGCTAAGCTGAATTCCAAGCACCCGATTCACCCTGCTTTATAGCCTCATAACAGTCTGAGTTATAAATGATTATCATCTCCCAAATGGCAATAACCAATGTTGTTACTGTATCCCATAACTTCTCATGAGAAAGACACAGAAGCAGCATCTGCTGTAGCTTGAGCATTTCATTAGACAGACTGTTTACTCTTCTCACACAGCAAAGACTGAGCCGTGCACCTTAGCCAGATACATCAGCCAGACAAGCTATAGTATTTGAAAAAACATCATTCATGAAAACTGGCTAAGCTGGAATGCTCCAGAAGTGGTGCACATACTCCCAAGCCCTAAGGGCCAGATACTTTTCCAGCTTTATACCACCAGTTGAAGGATTGTGAGACTATCCTGTCATTCAGAGCAAAATATCCCCTCCTACTGAATTCAACAAGCAAACTACTTACAATTCTGACAAGTTTTTAAAAAAAAAAAAAAAAAAACACACCACAAAACAGAATATCCATTGAAGCCACTTTCAGTGACTTTCCCTGCCCTGCAGGAAGACATCCAAAAGGTCCACTTTACACACTTCATCACAACAGACAAGCAGCCAGCAAAGAATTATCTGCCCCAGACTTTTATACACCCATCTCTGATTGTTCTTCAGTGCAGCTTTTGGGGAGAAGGGGCAAAGGGAATGTCATCAGTTCAGCTTTTTGAATGGGCACACAGCATGGCTAGGAACACTGTGCAGACAGTATCATGGTGACAATCAGGAGGCCATTGTCCACATGGTCGTGGTAGAGCATGGGACCACAGCTGAAGCTGGCAAACATCTTGTTCCAGCTTCTGCTGTGCCATCTGGCTTCCAGTTAGGTGACTGACGTTAAGTGTATTTTCTCCATATTACCATCTGGCAGCTGCTTGTACAACAACACAGTAACATGCAGAATTTGGCTAACAGTTATCCTTAGAATCATATCAAGGATACTTGCAACACAGATTCCAAAATAAAAAAGGCTTACAAAGAAAGTTTCCTTAACTGATAACATTACATGCACAGCATATTGCAGGTGGGGAACAGGGAGTGGGAAGTTATACATACTTGCATTTTGCACATATTTATTTTACGGAGATCCCGTAGAAGTTTCTGGGGAGAAAAGGGGCCCCATACAGTTTTCCACAGGATGTGAACATTGTATCTAATGAAACATTTGTTCTTGAAGAGTATCAAGACTTTTGCTATGCTATGAAAATATATTCACTTTTCCAAAATTAGAGGAGGAGGGCTTTTTTTTTCCTGTAATGAAGTACGCCAAAGATAGTTTTGATCAAGGAAATAAAGGAATTTGATTAGTAGAAACAACACAGTGTCAGATGGAACTTTTAACAAAAATTTAATTTAAAAATGTAAATATTGTCAGATGCAGTGTAACTGTAGTATGAAGTACAGGATAATAGCTGTAATGCCAGGTCTTCATACCTATAAAGGTCACATTTGCAAAGCTTCGGGTCCATAGTAACCTTGCTGGGCTTTAAATGTGACAGAATGGGGTGCTTTAAAAAAAAAAAAAGGAGTAAGATTTTCAATAAATACGATGCCATGACAGCTTAAATCAATAAATCTCCTACTGTACCTCCTGCTGTGCTCCTGTGCTGGTGCTCATATGATTCTCAAATAATTTAAACCTAAAAAAAAAAAAAAAGAAAAGCTAATGCAGAAGAAAAAAAAAAGAAAGTTTTTTTGAATGCTAGGAAAAGCAATACTAAAATGCTAGAGGTTTGGCATTCAGAGTTAAGCTGAAGTTATTCAATGTAGTACTGTTTTGTCCCTACTCTGCATAAGAACATTCAATATATAAGCTTCTACTTT
Source organism: Ibidorhyncha struthersii (assembly GCA_013398815.1). NCBI lineage: Eukaryota > Metazoa > Chordata > Aves > Charadriiformes > Charadriidae > Ibidorhyncha > Ibidorhyncha struthersii. The sequence goes on from VZSZ01010382.1 coordinate 28,470, forward strand.
GTTTCCAGATATTTCTATAGATTAGATCTAGGATATACTAAGTCTCTGAAAAGAAGGGTTTGAGTTGAGGTTGTATGGAAACAATGTCAGTTTCCCAATGCATCAGCACTTCTGCTGATGTTCATTCTCCTAAAAATTTTACTAAAAGCATGACTAGCATTGGCTGGAATACTAGTTATACTATTTAATCACCTAATCCAAAAGCTGTTTTTCTTTGATAAATTTCTAAAATGGGGTCTGGCTTCAATTTCACACATCTTTTTCACAGGACAGAAAGCATAAGACAATGCTCTGCTCAAACCCCAACGATATGAGTGCAAACAGAAGTGTGAAGAGGTTTGACTCCAGTTACAGAAAAATTGGGGGATGAACAGTCAAGCATTTTGTCAATAATACAGAGCATCATTGGTATGATGTGATGACACAGCACAGGTTTTACAGGGCACAGTACTGTGAAGCACAGGTTTCCCACTGCAGACACTGGAACTGTAGTGTGTGTAGTCTAGTCTGTACACTGTAGTGTATAATAAAAGAGTTATTCTATCCACACTGATGCTGCTGTTTCCAAGAACTTCAGCCTCCACATCTTCTGCTGTTGTTGCCTTTGAAAATTCTCAGGCACATTGGACAGATGGTACATTTTGGCTCTCCATATACTAAATTTGGGAGTATTTCTACATCACAGACAAGAATAAATTGTGCTAAGAGAGAGGAGAAAGGTGGCATATAGTCATTTTTTTATTTTAGAAGTGTAAGTGACCCATGTTCTCTCTAAACTCCAGCTTTATGAACACAAAGTTATTTAAGCAGCTTATAGGAACTAATGATCATCTGTTCCTGATAATTAGAGGCTTTTCATTTCACATGTTCTTCTCCTCTTTGAAATTAAATTTACTTAATATGCTTTTCAAATTTAGGTAACTTTGACCACATAGCAGCTAATAACCTCCTACTACAAGCTAAAAAAAAAAAAATTATAACTTTATGACAGTTAAAAAGGAAAGCCACCATCCTTAACACAAAAGACCAGAGAAAACAAAGTGCTGTATTGCCCTAATCTGTGCTTAGTAACAGAGAATTGAGATGCCATCATGTCAGAAAACACAAAAGGTAAAGAATAAGCAACAGAAAAGCTAGCAGAATTTATTACCTTTTTTTATTTTACCATGCTTCCAAGTAATCCACTACTTGTTACCCATCTTCGCATTGGAAGTCTGAGTCTCATACTAATTAGCACATACCAGAATTATTTTAGCTGGTTTCTGGCACAGTTTTTTTTTTTTTGAGAGAGTGTGTATGTATGTGCCCACATTAAGACCTGACATGACCAAGACCTTATAGCTGCCTTCTAGTACTTAAGGGGACATATAGGAAAGATGGGGAGGGACTCTATCAGGGGGTAGTGATAGGACGAGGGGTAACGGTTTTAAACTGAAAGAGGGTAGATTTAGATTAGCTATTAGGAAGAAATTCTTTACTGTGAGGGTGGTGAGGCACTGGAATAAGTTGCCCAGAGAAGCCATGGAGATCCCCAGAGATGTTCAAGGCCAGGCTGGATGGGGCTTTGAGCAACCTGGTCTAGTGGGAGGCATCCCTGCCCATGGCAGTGGGGTTGGAACTAGATAATCTGTAAGGTCCCTTCCAACCCAAACCATTCTATGGATCTATGTAACTGTCAAAATCGGATTAAAAATGTACATAAAGGAATATAACTAGCAAAACCATAAATTATTCAAAACTGTTGGGTGCTTTGACAAAATTAGCTTTTCTCCCTGCACCCAATCCTCTTATCTGTATCTTAATCAGCTCAGCATGGAAGACTTCACGTCTTTTCACCCTTGTTGCCCCAAAACACATTTGCCTGCTCTTTGCTGCTTTCCTTACTTGGACTCATTGCTTCCTTTTTGATTGTTTTCCCTATTCTGACCAACATCCTTCAAAATCTGATCATCTCGATTTGTGTTTCTGCAACACGTATCTTTTCAGCAATACACCTAGAAGATACTGTGTATTCGTGTTCCAAGAAAGCAACCAGGAAATTTAAACAAGAGAATTGGTCTGTGAGGTTACAGAATTTGATGCGAGGTGGGTAAGGACTAGCAGGGGATTTGTAGCCACAAGCAATGTTTGCTACCAGAGTACTTAGCCAGGCCTTCCCTAACTGCTTAAAGCCAGCTGCATTGATCAAGACCGAGCATGGAATTTTAACTTCCTCTCTATTATTTTGTTTGTTCTTAGTGCAGCATCATTTTCTCACATACAGAATGTGAGGCTATAAATAATTAGAAGTCAAGTCATCCACCTCTAATCTGTCTTAACTCAGCTGAGGGTGGCAGTGAACACTAGTTTCTGTATATTAATATATGATGGAGACTGCTCAGTCTTTATGTCCATCTTTTTGCTTTGTTAATAATAGAGATACAGGAATTCAGGCAACAATTCTGTAAAAATCCAACATTTTAGATAAATGGATGATTGGATGATTGATTTGGATGATTTTTTTTTTTAAAAAGTCTTTTATAGCCAATACAATTGCAATTTGTGATGCGAATGAAACATTTTATGGTTTTCATTTTCATGTGTCTCTGCTGAAAGCGATAGTACACTATTGACACCCTATACTTAAATGTCAAAGCTTTGCTTTCTGGTTTTTGTAATATTTTGTTTAAATATTGAAGTGCCACAAAATTGAAGTCTGAAAATGCTATGTTTAAGTTCTTTGCTTTTACCTTCATATTGCTTATAGCACAGCCATAACTTGTGCTATCAAGCCATTTGCTCATTTTGGTATAGAATAAGGTGAGCAAATATTGGTAATTCAGCTTCTCTTAAACAATAGCTAGGTCTTGGGCACCCTGCATTGCATTTGAAGATGCCCAAACTGGTTTAAAATGTGCTAGCTCACACACTAGAAGCTTAACTTTATATAAACTCTTACTATAATTCATGCTGCTTTATACTTCAGATACATTCCCAGTAATTTAGAGCCAAATCCTTAAGATAAGCTGCAAATCTAGAGAGCCCTAAAGGCGTCCAGGCACCTGAAATCAAGAGGAAAATCCTCCAGGTTTTCACTGACTGTGAATCTTTAAAACTGGCTCTGCCAGCTTCATCCCCTTTCTGAAAAGAGCAATTGCAGTGGCAGTGTCCCAAAGAGGCTTGCTGTGTACGGGCCCTCACGCTTCTCTAGTCTGCTCCTTGAAGTCAGGGTTGAGGTACCCAAGTCCTCAAGAAGGATGTCATTTCAGATACAACTCTTTCCAGTGCTGTGTTTTGACTAGATGAGACAGTTCCTTGCTCTGCGTGTTGATTAATATACAACCATCCTGAGGCAGCTAGCTGTCTAAAACATGCATTTACAAGGCAGTCTGGGGGCTGCTGATTCCTCTCCACTGGTCAGGAACACAGAGAAACATAGCCTTGCTTTGAATGGTAGTTTATTCCAGTGGAAGTAAAGATGATATTGCTATTTAAGGACTACAAAATTTATGTTTAGATTAACCAGATTTTTTTAACAAATACCTCCCTGTAAAGGCACTTCTGGCCTTTCAAAATATATAGCTGGGTCAGAAGAGAAGAATGAGAATTCCCTCACCTAAATTCACCTCTAATAACTTCTGAGCACATATTTGTACTTTACTGGGATGTAATACAAGTATCTTCATAGACCTGCATGAGCATCTGTCTAACCATCTTCTCCCTTACAGAAGATCCACGACTCACCTTGCTGTGCTTTGTAGAGTTGATCACTCTTGAAATGGTTCTGTTCAGAAGTGACTGTTGAATACCAGCCTAGCAATGTTCAGTTCCACATCTACTGCCCTTTCCCAGGGCCAGAATCAATTCAAACCCCACATCAGAGCATAGCTCCTTATAGTCTGTTTCATATGATAGTGGGAAATCTGAAACAAAGCCTGGAAAGAAAAAGAAAGTAGGCTGAGTAGCTGTCCTGGGTTGAGGTAAAACGGAACCAATTTTCTTTTCAGTAATTTTGCTTTTCAGCTAAACCTCTTCTAACTAACAGAACTTTCTGAAATTAACGGTGTATTTGTCAGACACTGTCAGCTCCTAGCAGTGATATGACCTGATGTTTAGAATTTATGTCAAGGACTGGTATGCAGAGAGGCTCTTGCTTATACTTACTGCTGTAACACTCCAGGCCAGCTAACTTTGTTACTTGCCCCATTGGAGGGTCAGAAGCAGAAAAGCATAGAGGTCACACCTGTGGGGAGGAGCAGACAGGACAGGTGACCCAAAACTGACCAACAGGGTATTCTGCCTCATGCTGGTTCCCATACCAGGAGTCAAACCCAGGCTGTTTGGGTTTTAGTGGCCAGCCCAGCTCAGGCCACCACAGCAGCCCATACGTATCCCTTTTGACATTTCCATTACAGATGTGCAATTTTAACTTTCAATGCTTTTTATGAAGTCTTTTAAAGCAGAAGGAAACATTACAGGTTTCACAAGCTAGGAACTACAGATCAGAATTTTTGAATGTATGACAAGTGACTACAGTTGTAATTCCCATACTTGCAGAAGGCAAGATAACTTGCTTTAAAGAAAAAAAAGAAAAAAAAACACCAACAACTTTGTGGACAAAAACCATCTTTACACATGAAGTTGGGTTCTGACCAAGCTGGAGTTGTTGCAGAAGTACATATCTGTCCAGACTCAAATTCCTCCTCCCTCTCTCTGTTTGTTCAGGAGCATGCATATATGGCACAAAGCAAAGTACACATCTGTCTTCAACTGTCCTAGTGGACTTCACATAAAGTCAGACCCCTGGTGTCCCCTTAGCTGGAACATTTCTAAACCTGGACACTCCACTTGGCAAGGCAGAGCATCTTGCCAAGGCTTCACCCTCCCTTAGCCCACACCAGGTGATTTCACAGTGAGACAGCAATTACTCAAGACAGGCATGTGCTCAGGTCATGTGTCAAAGACATTTATCTCATTTACAGGCAGAAGATTCCCCGATGAGTAAATCAGAAAGAAATAATCAGCTTCATGGTCCATTTTTCCCAACCCAAGGCTCTGTCAACAAGCACCCACTGAACCTAGTGAGACACGTTGGCTACAGAATGAACAATTTAAAAATTATTGTGTATACCGTGCAGACATCAGCGTGTGATTTTACTTCTGCTAAAGGCAAAAAGCAACCACTTGGCCTAATCCTCAGTGAAATCACATGAGGTTTTCCTACCAACTTAGGGTGGAGCTGGACTGATCTAATAAACTGAACCCATAATGTCCATCATTCACAGGCTCTCATCGTCACAAGTTAAATCACCAGCTTTTTGGAAGCTACTTGTTATTTTCTTTTCAACAGCCACAGGGCACATTGATTTGCACAAAGCTTATAAAAACAGCAATAGCTACAATATGATATTGCCCAGAAAATCTAAGGCTAAAGAAGGTAAACTTGATGTCAGCAATATTTTCTTCATCCCTCCATTTTTTAAATGAGATTTTCCATACTTCATGAACACATGCCTAAGTCTGTTTTCTCCTAATTTGTGCATGAATCTCTATTATAAATATATTAAGACAGTGCAGAGAACCTACTTCTTACATCTGTATAATATCCCATGGGTTACCTTACTTTGTGCAAATGAAACAGCTGAAATGTTGGCAATTAGATTACACAGGAAAAAGATTATTTGTGTTAAATAGCAACTCTGATGAAAAAGTGTAAAAACATAACCTTTCCCCCCCATCTTTTTTCATGCTGAGAATGGCCAGCAAGATCAGTGTAATTGTAGTGTCTAGCCCAAATCCTCTTATACCTGGAAGGAGGAAGGGTAGGAACACACACAAGTCAATTTTTTTCTAACTACATCAGCTCATCTAATTCAAAAATGTTATCATTCCTTCCAACTGTGCCTAAAGACCAGCAGTTTTAAACACAGGAGGAATGCAGGAATAACCTGTGAACTTTGGATGCTAAATTGTGTAACAGCCAAAATAGCCCTATAGATTTTGTCTTTATGGCAAGTGGCATAACAAAGGACTGGTTTTCTATACAACTAAGCTGTTTAATTGGACATTTTCAGATTTGACATCTCACTTGCCTCAGTTTCCAGAATCCACCATGAGCAAGACTCCCTGTTTGAAACTGGGCTCAGAGCACGACATCACCTGAACTGAACAAAGAGAGCAGACATTTCGAGCTACAGCCCTGCCACTGCTCTCCTTCCCCACCTGTAAAGTAGGGGTGAATGCCCTCTAGCCAACTTCAGCCCTTCCCCAATACCCTCAAGTGAAAAGCACAGTCCATATATGAAAAGTATTGTCACCATTAAAGCACTTTGCCTGCTTCATCATCACACAGAACACAACCTCTTAATTACCATTTGATTAACACTACCATTAGTGTAATTTAATAACAAGTAACAATGATTCTTAACATTGCAAAAACATTGATGAAATCGGACCCTGTGTCTGGGTATGACAGCAGTACTGATACACATACACCAAAAGTTTCATTCTGAAAATCCAGTCTGAACTGGCACAGAACACTGGAAACCAGCCCTGGGTCCAAGTTTCACAGACAGACTTTGTAAAGTCATCCAAAGCCTCTGTGGCTGAACATTTATTCTTGCACATGTGTGCAAGTCTAGATCTCAGCTTTGCAGCTTAGTCCACCTCGGAGTTATCAAGCATGATGACATTTCATTGCAAATGTAGTTTTACAGAGCCACCGGTTGTCAGGATACAGCTTTGTTCACCACAGTTAACCATATCATCTCAATTCATCATGCACCCACCGTACCAGAATTTGTTAATTAGAGAGACTCATCTTCTACTACAGTATTTTTGTAACAGCCTTCCTCCTAGGCACATATTCAGTTATGTTTCTTTCACTGCACTGTATCAGCTTTATGTTTCCACTGGCCATAGCTAATTAGGACTGAGTGAGCTGTACTATTGTGGATCCAAAACACTGATGTTATAAGCAGCTCGTACCCATCTCCTGCATATCTCCCCAACATGGGAGGGTGAGAGGAACCTCCTGAAGAAGCAGGACCCTTCACAGCAGCCTCCCTGCTCCCCCAGCCATAGCCACCGCCTTCTGCAATGCCCTTAAAACTGCCCAGGAGGAAAGAATAAGGACAACTGGTTTCAACACCAGAGCTTGTACCCAGCACCTGCGAAGCACAGCCTATATCCAGTGGATCAGACATGAAAAAGCAGCAGAGCAGAAGGCCTCCACATCTGAAGCTTACAGAAGGGATCATTTGACTTGGTCACCATTAAGCTATGTGCCATTATCAAGGCTGAAGGCCTGTATGAGGAGCCTTGGCTTTGCCCATAAGAGTTCCCTGCTTTTTCTATAATTCTCAGAGAAAATGAGAGCCCTTAATGAGGATATTTATAATCTTTGTCTGAAACACCCTCTTTACTCTTTAGGCATTATTACATAAAAATCTTCGCTCCTGCACAGGGAATTTATATTCCAGCTGTGTCAATTCCTCTAATAGTGTACTGGCTCTTCTTTTATGAGAGGAAAAATTCAAGACCTGTAAAAATAGAAGAAGAGATCCCATGAGGGTGAATGGTTGCTGGGTTAGGTCCTTGTGGAAGTGCCTGACAGAGTAAATTTCCACAGACCAAGCATTATTGAGGCAACACGCTAATAGCAAAAAAAAAAAAAAATTACAATTTTCTTCCCTTCTCATCTTCTCGGGTGTTGTCACATCAACTTGTCCTGTGGCAGTGATAAACCATAGCCACTAAGGAGTCGTGTCTGTTGTCCACAACTGAAGGAGAGACAGTGAACCTTTAGCAAAGCGTTTCTTTCTTCCAAAGCAAATAAGCAGTGCACATAGTAAAGACACACATAGAACAGAATCATAGAATAGTTTGGGTTGGAAGGGACCTTTCATGGTAGTTACATTGTGCATTAAAGCACATGGTACCCCCTCCTCCCCACGGCATTTTATCCTCTACAGCAAAAAGCATCACTGGCAGAGCCAGGATCCCTGCCACGGTCCACGCAACACTTTCACTCAGGTTTCGCATCTGTCCCAGGGAGCCATCAGGGTGATTACCGTACAACTATACAAAGTCCTAATTTACTAGTGCCTTGCCAATACAAGTAAAGGGTCTTGAAATACTTTCCCTGAACAGCCCACAGATCTTCATCCTCTGGTTACCTTCTATGAGCATAGACAGAGCTAAAAACCCTTTTTCCTTACCTCAGCTTTCAGTGCACTGGCTCACATAGTAAGATCTTTTCAAATCATCTCTACGCATCATAAATCGTCCTTTTATTTAACAAAAAAAATATTTTTAATGTTTAGAAAAAGCAAGGTGCTTTTAAATTATCAGGTATTTGGGTCTTAATTGTGAGGCCATTTTGTAGCTCATGCCTTGAATTAATTGTGGTATTTCCCCAAGGATGTTGCACTCCCCAGTTTCTCTCCCAACCAGCAACTTTACAAATTGACAAACTATAAGAAGGGCTTCTGCTACAGAATGAAGAATCAATAGCTGTCTACTTGGATAGCCTCAAAAAGTGCTTAACTTTTAATTGAATGCTGGAAAAGAAATGGCAAAGCACAAGAGCTCAAAACAGCATGAAGCCTGCATAATTATCTTTCTCCTTGCAGTTCCTTATGCAGACTGGAGACTAATTAAACACATGTGCAGGCTAGAAAATTATTTGCAAAGATGTATCTTTTGTCAGTTTGCAAGGGGACCTAACCAGAAGGAAAGTACTAGCAAGGAACAGGAGCCATTGCCAGCTGTCTTGCACTATCATTTTCACTAGAACCTTGGCTTTTAATTTCACTCATCTAGAGCAAAGACAAATTAGATTTTGCACCTGCTTTGCAATAAGATGAACAAAGTCCTGGACAATGGTGAGCTCAGGCCCCAGGCTTCACAAGTAATATAAACACACATACGTGGACTTTAAAATATTTTAGTGCTGGCTTCATACACTATACAAATATATTTTTAATTATAAAGCTACCTATCCTAACATGACCCATTTATAACATAGAAACAAATAAAAATAAGCTTTTTCTTCCTTCTGTTGCAGAAGGGCAAAACCAAGTAAAGCCTTCAATCTTAAAATCCATGCTGTAATATTTATCATGCTAACAAAAATATCCAAAACAACTATTAAAAAAACATAGTTACTGAAGTATTCTCCAGCATACAATCATTACCTACCCCTTCTTTCCAGGAGAAAAAAACATCTCAGCCTCCTCACCAGGGCCTTAAATCATGTCTCTTTTCGTGTCCAAAGTGAAAGCACCTGCTCAGGCTGGCTCTCAGCTGGCGGGATTGAATTAGAGCCCAGCAACCATTGCCCTAATAGGAGGCAACATTATTAACTTTAATTCATTCACATCAGCATTGATCAGAAGCAGTTACTGAGTATCAGGAAGACATCGGGATGTCAGTACGTGGTGTTCAAGGCCAGTGTAATTACCACAGAAACGAAGGATGCTGTGATCAGTCCAAACAATTGTGTGTAATTATAATGGAAAATTCTGATCTTCTGTGGTTTTCATCTCACATGCACCATCTGAAGACTCATGTTGTTCAAAGGATTGTGGTTTCTGTGAGTCTGGAGTCCAAAAAAAAAAAAGTGTCAGCTGCTCTAAAAACTGTAGCTGGCGAGTACATTTTTAAGGTGATGATGACAGTCTTCAAATAATATTTCCCACCAGTAAACCACTGCAGGATAAGAGAAAAGAGACTACACTGCTCATAAATGATGCTGCTCCAGGCTTTTAAACCCCTGCGCAAATTAAAGTGAAATTTTAAGTATGTTATGGCACTGCACAGCCCTGGTGGAATAGTTCAATGCCACTTTAGGATCCCAAGAGGTCTGGTGGAGTAAGACTTTGGATGCATCAGTCTCTCCCATAAAGCATTTGTTTTAGATATCCAAAAGGCTGAAATCCCACGTGCAGAGGGATGGCCTTCCTGAAAACACGTTTGTTGCGAGAGGGGCTGTGGTAGAAGTTGGGAGGGGAGAAATCTTCCAAGATGAATGATCCTTTCCCATCTTTACCAGCGATTGCACTCCATCATCATTTTAAAACCTCCCACGTGAATAAATGCACCGCTCTATCCTGTCTCTGGTTCTCCTCCATTTCCCCAGCTCCTCTCCTCCTGCCAGACGTCCCCTTTTCCCCTCCATGCTTGAGGAAGCACAGGAAGAGATGGGGGGATGCAGTGTTGGCAGACGGCTGGTCTTTTTTGCTCTCACTCAAGTGAGACTCTAGACGATGTCCCTTTCATTAGCATCACTGCCCCCCACCTCAGCGGGAACTTTCTTTCCCCAGACTCCATCCATCCTCTTTCCAAAATCCTGAGAGCAGGAGGGGACAGTGGGGACAAGAAGGCTGGTTGCTCACGTGTGTCCTTGCTATGGTAAATACCACGCTCGGATTCAGCTTGGTGAGTACCAGCTGGCCAGGCGTGGGCTGCCTGGGGCCACTTCATGCCATAAAATATCCCAGAGCTGTCAGAGAGTAACGCTCCTAATTTCAGCGTGGTCAAAGATCAGCTCTGGAGCAGCTTTGCAGGGCCCGGTGGTGCATACTCTATCGGACTGCTTCGTGTCCCCAGGCACAGCGGCCCTGCGCTCCCCTGCTTGCACAGCCCGTATAGCTCAGCACCTATAGCTCACGCAGGATGCACAGCTCCTGCAAGCACAGCCAGGGCTGGTGCAAGTCCCCATTGCGCAGCCAATGCTGCCACCCTAATGCAAAGCAAAGAATATGTCTGCACCAGGCAGAGAACCTCTGTCCGCGTCCCTGCACCCTCTCTGCGCAGCCCTGCGCTGTACGGGCAGAGCCCATCAGGGAACCAAGCTGGGGGCAGGGACCTGAGGGATGTTTTATCTGCTGATTTGCGGAGTTTCAAGAATAGGCGCAATCAGCCTCCTGCAAGGCGCGGGAGTTTATCGGAAAGCCATCCCAGACTGGTAAGACGGGTGCACAGAGCTACAGGTGCAGCCCTCGCTGATGGAGACTGGGGAGAGGAGAGGCCAGTCGCCCTCCTCAGAGCCTGTGTGGTCAAACGAAGAAATAATAATTTCTTAAATGCTCTTTATCGCAGTCATATAATGTGAAAAATCATTAAAAAGAAAGCTTAAAAAGAGTATCCAGCAGAGCATTAAGCTGATGGAGAAAGACTTAGTGCTGTCATTTTTATCCATCTTAGGACATTAGGTAATGTGAATATTTTTAAAAAGCACAGAAATGTGCAGAATAGCTAAAATAAATGCTCTTGCCTATTAGTTTAATACTTTCTCTGGGTGAATATTTCACTAATTTCTCCTCCAATGAAAATTTCCTCCCCAAAGCAGCCGGAGAGGCTGTTCGGTGGTCCTGCTCCCCTTAGGAAAATGGCAATGCTGACATCTACCGTCGGGAGCGCAGAATCGCCTGCACCGTCTGCCCGCAGGCGGGTTATCCCTGCGCCGGGTTTATTAAATGACAAGTCTAGCTGAGGGCAAACCCGCGTACCAATAAACCAAGGAATGTGACTAATGCCATGATGTTACAGCCCCAGAGAACGATCTGAAGTGCAAATATTTATAGAAGGCTTAATTGCACTGATCTCATTTTTGTTAGGGGCTCCAGGTACCTTCAAAATATACGTACTCAGTGCAGGTAAACATTTGTTTTCTTTAGGAGACCCACAGGACTTTTATGCACTAATTCTCCCCCCCCCCCCCCGATTTATTTTCTCTATTAACTTTTGCACTGTTCCTTTCATCCAATTAGTACTAAAAATCTTCTTTTTTTCATCACAGTGCAGATAGGAAACATGTTTTATTTCCTGCAGCAAGAAAGAATAAACTGCCAAAAAAGCGCCTTAAAGATTACAAATGAAGCTTATAACGGTGTTTGTGCCTCTGCTGTGGCGTTTTAATGCTGCATCTCTAATAACATTTAAGTGATGTTCGGGAGCCCCTCGTGTACATTATAGGTACCATCAACAGGGGGGAGGGATAAACCTTGAGGCTGCAAACCAAATGCAATACTAAGAGACACTGGCAATTAATCGAAATAGAAAAATTGTGTATGGCTGTGCATATGTTAGGGAGAAGCAGAATCCACCGTTTCCACGCACAGCAAAGTAGGCAAAGCGGCTTTCAGTTGTGCGTCAAAAAGTTGCAGAAGTTTATTGTAAGATGAGTTATTCCTAATTACATTTTTAGGAGAGCCCTTATCAGAGCATTCCCAATTATAAGCAATTAATTTATTTATAAACTGGTACTACAGCCGTTCCCACTAGCATCTCCTCAACACATTATGTACGACAAGCAGCTATTGGTGCAAAGTACAACAGTCTTCTGAAATGACCCTGCCATTTCTGACGTATCTCATCAAAAGCCACTTGAAAATAACAGAAGCTTGCGGCTTGTTTTTCCTCTCACATCCTTATCAATACTCAGAGCTAGCATGCAAGAGGCCCAGCTGTGGTGCGTTGGCATGAAACTGTGTAAGATCAACACCTGATCAGCATTTTAACTATAACAGAAGGTGTATTTAAGCAGGGGTAAGGGTTTTGGTGAGGCTTTTGGGAAGAAGGCAGCAACTGGGCTAGTCAGAAATTGTTTAACAAAAGGTTTCATCAAGAAGAGAAACTCCTCAGACGGGTTGGTAACGGTGGGGCTCTCTGGTATGCTGAAGAGCATGAGCCAAGCCCCTCTGTTGCTTAATTCGGGCTCAGATCTGCTTCCTTTGGTCTTGGCTAATCTGGAGGAGCAATGTTTTTTGCCCCTGCTTCAACAATGTTGCATTACCCTCAATCAGAAAGGGGGGTACCTCAAAAAAAGACCCCTTTTTGTAAGATAAAAAAAAATGGTACATGACTAAGCTGTTCTCTATCTTAGTATTTATATTGCAACACCATCTGCCTCTTGCAACATGTTTGCTGTATGTATGTACTACAAAGAGCTGTTTGTTTAGTGGATGGATGCAGGAAGACCAGTGAGGTTGTGGTGCTGTCTCTGTCCCTGTTGTCTCTTTGTGACAGCTCAGACTTTTCTCCTTGTAGGGGGCTCACATGTCTGTCCTGCACAAGACTGGAGGAGGAAGAAGGACTGCATGAACCAGCAAGATGGAATCCTGGTGGCCCCAGACCACCCTGCTGCCACTCAGCAATGGGGACTTGAGTTAACACACTATCATCTTGGCTGAAGCTCCTTAGGTAAAGAAGGGGTTTGGGCAGTTTCCAGAAGCCTCCATCCCTTTCCTTGTGGCACAAGAGGTCTCACCTGCAACCCCTAAGGCAGGGAAAACTAGGGCCTATGTGGAAAAGCTGCTTTGAGGGAGATGCAGTCCTTTCCAACACAATAATAAATTAAAACCCAACTGTCTCTAAGAGGAAGGAAGCATGGAAAGCACTGCTCTTCTGTCCTAAGTCAGAGTATTCAGCCCTACCTGCGTGCCAGCGGGTGCTGAAACCAGTGGTGCATCACCAGAGTGGAGACAACGTGGTGGTGCTAGACTGGGGCTGGCTGCTCTAAGTCTGGTATCGCCATGGGGTTTGGGGGTCCCTACAACTGGCACCTTCTAACTTTACTAATATTTAGGGAGAGATAGGGGAAAGTATTTTGAAGCAATGATATAATCCCACTCTGTTTTTTTCAGTGTATGAGGTAATGAACATTTTTAGTGCTTAAAGGTGCTGTGAGAAGCTGCAGGGCATGTGCGAATGCCAACATTTTATGGAAGGGGTGGTTTTACTGCCAGCAGACTTTAAAAAAAAAATCCCTGCAGTTTATATTAATAAGACTGGATGTTATTGCATGTCAGGAGTTATTGTGATTTATAAAGTGCTTCTTACTTGGTGTGTAATGAAAACACTTGGTGCTCAGTCCCAGTTACTAACAGGAGATGATAGTAGCTTTATCTGCAATAGCCAACTTGACCTGGAACCTTCTATCACTTTTAATGATATTTTAGTGCTGCCTTTTGCTTTCACCTGAGCTTAGGGTGGCCTCAACTTTCTTAATGTGAATAAATAATAGAATCCTCTTTATAAAAGAAGGAAATTAAGAAAAGAAAAGGGAGACAACTGCACTGGTTGGTATTAACGCCCCAAACAGCCCTGCTCTACGAGTGCAGGTCCTTATTGTGCAACACTGCGGAGTTGGTCCTTTAATGACATGCTCTGCTTGCTGTTCCCAAGCCTCTCATTCAGGACTATTATTCTTCTGTTGAGAATTTGACATGTATTAAAGATGCCAAAAATATAACAAGGGGGAAAGGGGTGGAGATGGGTGTAAGTAGATGGATGAGTCCAGAGCTAAATAATTGTTCCCAAGTGTGCTTCTGTGAAAAACCACCCTGTATTTAACACCAAAATTGTATTACTGCAAAATAGCTGCGAATGGGGAAAAAGACATTTTTGGAAAGGGAAATCAGAAGGATTCACTTTTGGAAGGATGATGCTGGATTATTCTTTGTCCCCAAAGTTTTTTTTTTTTAAAAAAAAAAAAAGGCAAGAGAGCTGAGGTGACCCCCTTTGCTGCTACCTGTTCAGCTGTTCTTTAAATGGTTAGGTAAGGTATGGGTATAGCTTGATACCTGGGGGTCGCTAGCCCTGCAAAGGTAGGGCTGGCTCCTAAGATAATGCCTTCCCTTATTGGCGCCTATCATGATAATACAACCCAGTATAAAATTTTCTACCTGTGCGTCATCTTTGCACCATGAGCTCTTTCAGTATAGTCCCGTGGCATCCGTAGGGTTAGAGCAAGTGGGGATTACTGGGAAGGCAAAGAGCTCAGCAAACTCCCTGCGTGCGAAAAGGTGTCAGAAATAGCTCCAGCCTGAGCAAAGCCCCAGCGCACGCTAATACTGCACTGCCTCCATCCAGCTGCAGGGAAAGTTTTATTTAAAAAATAAAAAAAAAAACGGAAGCGGCTAATGCATCCTGCTGGCCTAAATGCAACAGGGCTTCTGCCCCCTCCCCTGGGAGCAGCAGGGAAACTGGGCACAGAGGCCCCTTTCTCCTGTAGAGCTGCATCTCTGTGGTGCAGGTGCAGGGGAGACCCTGCCCTTGCCTGTCCTGCTGGGCTTGTGATGGCCTGCAAGAAGCCTGGCCCACCTGGCAGGGAGCCAGCAATAAGCATCATGCTTGGGCTGCTTTTAAATTGGATGCTGGAATCAAGTACAACATAGTTCTTTTCTGGGGTAGGGAAAAGGGCTTCCCACCTGGGGGGCTGAAAAATCTCAAATACCCAGAAATGTGGTCATTTTTGGCAGTGAAGATGGGTGATGTCACCTGATCTGCTTTGGACCTCTTGTCCCTGAGCAAGGCTGGCTCCATTCAGCCCCACTTAACACGGAAAAAGCTCCCATCACCCTCTCACTGAATTTCCACACCTGCAAAACCTCATGAGTTATTTTATCAGCAGCTGGCACATGTGACAAGGCCAAATCAAGAAGACAGAAAAACCTGGGTGAAAAGAGTTGCAACTAGGTATACTGCCTTTGTACTTGGCAATCCAGTCTTTTAGGTTGTGCTTATTTTATAACTAAATGCAAGACTAGGTCTAAGGCAGAAACGTGGTGTAAAAGGAGGAGAATAAAGATAAAATACACTTAACTTCAGGTGATGAATGCAGTCTTCCTTTGAGCTAGGAAGGCGCGTCAGGAAAATGGCAAGGAATAGTCTTCTATAGAATCACTGTAACAGCCATGAGAGGCAAGTATAAGGGATGGTACAGTTACCTTAGAGAATGGCAACTATTTTACAGGTGGCCTCCCTCTAAAATGTGGGTGAAGAATGACCACAGATGCTTACAGGAGTCTTAATTGTCCTTGCCAGCAAGGCTCATTATCCATACATAAACATATGTGCTGCTTCTTAACAGCAAAGTGTACTTTTTTTCAAGAGAATATTTTAAATCTGAGCTGCTTGATTGTCAAATTAGTTGAGTCTGGCTTCAGTTTAATTACACCAGCCATTGGATTGTGCAGGAGGATAAGCGATGTGCTACTTCTGTAGGCAGAAGATATGTTTGCAAAATTACTACCTATAAAACATTGCTCCAGCATGCAGCACTGCCACAGGAGCAATGTCAGAGGTCAGAAAAGAGACTTAATGGCTGTTTCGTGGGGTTTTGCTCAGGGCCTCAGCCAGGGTTACCTTTTTAAGAGGTTTCTGCCTCTCATTGATTGAAACTATGTAAAGTCAGAGCTGCACCTTGGGTCTGTTGCCCTACACCTCCTGCAATCCCTTATACCAGAGCAGGCAGGTGGAAAACACAGCCAGGTTAGACTAATAACTTTTTAAATCCTCATTCTGCATTTGTGTAAGGCACTGGAGAGCTGGACCCTAGGGAAGCAGGCAATTTCCTGCAGGTATTTAACAAGGTGTGGCAGGAAAATGGGGAGAGGGCAGCAACTCCAGGGGCAGAATTGCCAGCAAAACAGTTTTCTCTCGTTCCATTTATAACCACCTTGCTGGTGATGAAGATGAGGCCCAGGTACCTCAAAGCACGTATAATGTTGGCAGTGGGCTCAGAAAGAGCAGCCTTTGAAGTGTGAATTGAATAGCGGGTTGGGCATGGGATGAGAGGGGAGAGCATCCTGACAAGTGGAACAGGTTGGGTGAAAGGAGGGAGGGGATTTTAACCAGGAAACCCATTCACATCGTTTCAGCTCAGCCAGATTTTTCAAATAATAAAGTTAACTGTGGCAGTAATCAAATTGCTGGTTATTCCAGTGGGTGAAGTATAACTTAAACATGCCAGAACGTGGCTGCTGTCAGATGGTGCTGAGTGAGCAAGAGGTTTGTCATAGGCTGCTGTTCACTCCCCCCTTTTCATGGGCGGGAGTGAACAAAACCCACTTCAGCAAGTGAGCTGGGCTTGGCTGGGCACAGTACCCCAGGCTTGCAGAGCCCAGGCAACCCTGCACTTCACAGAAAATTAAATAAAATCACCAGGGTTATTTTGCGTGTACCCTGACCCCGGTGAAGTGCCCTGGAGATCCCACCACCACAGCTCAGCAGCATGAAGGGGCACAGCTGACACACACAACCTCTGCTGTTGCTCTCCCCACAGACCAAGCGTGGCAATTTGTGATTTTTATTTGTTTTTATTTCCTAGGGCTGAAAAAGATGTCCAAGACAGCACAGTGTGAGAGACATCCTTGCATGGGTTTCTCCTATGAGCAGGATGGCAGATTTTACAAGCATGTTATTGGGGTGTCTTACTTTTTCTAATAGCCATATCGTTACATTTGAATGTGGGTTTTGGCGGATCATGAAGACCGAAGTTACAGTGCTGAAAAAGTCCATCTGTACTTGCACTGTAAACTTAGCAGGAAAAGCTCTGTGTGTGTGGGAATGGAAACATGATGCCTGCGGCAAGTCTCATCTCAGCTCATACTGTTTGCAAATAAAGGTTAATAATGTTTGAAACTCTTAAAACTCAGGNTACATAAAAAAAAAAAAAAAAAAAAAAACAAAACCCCAAAACCCCAAACAAACCCTTTAAGAATGAATTCAGGATTTCCCTTCTCAGAGCAAGGCTGTGAGTCTGAGGGTCTTGAGTGCTGCTTCCAAAATCTCAAGCCACTTGGTACTCCTCATATCAAAATTAGGAGGGGAAATATATGAGTGACGGCTGTTCCTTCTAAATCCTTACTGAAGGGAGGAGACCTGCCCACTTGTACCAAATAAAACATCATGTTGGTAGGGCTCCTATTTGCTCAGAGGTTCAGCCTATAGCTGGTGTCAGACTCTAGGCACAGAGGAAAACAAGTAGCATGTTTTGTCCCATTTCTTACCGAGGACAGCATAACAATATCTGCAGTCAAGCCCAGGCATTCAAAAAAAGCACAATGCCAAAGTGTAAGTGATGGAGCAGCAAGAGATTAAGACCCAGAAAAAGACATTACGGTCCATCATAATCCCCACCTCTCTTTTTGCCAGTGTTTCAGTGTTTAGGGCTCATATTCTCACTTTCCCCAGTTGAAGGTGCTCAGCTTTCACTTTTTTCTACCTTTCCCTGCTACCATAAGCTGTTACTCACAAAAAAGGGAGATTTCTAACTCTAATGAGACATCTAGAAAACAAGGTGATGTCCTAAGACTGAGGCTGAATTCACAAGTATAAACAACACAAACACATTGAACAAAACAGACAATTATAAGAAAACCCAATGTATTTTTGTCTTCCTCCTCATCAGTAAGACCCAAAAAAAAGGCACAAACCCACAAAAGAAAATCCTCTAGTGAACACGGGGCGTGAATAGCAAGTATATCTGAGCCCCACCAGCTACTCCTGCTCCTGCAGAGGGATTGATAACTGCCACCCCACAGCGTGGCTGTAGCTCGAGGGAACTTGGGAGGTACAAGAGGAAGCACAGACCTGGGGGAGCACCTGAGGATGAGGGGTTTTATCAATGTTTTGCCCTTGTTGTTGGGATCCCCAAACCTGCAGTATTCGGCTTTTCCCCTGTGTTCAAAAATTACAAGCCAAATCCTGCAGAAACTGAGTGGTTTTAAAGAAAAGCACCCCAAACCAAGATTTTTCGTTGATCTGTTGTTTGTTTTCTTTCTGGGTTTTTAAGCCCATTAAGTGTTGCTGAAGCAGGGTTTTCCATAACCATGAGCGTTACACATTTGCCTCTGAAAAACTATGAAATCACTTGGGGTGCTGACAAAAAGTCTGGCAATGGAGCAACTTTGGGATTTGGCTGCAGCTGAAGGCTGTCATATTAACACATTTCAGTTACCATCAGCTACAACCTGAGGCCTGGGGCTTGTTAAGGGAAGAGTATTTTTGGTTTCAAAGCCCCCCCCCCGTACCCCACTTAAAAGTGCCCTGAGGGAAGGAGGGAGAAGTTTGAGCTGTTGATGGTGTGTGGTTATGAAGCTGCTTGGTGAGTCCTGTTGCGTTTATCCTTTGGGGAATTTGGAGGTCTGTTCTCCAACTGGTCCTCTGTGTCTGAGGTGGTTTTACAAGCCTGGTCCTGGGTGCAGCTGGTGGTTGTTGCCCACAGCATGTGGGGTCTGTCTCCTACAATGCGGCTTGAGTCCTAACTTGGTCCTCCAGGGGTGAGCAGAGTATAAATAAGGACAATAACATTCCTTGTTTGTGCTAGTTTGGATTTTTCTCTTACCTTGCTTGTAAAAAGACAACTTGCCCCACATGCCCAGCTTTTTGCAGAAGAGCACTTGCCCTTGTGTGCCACAGACCCCCATCTCATCCTGGTCGTAGTCTGGGTAGAAAAGCCTCACTTGTGCTAAAGATTTATGACCAGCGAGGTCACAAGTCTTCTCTAGTCCCACACTGGGCTGATTGCCCTTCTGAGGAGTTTGCTTGGGGCCTCTGAAATCACTGAAGTCTCCCGCTGTGTGTAGATCAAAGGGAGCAGCTCTCTATGGTAAAGATAGGAGCCATCAGGATGTCAACAAGTAAACTGGATTTCTGGCCAAACTGTCAGAGTTCATGTCTGAACACAGGGTGGGTGACAGTCAGGCACTATTATTATTACGGAAAATATCATATCTGAGATGATATTCCCCTGACCGTGCTCTCCCAGGTGCTATATGCACTAAAGAAGCCTCTACCTTGAGGATCTGTCTGCTTAAGGAGGGTTACTTGGGGAGGAAGGGAATTGTTCCAGGTTACGTGACCGCTCAGGGCAGACCTAAGGATAGACATGGGCTTTGCATGTAGTTCCTGTAACAGGAGTGGGCTATAAGCTCTCATGTCACCTGTGCAGGGGAGGGATATATTGTAAAAATAATCAACAACAACTCTTTTCATCTATTCTTGCTTGCTTTCCTATTTCCCAGGGTGCTTCTCTTGAAAACAGCGATGCTGTAGCATTTGTGAACGTGGGGCAGGCTTCCTCTAACATTTGGTCTCATTCCACCAAACCCATCTTGTGTGTCGGCTGCTTCCCTTGCTCTCCTCCTGCACACCTTCCCAGGGAGTGCAGGCTGCAGCCTCCTCCAGGTGTGCTGCCTGAAAGGGCTTTGCCAAAGTTTGGGATACAAATTTGCTGCCATCACGGTTCTCTTTGTTTTCCCTTAGCTGAATTATTGTGAAAACTTAAATTTAGTAAGAGAAGAGCCCTGAAAGTGTCGGCTTCTGTGCTCGGGAAGAGAGATTGCTGCTGCTTTTAAGGTTTTTCTAAAAAGTGCACGTTGCAGAGGAAAATCCATGCAACTGCGGCCGGCAGCTGGCAAAGAAGCTGCCTGCTTGGCTCCTCTCTGCCATTTTTGGGATGCTCAGGTGCTGTTTCAGGGCACACCAATGAGCTCTCTGTTGCCAGTGAGCCTGCAAAGAAAGGCTGCTT
Organism: Ibidorhyncha struthersii; assembly: GCA_013398815.1. NCBI lineage: Eukaryota > Metazoa > Chordata > Aves > Charadriiformes > Charadriidae > Ibidorhyncha > Ibidorhyncha struthersii. Next base: position 48,769 of record VZSZ01010382.1, read on the forward strand.
TGCGTGGGTGACTCTTTTATTTTCTTTCCCCCGCCCCAGCCAGAGCCTTGGCACAACTTCTGGATCTCCTACGTTGCCATCTGACTGCAGCGCATGCCGTGCGTGGTGCTTGGCGCCCACAGAAGGGTGTCTCGGGCACGGCTTTTAGCGAGGAACCGTGAGGGCTCCACACCATGCTAGGGGTGCGGTGTGGTGCGGTGCGGCAGCGTGTGGCCAGCCCTGGGCTCACGGGGGTGATGTCCCTCCTGGGGATTTTTGCCCCGGTGCCCTAAGGGGGAGCTCCTCTCTGCAGAGGAGAGAGCAGGCAAAGAAAAGCTAAAATTCAGGCTTCTGCAGGATGTAGTGCGTGTTAGCTAGCTTGCTTTCAGTGACTTAGGAGGGATATCAGCATCATTTTACCTCTTGCGTATTTTTGAGACCAGACAGAAATCTTTCCTTATTTTAACATTGAAATTGCATAACGTGCATCATTTCCCTTCCTTAAAGAAGTTGCTTTAAAAATCATCACTTTTTTTTTTTTCTTTCAACTAATGGCAAAAGAGGCTCTTCTGTTACTGAAACATACTCATTGGTTAACTGTATGCATGCGTACATGCATTTGCTCAGAGGGCTGTGATAATCCCCAAATCTGCTGCAAAAGCCAGCTTGGTCTCTCCCATCCTCCCTCCTGTGGGCAGCTTGGGGGAGCCCGTAGTTTAAATAGCTGGGGGCACCTGGGGATGGACCATTGGGATATTTAAATGTTTCCTCTTAAATGCTAGGAAAGGCCTCGGTAGGCAGGCGGGCGGGCGGGAATAGGACACTTAATTAACTGACCAAATTAAGACATGCCCGGCTTCAGGCCTGCAGGGAGGGTACCGGAGTCAACGGGAAGAGCAATGTGAGGTTTGGCGGAAGTTAATCCTACACTTTGCCTGCTGAATTAGCGCAGAGATGAGGCTGCACGTGGGGTGTATAAAGCCCTGGTTAAGAGATCTTCGAAGCTTGAAGGAGACTGACTGGGTTTAATGACTGAATGTCCTTGGCCTGTGGACCCAGCTGTTAAATAACAGTGGTAAAGCTATCCTCTGCTCCACGGGTGGGGCTATGAGAAGCATAGTGGACTAATGTCTTTTATAGCTGAAATATTAGGATATCCTGGCTCTTTTAGAGCATCGGGGCTTAGGGGATTTTCTGCTCCTAGCCAGAGAGGCTTCCTGCACAGGGCAGAGCCGGTTCCTGCTTGACCCCAGCATGCCTGGGGCGGTGGATGGGGATGCTGAGGTTCACCAGGTGCCTATGGGGAAAACACTGCCAGTCTTGGGATCTGCTAAGCCTTCCCTGTGGGCAGACTGGAGGTGAAAAACAAACGTGTTTGTTCCACGCTGAACATGCCCACGTCTTGTCACACAAATGTGCAGCATGGATGAAAACAAAAAACAAGCTACAGATGGACACTGGCAACCTGTCGCTAAGCACAAGCCTCTAAATTCAAAATAAACATAATGCAGCAGCTCGCGTCTTCTGAATGGGATCTGCTGAATTTCCATTGCAGATACTGTAATGTCCCAATCATCATCGTTCGCAACTGGGACTTAATTTCAACTCAAACTTTATCAGTACCTAAAATAAATTCCTGAATGGGTCATAAATTCTTATACTGGTTTTTGGTGCTGCAGGGGAGCGTCTGAGTCCTGGTGAGGTATAAGGCCCCTGGGAATTGCAGCAAGCTTGGCCAGAAGAGACTCCTGAAGGTGACTGGATCTATCCTGAGACTTGCAGATGCTGCTTAGGTCTTTCCTGAGAAGTTTCTCTAATCTTATAAAACGTTAATAACACCAACACAACAACCTCCACAGGCGATTCATCTATTCCCATGCCTGTGTCCCCCTGTCACTAGAAAGTTTTTCTTTAATGCCTCTCCTAGCTCAACTTTGCTGCAGGTGGCACCTCCTGCTTGCTCTGTCCTACGCTGAACAAGCCCAGAAGAGGAGGCTCCTCTCCCCAGGAGGTCTGGCAGGCCGCACATGACAGAGAAATAGCCAAAGGAAACCATGCAAACATCATTCTCGATGTATATAAAACTGTCCTGGGTAAACAGAGTTGTTTCTGGAGGGCAGGAGCTGAGGGCAGCCTGGGGAGGTGGTGCAGGCAAAGACGTTTCTCTAGAGCTGCAGCTTCTCTGGGCTGGCTCCCACGCAAAACTTTTTCTGGACTAACTTAAGAGGCTTTGATTCAGGCTGCTCACTGGTGCCAAGACTTTCTTCCCCGGCCCAAGGAGATAAAAGCAGCTCCCTCTTGCACTGTATTTTGTCTTCACTGAGATCAGAGGTGACTGTGAGGAGGGGAAGGCAGGCGCTTTCCCTTGCTGAACTTCCTTGCCAGCCATACGTCGTGTGGCCATAGTTCCCAGTTCACCAAAAAAACCCGTGCCCACCTCTTCCTGGAAGGGGCTTCCAAACAGGCATGGGGAAATCAAGGGCCAAATTATGGAGAACAGGATTTTGTTGACTATGGTGAAGTCTCTGCCAAGTTCACTGGGCTCTGAGTAATTAATTGTGGAGCATGTGTATTTGTGTGTGTGCCCAGAGTAATTAACTGAAGTGAAACACATGTATTTCCAATCTTACATGCTGTGGTTAAGATAGAAATGAAGATGACCGTCAAATTGAATTATTTCTTTATTAGCGAGGCTCAGGGACATCTCTATAGCTGTGTAATTAATTTTAATTGTGCGTGTGAGTGACTCCTGTCAGGGTTTCAAGTGAGATACTGCATCTGTATCCCATGAGAAAGACCATAACTATTAGTGTGTAGGAAGGTATGTGGAGACTGAAGATTTGGTGACCTATTTTCCTTTCATGTTTGAAAATTTTCAAGCTGAAGAGAAGCTCCTTCTGAGCGTGTAGCTTTTCACCAGTGGACTGAAGAAGGGATCTCTGCACATCAATATATAGCTTAATGCTTTATACTTGGATATACAGAAAAAGAGACTGAAGACAGAAAAATCTTGCAGGACCAGTGCATTAATTCTCAAATGCCACAGCTGACACCAGCCACTCCATGGTGGACATCTGTGAGGTCCCTGTATCTCAATCTTATTCATGTTCACCTCACTTTGATTAGTTAGGGCTTATCGCCCAGTATCTGCTCCTTTAGGTGGTGTGTAGCCTCCAGATATGTCAAGGAGTTTCTCAAGTATGTTAATATGCGCGTGGAGCATGCAGCATAGGGAGGACTTCTATAGCCAGAGAAGGTCTTTATTCTGTTCTTCTCTTTGCCATTAAGTTGCTGAAAAACCCAGACAAAGACCACAGCAGCTGACAGCTTTCCCCACCTTTAAAAGATGCGTCGTTCCTGGGTCTCCATGGCATCATGTAGGGATGCTCTGAGATTTTTGTTGGGTGAAAGTGTCCATGGTTAAGCCAGTAGAGGGGATGCACACATGAGTGTGGCACAATTACAGATGGGGTCAGGGAACACCAAAACGGGGAAACTCCGGCAGAGCAAGGCAAGTCCTACACTTGTCTTCCTCTGTCATGAAGCAGTTACAACCCTTCTGTCGGACGTGCAATTTCTTGTTATCTACATAGAAATTTAACAAAATATTTTTCAAAGGGCTAAGTGTTAAAGCACAAAGCAGAGTTATAAAGTATAACCTTTATCATTACCATTGTGGGGAAAATATTTACACTGTCTTAGCTTTCGTTTGCTTGATGAAATACCATCTAGTGGCATCGGGAAAAAAAAAAAAAAAAAAACTATGCTACGTTTTAATTGCAGCCTGGCTTTTGATCAGATGTGTATTGGGGGGGAGAGTAGGAGAGAGAGAAATGTGGCTTTGTGTGTATTCTGTGTTACATTATTATTCAGTAAGCCCTAAACCACAAAAGCTCCTACGGGAAGATTCATTATCGCATTAAGCACGAGATAGGGAGGGGATGTCTTGCTGGCAGTCGCAGACAATATGTTGCTGTTTTACTTTGTTTGGGTTGCCCTCCCTCCCCTCTGGGGGCCGTGTGTTCTAGAGAAACAGTTTAAGAAACAGTTTAAGACACAGTTGGGGGGGAGGGGGGGAGAGAAGAAAGGCAGAAAGAGGCAAGTGACCGCAGTGCAGAGCGCTGTTTCGGCAGGCTGGAGGTTTCTAACGGCTCCCCTCCGACTTCAAACACCTCCCCAGCCTGCAGCGAGCCCTCGCCTGCAACTTTGCAGCCTGATAAGCATCGCCGGTGAGAGACGCCACAGTACCCGGCATCCCCCCGCGGTACCCAG
>VZSZ01010382.1:53394-76624 GCA_013398815.1 Ibidorhyncha struthersii
AAAAAAAAAAAAAGCCAAGATTTTGAAAAACGCTCAACCCCTGTCTTCTGACAGGAGGCAGGTTTCAGGCACATCATATGGGATGCTCGCTAATGAATAGCCTGGCAAGTGGGGTTTAAACAAAAAAAAAAAATAACAAACTGTAGGCCATGTCCTCAAAGTGATGATACATTTAAAAAAAAAAAAAAGATATATTAAAGCCCATTTATTCTGCTTTGAAAACTAAAATCCATGTGACGGAGGCCCTGCCTGGATTGTTCTTTTGGTTACAAAACCCCCATTCTTACTGCGAGGGAATTCCGCAGTTTCAAGACTGACTGGTTCCCTAATTTGTGTCTTTAAAAAAAAAAAAAAAAAAACAAAAACACATCGCTTGCACGTTACATTTTATTGATGTTACTGTAAAATACATATTTGCTTGCATTCCTAATTGGGGAAGCACAGATGGCAGTGGCTTCTGCTAGAGTGATATGCTCTTTAAAATATCTGTTAACATTGCAACAAAGTATAGTCATTAAAATGAGTGTCTGCATGTGCCGAAGGAGTCTCATTCTCTGGAGCAAGGCTCTCCTGTTTTAAGGAGGGAGGGCTTGGTTTAACCCTTCCTTGGGCTGGTACCTGGTGTGGCAGGATAAATCCGGCACAGTGGGATAAATCCGGCATGGTTCACCTGAGTGCGGTGCTGCTGAAACCACTTGCTTGAGGGCAAATTTATCCTTTCTGCATGGAGGTATTTGTAAGGGGGTGATGTGCCTGCAGGGTCTGGAGCTGGTAGGAGTCATAGATAAATCTATTTTGGTGTCGTGTTCCCTGCATGCAGTGTGCACAATAAAAGGGGAGCTAAGGAGCAGTGACTGCCTCCTTGAAAATGCATTGGTGCTTATGGTGTCTTGAGGACTTGGCCCTTGGAAGGGTAGCACTGCTTTGAAAGAAAAAATAAGAAAGAAAGAAAAGTAGCATTGGATGCAGGTCGTTCATCCTCAGAAGATTGTTTTAATTCTCTCTTCTCATCCAAATCAAGCTGTCATGAGCAACCACAGAGCAAGTGAGCAGCATTTTGCAGAGCGCTTGCAATGTGTTGGCAGCAAGCAGCGAGCGCACTGGGAGGGAGGGGGAAGCTCTTTCAGTCATTTCATTTTAGAAGCAGTTTTGTGAGGAAGCCGCCACCGGGTATCCCGTGCGCTTTCTCCTCTTCCCTCGCTGCAGCTCCCTGCCCTGGAAAGCTCGCTGTGACCAGGGCATTTTGCCACTGACACCTCAGCCCCACGTGTTTGGGGACAGCTATGCATACATCGGTGCCCTAATGCTTTCCCGCACATTAAGGGGCGGGGGGGGGAATACTAACAGCTCGTCAGGAGCTGGAGTTTCATTAACTTTCTGTTTTAAGAGGCTCCACTCCAGCCATGTGTTCATGGGCGTACCTGCTGTTATTAGCTTTGTGGTCTCCGGCGAGGCTAACCGTGTGCCTGCCTTCTTACTTGCAGCATCCCCATCAGCTGGGGTGGTTTGGAGCGCCTTCCCAAGCCTTCGCAGAGCTGTACAGGTCAAGGGGACAGCAAAGCCCCTTCCCCCAGCCAGGCTGCCAGCAGCCATTATGACACTCAGAGCCGTCAGCTCCTTCAGTTTTAATTAGAAGCCTTAACTATCCAGCTTGCAGACCTGTGCCATTACGAGGGCCTCCGTATTGTGGTTTGCCGTGGAAACTAAGGTTGACTGGTAAAAATCCAGGCCTTTGGCACAAAAGGCAGTGAGCAGTGTGATGGCAAGGTACAGAAACCATGTATCGCTTCCCCATCCCTGCCTGCTCTGCTCCCCTTCGCTGGCATGGAAAAGGCTGCCAGAGGATGGTATATGATTGCTCTAGGGTTGTTACGTGCCTTCTGATAGCAGGCTTGCCCTTTGTTCAGTTGTAGCAGGATTGAACAAGCCATAGGGAATGCCATGGGTGTAAATACATCTCATCATTTAACACAAAGTGTGATCTACTAATCAGTTGGGGCCTCCCCCCACATGCTATTTGTGGGCTGAAGTTAATAGGTGTGTGAGGCTTTGGGGGAGAGGGAGAAAAGCAGGCTGGTGAAGCCCTAGGGAAAGGTTTCCCTTACAGCAGCACACCTTCATGTTTGCATTTTGGAGAGGGATGCATTTCCAGCATCTGGGACTGGGGAAGGTGGGCCAGCTGACCCACTCTAAGCTTCACATGAGCTGTTGATGCGCCGCTAAGAAAGATTCAGCTGGGGGAGAAGATGCCTCCGGCTCCCTGCTCTCCCAGGCAGCATCCCCGCGGGGCACCAGCATCTTGCTGGAAGAACGGGGCACTCTGGGGCAGTGCTCCAGCAGTGGCTAAGCACACGTTTCGTGCAGAGCAGGTAAGCAGCCACAGTCGCACACACAACACTGGTTTTGTCTAAGGTATCGATACGCCTCCAGCCAGGCGGGCGCAGGGGGAGGAGGGCGGGAGAGAGGGGGGCGAGGTACCAGCTGCGTTATTAAGCCTGATCCCAAACCCTTTGAAGTCAATAGAAAAATTATCCTCGACTTTGATACACTTTGCATTGGGCCTTTTAAGTCATGTGAAAGACATTCGTGTTATTAAAACAGCAGCAGAAGAACACTGTCGGTTACATCTGCTTTTATTTTTTAATGGCAATGGTAGGTTTAGCCGTGGGCACTATCTGAGACTCATAAATAACCCATGTCAAGTGTAACACACCTACTGAACAGCCACAGAAGACAGAGGACTTGGCTGTTTATCTCCCTGCATTTTTCAGTAACGAGCCGCTTGTACATTAGGAGGGGTAGATGTCCTCTAGCATTCATTAATAAAGCATCCTTAAACAGCCAGGCTTCTCCTTGATCATGCAGGGCTAATGCGATAAATATCTTCTTTCCACACTCTCCTGACAGCTGAAAGACAGGAATGCAGTCTAACTTACAATGTTAGTTGTGCAAGAATATTACAGGACTTATTTCTTGTACGTCATGGCTAGGTACGGCACCCACTCACTGCCGGCGTAACGAAAGCAGAGCAGGGAGGCTTTCTGAAAAAGCATTCCCGGTACAGCACTGGGGTCACCCCCCCACGGTTACAGGATAATGTGAAACCCCATGGGAAATCCCGGATCACATCTAAACGTTATTCTGTAGGTGCCTAGAAAGATGTGCTGTGCAAGCCCCAGCCTGCTTGGTCAGTGGGGTGCAGCTGATGATGGGCTGATGAAGGTCAAATGCCACCATCAAAATACCTTAGGGACAACTGATTACCCTCAGGAGTCAAAGTGGGCCTAAACTATCTGAATCTGTTCATCTCTGCTTTCATTCAGTGTTTGGGTTTCTTTTGCCCAATACTTCATTCCAGCAGGAAGGCCTTATGTAAATATATATTGCTGTCTACACTGATAATGTATAAATAACTGCTATGCAGCCATTGACCTACGGCACTGGCACGTCCCACAGCAGCCACGGAAGAGCGTCAGTTTAATTCAGGCAGCGCAGAATCACACCTGAGATTCAATTTAGACCACCACATCGCTGGCAACATACCAGCCCTTAAAAATCCTACATTTGTGTGAGCTTGCATTTGTCTTTTTGCTTAACTAATGTGTTTTATTTACTTCCACCTCTTTCCAAGCACATGGGCATCTCGTCCAAGCCCTCCAGTTTTCAGAGACAAGAAGGGGACAGAGGAAACTTTTTTTTTTTTTCCCTCTTTTTTCCCCTCTCTGTGGTGTTACTCATCCTCTCTTTCCCACCTCTGCCACCTGCTCATGACCAAGGGCGCTATACCGTTCCTGAACAGCCCAGCAGCTCCAGGGCTGACATTGCTGGGTAGTGTCGTCTCTGCCCCGTTTTATTGTCGATTTAACAGTGAGGCAAAGCCAGGGCTTCCCGCTTAGGAAGTTTGAGATGTTTGGTGGGGAAAAGGTCTAAAACGAACTGTGCTTGCAGTTAACACAGCAGGATCACTGGGGATCTCTGGTCTAGAGCGACCTGAAATGCTGATCCAAAGAAGGTTTGTTTTTAAACTATTTAACCCCTTAAAAGAAGAAAAAAAATAGGTCAACCATGAAAGGGAATTTAATAAATGCAGCTCATACATAAATATTTGCTTCTGCTCCCAAGTGTCTGATTCCTCTAGTTTCTCTTGTTAAAGAGGGATACCCGTGGGACACTCAAGTTTAAAAATGTTTCTGTTCCCAAAGCTTTTTTAGGACCTTGTGTCCACAGAGCCTGTATCACTCTGGGGCCAGGAGGTGGGCCAGAAGGCACCTGCATATGCAGAAGCAGCTCTTCGACAGCTCCCCCTCTCCCTAGGTAGGGGTGCAGAGCAGATGACCCCCCCCTCCTCCTGCCTAAAAGTTACCTGTTCTCTTCCCCTCCCTGCCCTCTGACCTGGCAGCAAGTGGAGGTCTGTAAGACTTTCCCCCCCGGCTTTGGGAGCAGAGCCACCCTATCCTCAGGGCAGCAAAATTCACGGAGGAGCAGAGTGAAATAGCATCCTTGGAGCTGGGAGCGTATTTCCAGGCTTTCCTGCCACAGAAAGGGGAGCCAAAGGACAGAGCTCAGGCTACGGCTCTTTGCGTGCGTATGAACCAGGCTACAGGAGCCGAAACACGATGGAGCAGGCAGGGCTCCAGGCAGGAGGCTGCTTTAGAGGAGTGTGAATTAATCCCCCTCCTTAACCCCTGTTTAAATGGTGCCAGGCTGGAGGGTATTTTAAAAGAAGCTAAAAGGCAGGCGCTTCACTGCCTTATCTCTATGGCTTTGGATTTTCAAAGGAATTTGAGTATCCAGAAAGATTTTTACTCCACGGAGGCCATGCGTTCTCAGCAATCTCCTTTTCTTATGCTGTCTTTTCAGCTCCCTGATCCCTTTCTCCCCATCACTGAGCCACATCTGTCTTTCCTGAAACCAAAGCCTCCATAAAAAGGATAGTTTGAGTGTTCAGCCTGTGTTTTTTTCAGCAGAAACCTTAGAGAAAATGTGTTAATTGCTGAAGATTTGGGGTTTGGTTTTGCTAACCACAAATGCGAGTGGAAACAGCCTCATAGGATACAGTTGTGCTGAAAGCTGGCAGGTGTTAAATCGCACACCCAGGGCTTCAGCATACTCTGGCTCCACAGCTTTGTGGTGGTTTCTGACTAATAGGCACCAACTTCATTTTTACCTTTGAGGAGCCTTGGCAGGTACTCACTAAACCGCCCCGGGGCTCAAGCCACACTAAGTTAAAACCTTAGTTAAACCCTCGGAGGCACAGTCTGTCCCACAAACCAATGTATCAAGCGGGGCTGCTCCAGCAACGTCTTAAATCAGCTTTCCACTCTCTTGCATGTGGGCAGAAACCCCGAATCCTAATGACATCTATATGAAACTGCCTCTTTCATGTCAAGCAGTTTCCATCCAAGGTATTGAACTGAAATCTTATTTTAACGTACAAAGTATACCTGAGGTTACTTTCTTATAGTGCAGGAGGTGGGTGCTTCCAACTATCGAGAAGCAACCACGAGATGGTTGCTTCCACTTTCAGAAAACAGATCTTACTCAAAGACCATTTCAACATCTCTCTTCTCCCCCAAACCTCCTCTTTCTACCTCCTGATCTTTTTCACAGGTACGAACAAAAGTTTATCTGCTGACTTTGCTGTATTTCTAGTACCAGATGCCCCAGTGGGACATCTGCATGTGTGCCAGCTGGGAGAGCCAAAGCCTGGACCTGCTTGAGTTTTACAATATGGGGCTCTTGGCTCTAGCACTCACACACGATCCTGTGTCTAGACTGTACACATTTATGATCCTGTGTGTGCAACAGGGTTTCTTTAGTACAAGTTGGTTATTGGGCCTTTCAGGATCAGGAATGCTCTAAGTTTCTCTTTTAACTTCTACAAAAAATGGGACAGTCAAGAAGCTACTGATTTTTGCCAAATCTCACAGCATTTCTGCTTATATGTGAAGAGGGTTTTAAGTGAGAGTTCTTTCTAGCCCTCATGCTTCCAGCCAAAAAAGCTGAGCATGGGACCTGTGTGCATGCCGAAAGCCCGAACCAGACCAGTAGCAAGGACCAGGACCACAAACTGAAGATGCATTTTCAGGTGGGTGAAGGGAGAACCAGCTCTCCCCAGCCCTGGAGATGCAGAGTGCTGCTAGTCCAAATGCAATCACACCAGCATTAAATCTAGGACAACTATATTGGGTAGAGGTCACCTCATTGCCCCCTGGCACGCTGTAGAGGAAACGTGAGGCAATACCAGCACATAGGCCATGGTACCATGAGTAGGGGAGGGGCTGTGTTCTCCTTCTGCTGCTCTCAGATACAAAAATGTCTCCTTAAATGCAGCTTTTTGCCTCCAGTGCCGCCTCCTGCCCTGTATCTCTCATCTCCTCACCTTTCCCCTTGCACACCTGCCTCTTTCTTTTGTTGGTGGACTTCCTTCCTCTGCCCATGGGAGGATGCCTGAGCACTGTGCTGGGGGCCACGGGACACCCCAACCGCATGGCATCTCCCTTTCCTTCTCTCCACCAGCCCCCAACCCCCTGGGTGCCCCGGCAGCGTTTCGGCTAGGTTTCACAGAGGGCTAACCACCATCAGAACAAGCAGCACCCTCATTTTTCATGACTGGGAGCAGGTGGGGAGAGGGGAGGCACCCAGGTGGGTGCCAGCTCTCTGCCAGCACATCTGGAGCCCACAGCTGGCAAGTGGGACGGCGGCTTGCCCTCCTCTCGAACGGAGGTGGCTCTTCCATGCAGAGATAAAATATTTTGGGGAAAGGGTGAGAAATGAAGGAAGCACAAGAAATACATTGGAGGCTCCGAAGGGGCGATGAGGGGGTGGTGTTGCCGGAGCAGGGCAGCTGCGGAAGCCACCACCTCCTGTTTCTTTTCAACCCTTTGTAGTCAGGTTGGTTGCCCCCCAGGCTCAGGGGTAACTGGTAGCTCACCCAGCCTTCTGCCTTCGAAGGACACTTTGAGACCAGTTTTTCATGCCGTGACCAATGTGCTCCTCTGAGACCAGTCTTGGTCAGATCTTCTGCAGGAGCCTGGACAACAGGTTCCATCGCAGAAGCTCTTCCCAAACTCTGACTGCACGATTCCTGCCTTCTCCCTGCCTGCCATCAGTTGTGTCCCTTCGATGCCGCAGGGCTCAAACCCCGCCTTGAGGGTGTCAGAGCCCAAACCCTGCAGACAGCTTGGGCTCTGCATCTCGGACCTGCTGTGGCCTCCCCCAGGCCACAGGGACGTGCGGTACCTCTCTGGGCTGCCTGTATCTGAGCCCAGCAGTAGGTGATTAAGCATCAGTACTGCACGGCCCAGCCAAATTCATCCTCTAAACAAAATTAGACTCTTAAAATGCCATGGAAGGGGAAAAGGTGAGTATTTTGCAGGGGCTGTAAGTACAGCATTTTTGTATTGATGCATTTTTTTCTTTTTTTGTAAACCTTGAAACCGAGGACTAGATTTTATCAAAATGCCCCTTCTTGCACACCTGGCAAGAGGGGGGAAAAGAGATTTTTATTTTCTTTTACCTGCAGAATGCGAAGGAATTAAAACATCTCTGCAGATCTTAAAATCCTTATTACTCCTGCATTCACTCAGAAGCCGAAGATGAGTAGAGTTTAATTTTACAGCCCTCGCTCTGCGCCTTTGAAACAAACACTCTCTTCCTTCTGATAAATGATTAAAGTGCCACCAATTTATTTTTTGAATGAAAAGATCACAGGAATTTCCAAGCTCCACACCCTGACTCTGGTATAAATTTGTCCTTGCTGAGGTGATACTCCTGTACTTTAACCGTCGTGTATTTCCACTGTAGTAACACAGAGAACAGAAAAGCGTTGCCCCAAAATAATATATGCGGTGGCAAAGAAATTGTGGCTTTAGTAAAGTTTTCCTTATATGCTTGATAAACCAATTTCCAACGGTGACTTTGTGACATTGAATCCAGTAACAGTGAATTTGGTTTTTCAGGGTTTTTTGTGTGTGCTTTGGCTTTTAAAAAAGTTATTACAACCAATGTTATGGAAAAACTTGAAGGTGTAAGATTTTATTCTTCCTCTGCCACCACAGATAATGAAGTTTTATCAACTCCCTTTTATTACAGTAATCTAAAACTGTATCCTGTAATAGGGTCATAAACATTTAATGAAACTCAATGCTGTAGGAATATAAAAAAAAAAAAAAAAAGAAGAGAGAAAAAGAGGGTTTAGGGTGGACAAATGGAGAACAAAAGAGAATCCAAGTAGCTCAGGGTCTCTAGTCCAGAGCCTCAGCAAATGATGGTCCTCTGTCCTCACCTCTGTGCCAGCGTGTAGCCCCAGCACTCTTGCTTAATTTCCATTAGTGGGATTTTGCCCTGGATTTAAACTTTACCATACCCAAAGTGAGGTGCAGAAATGCAGCCCTGATCTTATGATTTTTTTTTTTTCCCTACCATTTAAACCCTTTCTGGTATGTTCTACAGGGACTTTTAATGTATTGTTTCATCATATACTTAAAACGAAGGGGATGTTAATTACCCTGACAGCATGAAAAGTGTAAATACTGCCTAACTGACGTTCACCGGTGCATTTCAAAGAGCAGATGTATATTACTATAGCATGGCAGTTACATTAACTCTGCTCAATGACAAACTGATAATAAACATCAAACTCATCTGCCTTTTACCACAGAAAAAAAGAAAGTTCAAGTGTAGTGGAAAGTTTTGGGGGTTGTTTTGTAAATTACCCCCTCGCTTTCCTGCTCTAAAACCTTTCACCGGGGAAAGTTTTCAGTTTGGAGAAGACAGCAAGCAGCCCACGCACTCCCTAATTCTGGTTTTGTGAGAGGCTCTCGTGAACCTGCTTTCCTCTTGCCCGGGGGTTTTATCAGGATACTCTCATGAGGATGGTGAAGAGTTTGGGAGGGATGGGGATGAGGGATTTATAATGTCCTACACAGGTGGATCTGGAGAGAACTAGGAGCTAAATTAGTGGAAAGACGCAGAGCGTGTTTTGCTCTGGAAGGGATGCTCAAAGAGGTTCCCTGCAAACACACACAACTGTAAAGGCAACCTCCGCGGTGCAATGTTTCGTCTTTCAGTCTTTCAAAAATGCACACCTAAAAATATCTGTCATTAATTCTGGGTAGCCAGCCTACTGTAAATCGTAAGGTATATTCCCTCACTGAGAAGTATCTGATATTAGACAAAATATGATACTATGGCCTTTGCCATGCCAAAATTGGCTTATAGCACCGTAAAACAAATAGGCATACATAGGGGTAGGAGGTTATATATCACTTTGATTTTCCTACCGGCAAACATAAAAACGTCCAGAAATATTCTAGTTCCTTTTGTATAAGGGCTGGTTGATGGGAACTGCTCACGCTTGGCAACGTGAACCTCAGTTTGTGCAGGGGGGTAAAATATGCAGCAAAAAAAATAATCTGGAATGTCCTGATATTTGTGACTGTGGCCTTGGTTTCATTTGTTAAACATGGTGGCAAGAAATCATTTAATATTGGAAACTTGATCAGAATAAGGCAAATAACATTATTCTTTAGTTATTCTCCATGTGTTTTCCTTTCACAGAGCCTTTGCTGGGGACGACTTCTTTCTGTCCTCTCTTCAGTCTGTTGCCATGCCTGCAGTTATGGACTAAAAGCAAGAATAAAGATTAAATCTAGGTGAAAATTTTTAATCGGATTTTTTTTAATAACAGAAAATTTGAATTTTAACTAAAAAAAAAAGACAATGAAATAATTTATATTCACCAGGCTGTTTTTTTTCTTGAGAAAACTGAAGACCCCAAATCCAGAACTATGTTTCCAAAAGTAGAAAATGTAAGGTAAGGGTGGACATTTTTCAAGTTTGACTGGCAGAAGTGAAAACGGGGGAAAAAAACCAACACTTCAGGGTTTTGATAGAAAACATTCCACCAAATTGCTCATTTTTCTCTCTGTTGAGGTAAATTGTAGGGGATGAGTCTTCAGGTGCAATAAACCTGCACAGCTAGTTTTTATTTCCATTTCTCCTATTCTGAGCTAATGAACTTGACAAGTTTATAGTAATTTGTACTAAATTCTAGCTTTCCTCTATTTTTTGATCTTCGTATCCATGGTGTAGGTTGTGTCTCAAAAGGACTAATGTGATATTGAGAGAAATGTGTTGGAGATTTTATTCTTCATCTACATAGGTTTCCCTTTAGGTGGGCTTTTCTTTTCCCCCCATTGTTTTAGTGAAAATGGGGAACATAGTTGTGAAAAGGGAAGCTTTAAAAATATACGTGTGATCTGGAAGTGGGAGTTCATAAATTATCAGAGCCAACTTTTGAAATACACATTTGCAAGTGTTACAATTAGACACGTTTCTGAAAGTAAACTGTAGTAGTTGTAAGATAAATGGCTCCCCAGAGGAAAGCAATAAATAGTACAGCCACACGCTTACTATGCCTCAGCTGTGTATTTCCATTATTTATGAAAAGGTAGAAAGCAAGCTGCAATTCCAGAAAACCCTTTGATCAGTGTATTTGTTTTTCAAATACCTTTAAAAATAATAATTCAAAAATGTGAAACAGAAGAGTCAATGAAAGACGGAGATTGTCTATGGATTTTAAATATGAATGAAGGGCGAAAAATTGGGTTGAGTACATACGTAACTTCCCTTGAAATCTCTCCCTGATATCCATGATACTGCAAAAAAATATTAGACCACTGGAAACCAACTCTTTTTCTGCTCCTTATGTTGCCCTTCCTTTCTCTGTCCTTGCTTCTTGTAAATGCGGATTATAACATCTTTGAGCCTTTTTGTTCTGTGATAGCCATGGGAGACTCTTACAGAAAATATTAANTCAACCTCTTTTGGGAAAAAAAAAAAAAAAAGAGCTAACTTCAAATGAAGTTATTGGTTTAAGTGCTTTGTTGGATTGGGACCTAAACCCGAAAACTGAAAGAAAAAGGTGTACGTGTTTGATGCAGCTGAAAGGAAGGCTGAAAGGCCAGGGGAGGGAAAACAACTACATGTGCAGTTTTTTGTTATCAAAGAAGTAGAAAACAAGCAGTTGTCTCACAACAGAAACATAGCTGGTAAAATCATGGAAATACTGGTTGTGAGTCTATAAACAAGTTTGCATTTAAATCACTGTTAAAACTGGCTCTTGGGATTTCCTCCACAAATTCTCATCACTTACAGAAAGTGTCTGGATTGCACAGCTAGACTGGATGTCTGGATCTCTGGATAGATTTTGAGACATCTCGGTGACAGTATGGGAAGTCAGAAGGCTCTTAGCCCTTGACTTTTTCAGGGTTTTGGTGTCTTCAAGTTCCTCTCATTTCATACTGAACCCTTAGCCGACAAGTAAACATATAAACATACAGTAACGTATGGAGTATGTGATTAGTCTTTACCCAGCAGCACAGGGTTGCTGGGTACCATTTCCACCTGTGTATGATCCCAATGAAATATATTTGTAGACGACTTTGAAGGGTCTCCATGTTGCCTCTGTCTGAGGGATTTCTCAGCATCCAAACTTTCAAATGTGTTGGTGCCAATTTGCAAAGGGCTCCTGCATGTGTTTCAGAAGAATCCTTGAATCATTTGTTGTTATTAGGAAAGACTACTGTTTCTGTTGCTGTAAATATATTGCTTGGTATTAATATGAGAAGATGGAAAGATGGGTAGTAAGATACTAACCTCAGAGTTTATGGCACAGTGAAGAGGTCTCAATAGGATGCAGTAGAGTGGATGTGATGTCTAGTTTTAAAAAGTCATGCATTAATAAGCTCAGGGTTGTACATCAACACCATACACTTAATATGGACTTGGGAATTTGCAAACCAAAGACACCCCACTATAACTTGCATCCAAACAGGACTGGGCTTTGAGAATGATGACCCGATAGCATGGGAGAGTGCAAGGACTCTGTGTTCAAAGATGTCCACAAACACAACCAAAATGGGTTTTGTGCCTCTGCAAACATACAACCTCTTCTTGTGCCCCACACTGAGAGCTGCAGGAAATTATTCCTCTTGGCAGACGTTGAATAAGCAAATACTCAGGAGGGTGATGGGGTGGGTCCTTTTTCAGGAATTGCTTTGAAAAATGAAATTTAAAAGCTAAACAACGTGAAGTTCATCTATATAAACAACTCTCTCCCCCAGGAATCCCACTGTATAGAGGCAAATCTAGTCTGAATAAGGAAAAGAATATTCAAACAGAAGCCAGCGGAGGAAGCATATTGTTTGTGTGGGCAGGAATCGAGCTAGGGACTTACCTGTATTCTCACAACCCCATCATTACCGAAGGCATAGCCAGAAATCCCAGGACTCCTCATTGAACATCTTTTTTTCCCTCCTTTTTTAACACAAAAAGCAATTTACTGACAAATCATTCTGATGTAACGGATTTTTGCATGCCTGAAATCATGGCTAAGCTTTAAACAAGGAAAATCAATAAATGATGTGTAGCCGTCAGCCATGTGTACGGCAGCTTAGTATTATTTTAATAATGTTATCACTGCAGAAAGCAAGCCAGGGAGAGGTGTCTGCTGCTTTGCTCCAGCATTGAGCGTGACCCCCTCTCTGCAGAGGGAGCTCAGGGTGCCCAGTCTCGCCCAGTGAGGCAGCAGGGTGTCCCCTCTGTCCTTCCAGCAGCTACCACCTCTGAGAAATGGTGACATCTGGGGATGAACGGGCTCCATATTCTCCAAGTAACCACCTCATCCTCTGGCCATGAGGCTGCACATTTCAGTTTGGGAGAAACTGTAATTCAGGCAAGAGTAGAAGCCAAAGTGAGATGCAATAAAGAATATTTGTACTGCAACGGACAGGTTCCCGGGTGGCATTTTCCATAATAACTGCTGAAGCCGTCAACCTTTCCTGGTATGTCTGCGATCGGATTGGACCTTTCCCGCTGTTCCCAAATGCTTGGGCAGACGGGGCATCTCTGTATGCTCACAAATAGCATGGTACAGCTGTGGGCCAAGTAGTTTTGTCTTGTTAACCTAGATCCACAACTTGTCCCTCACAGACCCCTGTGAAAGGCTAACGCTTCAGAGCTGGGTCTGGACTAACAACCGGGCTAAGTCAAAGCAGTTGGACCCTGGACTTGGGCAGTCAAGGTGGGATCTTCCTCCCTTGTAATATTGATGCTGGGTATGTGGCAATGAGTGGCCCTAAAATCTTTGGCCAGTTCCCCCTGATGGCACTGACAGAGTTATTTGTGACTACCCAGCCTGGGATACAGCCTGTCCTCAAGTCAGGCCACGGGCAAGAGGAATACGCTGAGGCTGAAGTGGACATAAAAAGCATTAGGGAAATACAGGGCAACACTGTGGCCTCTATTCATCTTAGAGAGGCTGCTGTCACATGTTGCCTTCAACTTATTAATTAACCAGCTATTAAAACTTCATCAAATAATCTTGTAACTTCGTCAGGTTACTCTAAAGCAATGCAAGGTGGTGCTTTGCTCACCTGGAGATGTTAAAAGCTAAAAGGAGAACTGTAAAATGAAGTCAGAGTATTAATTTCTGTTGGGTGTCTCCAAAAAAATAATTATTTAAAATATCAGGGTACCCTGCCTATTCTTGAAAACCCTTGTGGGACAATCTGAATGTATGAGTGTTCTGAAAGGGAGAGCACAGTTTACGCTGGCTTCCTTTTTCCCTTGAGGCTGAGCCAGCTCGGGCAGCGGCACAGGCAGGGAGAGCAGCCATGGATGAAGCTGCTCAGTGTTAAAAAACATTCTTCCCTGTTTAACGACATAAGTTACTCTACACTGCCTGGAAAGCATGATAAGAAACAGGACAGCGCTTTAGAGATACCATGCTTTAAATTTTGAATAAGGTACTACCGGGATGTTTAAAATAGCTAAAGTGCAAACTGATCACGCAGGCATAAAAGGGCACGCTGGTTACATAAAATATAATAATGTACCCTTCAGCAAAGTGACACGTTCCATGTAGAATACAATGTACTGTATGAAATCGGTAACATATAAGAGAGTGGAGAAGAGTTTCAAAGACCAGACGGGAGCAAGGAATAATACCAGCGAGTAGCACATGATGATATATGATGTGTGGAGGAAATAAGAGAATTAGATTCAATCTCGGGGAAGATTGAAGTTCTCCATAAGGAGATAAATATAATCTAAACCAAAGATATTTGGTAGGAAGGAGCTACTTACAAGGCAATCATGTTGGAAGTGCGTAAGTGGATAGCAAATCAGACATGAGCATGCAATGCGATTGAAAAATAAATGTGTAAATGCCAATGTAATTCTGGCCTGTGCTGTGACAGAGAGGCAGAAAGGGACACTTCTCCACACAACACACAGGCGACAGCGCTTGGTAGGAAACATTATCTTTGGGAGCCTTGATAATAAAGCTCCAGCGATTGGAGGTGACAGCGTGACGAGGAATGAAGATACCGCAGAGAAATGTGGGACGCAGAAGAGACGGACCTCCACTGCAGCAGAATTGAGTAAGTCTGACTGAGTGGCAACCAGCACACGGGTGGCTGCTTGCAAACAGCTGATGCAGGGAAGCGCGGCAGACCGTGGGCACAGCAAGCCCCACATTGATCAAATAAACCATCTTCTTGAATTTCAGGGAAAAAAGGGTCAGTAAAGCTGGTTCATCTTCCAACAGAAAGGGATAGGAGCCCTGTCATTTGTCATGTAAAAGGAGTTTTGTACGACTGATTCCCTCAGGAGCAAAAGGAAGCCTGAGCGTTATGTCATGCATCAGTCCACTTCATGGCAGTGGGGTTTTGGGGCTACCACTGACAAAACTGAGGTCGTGCCCTGTAAGGATGAAGGGCTGAAATGAGCTGGAAGGTTGATCCACCCCTCCTTTCTCCTGCTCTGCCCTGAAGCAAGGATTGCTCAATAGCTCAAAATGTTTCAAGTACTGGGGGTGGCCAGTGGGTGTCAGTTTTGCTCTATGAAGCAGCTGATGGAGCTTCCCTTATCTAAAGTAAGAAACTACCTCTTAAAGGAAGCAGTGGGAAGAAACATTCCCATGGAGAAATATGAGCTTAGCCCCACAGTTTGGCACTTTGTTTTTTTCATAGCTCTGTCTACTTTAAGAGTATTCACGGACAGTAATTCTTAGAGAAGTCATCATCTTAGTTTTTCCTCTTTCAGTATCTCTGATTTTAGGGTGATGACAACTAAGTGAGGGTTTTCAACAGAGCTCTTTTGTCGTACAAAAGAAGAACCCACCATCTACAGCCAGACAGCCACTTTATTTCCAAGGGTCATATGTGCAAACATGCAAAAGTCTTGCATGAGCCACCTAGCATAACCTCACTGGAGGGTCATGATTTTGTTGTCAGCCAGTTAAGACAGCTCAATATACAGTAGAAATGCTGAAGACCTATAGCTACTTTGGATACAATTTCCATGGAAAACATCTTCAGATTTTAAGGATCATTTTCAATAGCTATTTTTAACCAAACTTCAGAGCCGAATGTAAAATTATACCCTTGTTGACCTAAAAAAACCGTCCCACCAAAGCCAAACCAGCAGCAAGCCACTACGAAGAGCCTTTCTAATGCAATGAGTAAGATGAGACCTGGTACTTCTATAGGGCTTCATAATAAACTCTGTGAGTGTTTTGCACGAGGAAAGTTTTGTTATGAGAACACTCTTTAGCAGTGTATAGATGCAATAAACCGGCAAAAGCAATTCAGAGAAGAATTTTAAAGACAAAGAAGGTAATAATAATATATGCAAAAGATTTTCTATTTGTGTCCTCATTCATAGTGCTGTAAGATTTGAACAATTTTACTTTTGTAGATTTTAGACAGGGTCTTTTCAGCTGAAGACAGTAGGAGAATTTCTATTGATATTAGTGGTGTAAGCTCAGGCCTGTGCAGTTAGAAAAGATACCTGATAAAATGACATCTTCTTTAGCCATCGTTCCACCAGACAAAGTCTTAATTAGAAGAATCCCTCATGTTGCTGATAAACAGAAAGTAACATTTGTTCTTCCAGATGTCAGAAAAAAATGACAGTGTATTGGCAGTAGCCAGGAGTAAAAGATTGTCTCTTTCATACAGAGACCCAGTGATGTCTTCATTGATTTGAATCGCCAAAGGAGAACTAAAAAATAGAAATGCCTCCCTCTTAAAAACAAACAAATAAACAGGAAAAAGGAGGCATTTTCAAACCACAAGAATTAAGTTATGTTTTCTTTGTTTGCACAATTATGTGTGGGTAATGTCTGGATGTAGAGAAACATTATTCCTTTCCTCGAGTAAAATAAGAATAATAAATAAAACTTTGAAAAATGAAGAAGTCCTCTACCACTAAATGAGTCAGTCTCCTAAAAAAGGCTGCGGAACACTCCATCAGCTCTGCTGC
The DNA here is from genome assembly GCA_013398815.1 of Ibidorhyncha struthersii. Taxonomy (NCBI): domain Eukaryota; kingdom Metazoa; phylum Chordata; class Aves; order Charadriiformes; family Charadriidae; genus Ibidorhyncha; species Ibidorhyncha struthersii. The sequence continues at coordinate 69,727 of VZSZ01010382.1, forward strand.
TGGAGCGAGAGAGAGGAATGCTTTGCAATAAAAATTAACATGCAGCTTTAAAGGGCTGTGGTCAAACATTGTTTCATGTAACATTGAGAGGAGCGTAAAAAGATGCTAATGTTTTATTTTTATGATCTAAATTGTTGCTTATGGTTAATCAAAGTTAACCTGGCTCCACTTTAAAACTGATTATGTGGCCAGTTAATTTAAGGTGACTGTATTTTCACAATCAAACACCGGGAAACTTCTGTGATGACACACTGCTTACAGACACAAGAGGGTCGTACAAACCCCTTATTTTTTAAATGGCTTTCTCTTGCACACTTGCACAGCCACCATCACAGCTCTATCCAAGCCCCTGCCCCTCTTGCTGAGGTGTTCATGAGTCTCAACACAGTTGACAGAGGAGGAGAAATACTATTAGCTTTATTTTCTAGGTGAAGAACAGAAGTATGAATGGAGATATTCACCCACTGTAACTAATTTAGCCAGCTGGTATCTCCAGCCTCCCTGTGTGGTCACCGGAGAAAGAAATGCTCCTCTGGAGAGTGACTACAACCAGGAATCCAACTTCGGTGCTTGGAGTTGCAATCTGGATGCATCAGTCTTTGCCATGGACTCCAGAGGCAGCTGAGGAATAGGAGGCTAAACAAGGTGCCTATAGCAGAATACCCCTTGTAAACGGAGGGGGAAATGAATATCCTCCTCCAAAGCAAGGCGTTGAAAGTGAGTCATCCACAGTCCAGACTTAGGCTTAGTCCCCAGGCTGTCCTTCACCTCTGAGATGAGAGAGTGTCAGCCCTTGGCTCAGCTGTGCCACTTCTGGAGGTGGAGGGCTGGGCATTTTTGTTTTCTCAGGCAATTTTATATTCTGACCTCATTACTTGTGAGACTCTGACGACATACCATTTCTGCAATGATCAAAAGACTGGTTTGGATAGCAGCTTTTCACCCCCAGCGCTCACTCTAGAGGTGGTACTTCACGCTGAACTGCTCACTCTGAGTCCACACAGTGCCTGGAGCAGCACAGAGGGGACTAATCCCTGCCCTGCTCCCCTGGCCGGGGACAGCCGTGCCTGTCCCCTGGTTTAGGTCATGTTACAGAGCCCCACACCTGCAGCAGCTGCTGTCAACCTGAAAGATGCTTTCGCTGTTTAATTCCTGACCACCACAGCAACTAGTTTTTGACCCAGCACCACTGCCTCTCCGTGGCTCCCTACAAGCATCGGCATGATGCTGGAAGAGCGGTAAACGAATAGGGACAAGGACTAAGGACGGTAAAGTACATGCCAGTAAATCCGTGCTGATTTTTTTGTAGCAATGCACGCTGAACAGGGGTGGTGGTTTTTTTCAGAAATGTGGCAAGTGAGGAGTGAAGTGAATAAACAGGACATCCTTCAGGTGTTTTGAATAAAGGCCCTGGGACCCCGAGGGAAATCATGCAACCACCCAGGTAGAAGCAGGGAAAACAGCCTGTTTAACTTCCAGGGAGATCTGCAGGCTCCTGCAAGGTAAAGTGAGATGTGAGCTTCAAACATGCTGGTTACTTCCCTCCTGCACAGCATCGCTCTTCAGCAAAGGAGGAGTGGGATGCCTAACAGCTCCTGCTGAGCAAAAGTGTGCACAGTCAATGAGACTATCTAACTTTATGATAAGGTCAGCTATTTGTTTCCTTGTTTGAAAACTCCTATCCATAGTTGTTCAGAATTGAAGCTGGGTTGGCAGTGTGAGGACCCTGAAGGCACTAACAGACCTTAATGACCCTGATCAGCCTCAATGGGGCCCTTTACCCACACCCCTGCCATTGGGGCAGGAGCCCATTTAAGCTCAGCCCCATGATTTGCTCTTTGGGCTATGTTTGGGGAGTGCTGGTCTACTGCTTGGCCATAGTTGTGCCCCAGCTTATGCCATGGACCTTGCTGATCCTGACCTGCAGATTGACTTCTTGGCTTGACCTCAGACCTGCCTCATCACTGCAGACTTCCCTGAAGATCAGGGTTCTTGGTTAGATCTGTCCATCATCTCTGGCTGGCTGTACTCCCTTGCTGGGGGTTGTGGGACGGACTCTGGCTGGTGAGGTTCTTGCTACGCTGGCCTGGGGCACCCCTGTGGCTCCTGGCTCTCAGAGAGTCAGTGACCCATGCTGTGCAGTGACAGGTAGGTTGGATTCAAAGAGAAGATGTCCTTATCCCTCAATGCTTTGCCAAGTTTCAAAGAGCTGTAGTGGAAACTCTTTTCAAGTTCAGAAATGTATGCATAGGGTGGCCTTATCTATTTTATATTTCACCCAGGATGACAACCATGCGTATAGCTGTAGTATATCAGGCTGAACCCACCCAAATGGCTACTTTTGATCTTTTGACATTCAACCTTTGTGTTAATCCTGTCATAGAGAAATGGAAGAACTCCATTCCCACCAAATTTTTAGACTTGCAAAGCCATTAGCCTGGCTGATTGTCACTGAATGTTACCTGGCACTTTGCAATACTCCACATAATTGACACATAACTTTACCAAATTTCAGCTCAAGTAACAACTGTCTCTGTGCCTAAATGCCCCCACCAACTCCAGTAATTTAAATAAATCCAGCACACTTCCATGTTAGCTGCTTTGTGAACTTCTGTGTTGTTCGCTGTTCAGTATTGGATGTATTTAATTCTGTTGATACTGTGATTTTTCAGCCGTAAGCAAAGCAAGAGTTAATTCTTATTTTTGTTGAAGCACTAAGTGGGAAGCTAGGTCACGCATAAATCCTCATTGTGCTAGGTGCTGTACAAGCAAAGAATAAAAATTATCCCAGGCTCAAGGCTTCTCTGTTAGTAGCTTGTGTCATAATTAAATTTTGTTAGGACACTTTAGAATTGCCCTTCCTCATAAATGATATATCCATATACATTTATATCTCCATAGTAAAAGAGCAAACCTGTACACTTTTATTAATGATAATAAAACAGAAAATATAATACTCTCTTCCAAGTAACTTGGATACAGCAATTGGAATACACAGGGGTGAGGGAAAGGATCTTTGTTTCTTGTGTACTTTTGGGTTATATACACCTAGAGTTGCTCACTTTATAGAAGAAGGAAGAAGCATTTGTTGGGAAAACTGTCTCACACAGAGCACACTGAATTCAGGTGGAAGGTACAGAGCAGGAGCTAGTGCCCTTTTAAGAATCAAATATTGTGTCTTCATGAATAAAGCTTTAACAGTAAAGATAAGAGAAGAAAATGCAGCAACCATGTGATATATTAGCAGAATGTTTTACAAAGTCTCCCACAAAGCATCCGATGGTCTTGAAAAGCCTAACCAGCCCAAGTGAGAAACTATTCACAAATTTAGTATTCAGATTACATACTCTGCCTTTTCAACTGCTCTCTGTACAATGAATGCCTGTACAACTACAGTAACAGACACAGATCTACAGTTTCTGTGGCCTTTGAGCTATTATAAGTATTGTGCCTCTCCATAAATTACATCTGCATGTCCTGAAAATACCAACTGTTTTAATAGGAATTAATCTATAGGCTTTTATCTTGGTGAAATACAAGGCGTACAGTATGTTGTGTCCCTTTTAAAATTAATAGGGTATGCCCTGAAGATATTCAAGGATGTTCATTATTTTCTTTATAGGTCCCTTTATTGATGCATATAAGCATAAAACAGTGCTTTACTGTAGTAAAGAGGAGGCGATGGAATAATGAATAGATTAGTGCTTATATGGTTTTTAGATTGCCCAACACACAGTTAAGTAAAGAAAGGTCTACATTTGTCCTCTTCAAAGTATATTGGGATTTGATCCAGTTTGTCTTCAAAGTGCCATTTCTGTGGGTAGAGAAAAGCGGGTTCAGTCTAAAGGCAAGAAAGCTGATCCAGGGGTCTGCAGCTCTGTGGTGTACATAGCTGGCCAAGGCAACAGTGTGTTAGATACGTCTTTTTTAATTTGCTAAGCATAAATAAATCTGAAGCTTTTACTGTGATGGACTATTATTTATGTGAATACCTAATACAAGCTTTTTGGGAGTGAGCTCCTAAAATACCTTGACCTTATACAAGCATATAACAAAGGAGAAGTAGGTAATTTAAACCAGAATTTATATAAAAGCATTGTGGTGGTTTTGAATAATTCTCATATACATGCATGTGCATAGATACAAATATACAGCTTAAATGCATATATAGTTTAAATATATTGCTGAAAACAGGCTGAGCCCATCACTGACATATCAAAACACATTACTGACAAGCGATGGGGAATTAAATTCTCCTCCCCAGGGTCCCTGTGAGATGGGGGAGCTCTATTATCTCCAGCACACAGGGGGAGAAGTGAGGCCCATAGAGACTGAGCAAATGCCTGAAGGGACATCACGGGTCTCAAGAGTAGGTGGCTGTTGGCACAGCCTGTGATCCTCAGTGCAGCTGGGCTTGTGTGGCTGGACACTGTCCCAGGGCAGACAGGGTTGTGTGAAGGCTGCTTAGGTCTTGCCGGTGGACATGGAGGGGAAAGGGGCTGCCCACCAGGTTGACAGGAGCTCCAGAGATGGCTCTTTCGGAGATGTGCTGAAGAGACCTCTATAATGTGGCAGTGGTCCGTGGCAAAGCTGAGAATTGCTCTTGGGCCATTGCTTGGCAGAATAAAAACTCTCATCGTGTTATTCACTGCATTTTAGAAATGGAGAACTGAACCACAGAGAAATAATGACTTGGCTGAAGTTATGTGGAGGACCTCTGACCACAGCTGGATGTGAACCCTGGTCTCCTGATCCCCAAACCATCACTTGGTCCTCAAGATAAAGACAGCTGCTGTGCCGACTGTCATTTGGGGGCAGGTGTGTGTTGATGTAAATCACTGTGGAGCTCTTGCTGCAGCCCCCGTGCTGAGTTTTGCATTGAAACCAGTGATTCACCCCCGTGTTGCTGTAGTGAAGATGCACTCATCTCTGCAGTCCTTGGAGTTAACAAGACTATTTTTAAAGGTAAACCCATTCACTTTATTCCCTGTCTCTTACTTTTCCTTTGGTGATTCCTCCATGTTTTCACAGCTTCATTTGGTTTTGAAAGCTTATGGAGCAGCAGGATTAAAAAATCAGAAATAACTACTGTAGAGGATCGGTCTGGCTTTTCCCATCAGCTTCAGTGGCTCAAGCAGGTTCCAGCAGCTTTGGGAGAAAAGCTGTTAGCTATTAAATTATTACCTGTAAGGAGAGCCAGCTGGAAGCTTTCAGTTTTCAACATTTTGATGAAAAGCACCATAAAAATCTTGACAACGAGACTTGTAGCATTTCAGTGACATGTTTTGCATTTGTCCCTGCTTTTCAATGGTCTGTAAAAGTCATCAAAGGCTTCAAAATGCTGCTGAGACCCTCATCTCGGGAATGTTGACCCCCCCAAATGAAGACGGACCGGGGAGGGGGCAAAACCCAAAGCGTGTGCTGTTGAGTAAATTCATCTGGGCAGCTTTTGGGAAGTTTCTTTCCATCTGGTGGAGAATGTCCGCAAGTAGAGTTATTCCGGCATATGCTGTTATGGTGTAATTACACAGCTATAGCTATGCCAGTCTATTTTCTGATGTAGGCAAGCCAAGTCTAGTTGTTGAAACGTAGGCGTGGGAAACAAGAAGTCTGCTTTCTAGGCTCAGCTCTTAGTGCTCTTTGTGGCCTTGGGCCAGTCCCCTAACCTTTCTGCCTCCTTCCTATGCAAAATAAGAAAAGTTAAATTAACCCACTTCACAGATGTGGTGTAATGACTAATTGGCTAAAATTTGTAGCTGGGGAGAGAGCTGTCTAGAAGAACAACTTCGGTGTCTTTGGCTGGCTGAATAATTTAATGTATTTTTTAAAGTGGAGTTTGTCTCCCTCTCTTAGGATAGGGTGGCTCTGCCATGACGAAGCAGAATGTCATTTGATGTGAATTGGCTGATGTAATAGAACCCGGGTTTTACTTTACTGCCTCTAACAACAGTATTGCGCTCGCATGTAGCTGAAGCAAAAGTTAAGGCTGTAGTTAAGATTTTGCTTGAAAGCAAAACTTACAAGTACCTAGAGCCCTTGCAGACTCTTGATGCATAAAGAATGTGGGTATGTAGTGATGAAAGTACTCTAGTTAGTGCAACCTACTGGCAAAATATGTGTGTTATTCCCCTTTGCTACCAGTGAAAATAAAGGATAACCCCCTGTTCTTCCTGTTGGCTGCTCTGTTGGGTGAAAAGGCTCAAGTGTGTATTGGCAGCCTGAATTCTGATGCTTCCTAGTGTTTGTGCGCTTAACTTTGCAAATTGAAATTTAATAATATCTGTGTATATAATGCATGACATACACAACCAGAGCTTCTTAATGGACCGTTAACGCTGGTGCCTACTAACGGCATTACCACGGTCACCACCACCCAGCAGTTCAGCATCGAAGAGATGCTCAAAGAAAAAAGGATGATGCTATTACACCCGATCCCAGACCTGTTGAAGGCAAGGGAAGGCTGCTGTGAGAAAGCACATCACAGGTTCACGGTCAGCATGGAAGACACCGGGCGCTGCCTGGCTGTGGACGTGCCGACCGGCTGTGCTGGTTTGGGGTCAAGGCCCCGAGGTGGGACCGTGGCACTTGGAGGTGTTACTTCAGCCTTGGCTGTGAGGCACAGCAAGGGCTTTCCTCAGGAGAATAAGGCTATTTTTACCCCTTTTCCCCACCACACTGACTTCTCGGGAGAGAGGAAAAATAGCTTTTATTTTAACCGGGCTTTCTCTCTAAGCGAAACACTTACAAAAAGGAACAGAAATTACCTCATGTGTACTTTGAATGTCCAATTAGGTAACAAGCACGGCCGCTCTGAACCCTTCCCCTCCGGCTTTGCGCTGTCCTCCGGCTGCCCCCCGGCCTCCCACCGCGGCGGCAATTAGCGCAAAGCCCTTACCGG
>VZSZ01010383.1:0-54043 GCA_013398815.1 Ibidorhyncha struthersii
CATGGGCTGCAGGGGGACAGCCTGCCTCACCATGGTCTTCTTCACAGACTGCAGGAGAATCTCTGCTCCTGTGCCTGGAACACCCCCTCCCCCTCCTTCTTCACCGACCTTGGTGTCTGCAGAGTTGTTTCTCTCTCTCCTCTCTCTTGGTTCCTGTCATGCAGGTTGTTTTTTTCCCCTTCTTAAATATGTTATCGCAGAGGCGCTACCACCATCGCTGATGGGCTCGGCCTTGACCAGCAGTGGGTCAATCTTGGAGCCGGCTGGCATTAGCTCTGTCGCACATGGGGGAAGCTTCTAGCAGCTTCTCACAGAAGCCACCGCTGTAGCACCCCTGTTACCAAAACCTTGCCACGCAAACCCAATACACTGACCTTGTGTTAGTGTATTGAGTACTAGGTATAACACAGATGCAAGCAGTATGGGACATGAAACAATTACCTCTCTCCAGTGATGTTAATTTCAGAGGGTATGTTTTATTCAAATCTAAAGTGGTCCAATCATATATATGCATGCCTTGATGCCATTTGGATCTTGCAGGTAAGTCTTATGATTTACGATGACGCTGGATCCTAGTACCTTTATGGTGTCATCCTAACGTTACTGATGTTTATGGCCAAAAAAGTGTTTTTGGCATTTCACTCTGGAACTTTTAGGAAGAAAAATATTGTTCTGAACTTAAACCAGAAATCCTGACCACCATTACAGCTTTTACCTGGTTTTCTTGCCTACATCTACGTGGCTTCCTACAGTACTATATCTCTACTATATCCATACTTCTGTAAATAGAAATTTACCAATGATACCACTATAACTTTACTAATTAATGTATATTCACACCATCTTTAAGAGCTGCTAGTAAATTTTGACTCTTCCAGCACATAAATCTGCCGTATGCTATGTAGTTACTTTCTAAAATGGGAGAGACATCTCGCTTACAACTCACTCGCAATCACCCTTCCAGGCTAGTTAAGGTAAGAAGTTTCAAGATATGATTCATCATGATATATATGAGATTATGCTTTCAAATTCATCCTTGGCTCTGTCTCTTAACATTTTCACTAAGTGCTGAGCTGACAGCTGGTGTCAATGCACAAGCTTTGCATTTTGCCTTACTGTAATGAGACTTTGCAAGATGTCTGCAACAGTAGTAGTATTTTCCTTAACAAATAACTAATTTTAAAAAAATTAGTATCGTATGAGGGAAGGTGCTGGAAAAGTAGTATGTTCCTGGGAGGTCAAAAAATGAATTTGGTAGAAACAGAGTCTTATGTGCCATGCAGACCATTCTGTACAAATTAGGTTTTACATATCTGTCAGAAATAATCCTACACATTGGCTAATGAAGCCATGATTTGGGAAAAGGTGAAGACACAGGTTATCTGATTATGTAGGCATGGATATAATTCCTTGCTGCAGAAAGCACTAAGCAAGTTTTAATACACACTTGCTCTCAGAACTTTGACTCTGATAATAACATGTTAAAAAAGAGACACATATGAAAAGTAAAAAAAAATAAAAAATTTGGAGACACAATACCTCTTAGAATAGCAATTCACATATTATTAATAAGTGATTGCATCTTGGCAAGGGACAAATATATAGAAAAATCGATACTAATTCCTTTGGATCACTCAACAACATTAAATATGATGGACCACATATCCGTGCTGGGTTCCTGGTGGCTCTGCTAGGGGCAGATAATTCCCTGCTTTGGTTACTCCATTGATTCCTTGAAACCCTGCAAAAAATAAGCTGAAGCAAATGGGGTTTTGACCTGATTTTTTTTTTCTTTGCCATTCCAGTGTATTTGAAGGCTGTTAGAGAATGCAAAATTCTGTGTTCTCTGGCTAGCAGGTGTATTTCTCTCCTTTCCTGACCTTGGGATGGTTCTGTATGACACTCCGCAATGGGTATAAGTTCATCAAATCATTAGGGATAAATTCCTAGAAGCAGTAATGGACATAGAAAGGACAGAAGATTTCTGGTCTTTCTGTTGATGTGGTTTGGAGCCCTCCTTTCTCTGTGGGACTGTTTGCTGTTTCCAGACACAGCCACAGGCAGTTGCAAGTCTCCCTGTTGATACATGGACTCACAACTGTGGGTTTTTTTTCTAGGCTGTCTTTTCTATATTTAGCCATACATCAGTAATCTTCAAAAAAATTGGACAACACCAATTGTTAGTGCTGAAAAAAGCTTAGAAGATTTGACTAAGCACGATGTGGGTGGTAGACTTATGTGAGGACTGCTCAGATTGGTTCAGAACAGATTTGGCATCTGCATTTCCTAATGGATTAGTTAGGATGAGTAACCTTGACTTGTGAGGTTGTTTAGGAATGCTTCATTTTAAAAAATTGCACTGGGTGCTTTGGTCATGTGACGTTTTATTTCCCTCATGGGATTACTGAGATCTTGCTGTTTTAAAAGTGATGAAATGAAAGCCCTGTGAAAACTGTTAATAACATATGAGCTCAATAAATCCTTATGAAAAAGGCCTATGCATTGTGTAAGTTTTACTCAAAGACTGACAGATCTGTTCTTGGTATCAATCATCATAATTCTACTGACACCAATGTTATGCTGTTCTATGTAATCTGAAGATCTGCCCTTCAGAATAAGAGTGGCATGGTGTGTTTGCTCTTTTCCCTAAGCATAGTTTTTCTGTTGTGAACACTGAATTGGCTGTAGGAATTTTTAGTTAAATATTAATTTGTAGTGGAGCTTGTGAAAACCCTCGAGTTTTACTTACTGATGCTGCTACTGACACTTAGTCATAGGCCAAGACCCACTCTACTGGGTATTGCACAAATTCGTAAGAAGGATCTTGCAACTGGAAGAAGGAGTTTACAATCCAAGGCTAAGACAGGAAACAACCAGTGCCGATAGCATACACAAGGAGCACAGGGAAACAGGGAGGCAAAGTAGCTCAGCATGATGCAGTGATCTCAGCACACCAAGAGCTCAATTGTTGAAATACTTTGTAGACGCCAGGCAAGAGAGGGCTTCAAGGAGGCATATGAGTGATGTCTTTTGTTGGCTTTTTTTCCTACCAGCAGCAGAAAGCACAGAAGACGCTAACTTGAAAATGTAAGTGGAAAATAAAATCGGTGTCTTGGACTACCTCGTGGTAGTAAGATACAGCTACTGATGCAGTGATAGTAGGGAAGGAGCAAGCTGCAAAGGGCTTCGAATTTCTATTGGATTTGAGAAGGCTGCTGTTTAGCAAGACCTGGAAATAGTAGGTAGCTGAACTCAAGGGCTAAGTGTGCAAAGATATTTATGAATCATATTTCTTTAAATGCAGCTAGCTCTGTTCAGTGATAAGAGTCAGGTAGTAACCTTTTGCATTGATTCTTCTTGGAAAGACCTCCCTTCCAGATGACTTCAAGACATCATTCAGTGTAGTGATTTGATGCTGAACATGATTAGTGTATTGGTGCTTGTAGAGGAGGCCTCCCTCTCTTTTTTCCAATTTAACAGATGAAATAAGGGACATTTCAGCTCAGGTTTGAAGGCTGGGATTCAGCGTTTGAAGTATCAGTGGTCTACAGCTCTTACTGTAGAAAGCTCTTCTTGCTGTGCTCTGACAGAGCTCAGAGCTCACCCTTAAGGCATAAGGCAAAGTCTGCTCCCTTGAGGTTTTTCATGTTCCAAGCGTAGGCTGATTGAACTCTCACAAATGCTTTTATATTTTGGTGTATGTCAAGTTGTTCTGGAAATGCTCTGAGTACATACTTATCACAAACAAAACAGCAATGAGAATTTTTAAAATAAATGACTGAATCAGTGCTTTATGAGGGCCATTTACATTAGACAAGTACTGACTGATCTTATGCCAAAGCACTCTCTTTTGGACTATTAGCAAAATAAAAGGTTCATATGTTTCAATATCTATTGTCTAGTTAAAGACATCAGACTGAAATATGCTGAAGTTAGATACAGACATAATACGGGATCTATCAGTCAGAAAGGCACGTGCCTCAGGAAATGAAATAACAATCTTAGTAATGGTGGGAGCTTAGAGGGAGAATATGGTTAATGTAATTAGAAAGAGTTTCAATCAAGGAACAAATTCATCTTACAAGTGTTCTTCCACAGAGAAAGCACTTTCCATGAATGACTTTTGCTGCCCTGGCTTCTTGATCTTCATGCAAAATTAACTAAGACTCATCAAAATTTCATGGCCTATAAACTAAGCCACTTCAGTTTAGTGTCACCCAGATGAAATATCGAAGTGTGACCATGGCACTTAGTAATAAACTATCTTTTAAAAGGAATGGGTGGGGAAACCTGTGGTGCTGAGGAAATAAAAAGCAATTAAGACCTATATATAAAAGAGGAATCACAAGAAGGAATTAAGCTTCCAAGGAATGACAGAGAACCTCAAGGAAATAATTGAAGGGAGAAATGTCATTCTAACCTTTTAAAATATTAAAAAATTAATATAGCTGAAATATCATCAAAAAACAATCCCGTAAACAAATCTATATTCATGGGCTTTCATGTCTGTCTTCAGGATGCTCTTTAAACATGCAAAGCATTGATCTGGTGGCCGTGGCCTAAGGAAGACCTAAGATATGATGTGAGATCAAGTTACAACCACAGGGAGAAGAACAATGAAATTTCCAGATCCTCTTTTCCTTCTGGATTACACTTTGGATTGCATGTAATTTATAACCGAGGAAAACACCTGGGAAATCCTTCAGGAAGTTATACTCTGAAAAGCCTGTTTCTAGCTGACACAAATCTATTTAGCAGGCGTGTTTATCAGATTTACTTATGTTCCTGCACAACTGAAAGCTGTTGATAGACGTAATATGGCTGCTGATAGACGTAATATGGCTGCTAAGTTCCAAACAGTTGCTTGATGCTCTTGTAGCATGCACGGATGCTAGCTGGTAAAATGGAAATGACTGACTGATTTAATAACAGCTTTTTAAAAAAATGTGAATAGTTATGAATATATTGTCATCTATGGGATCATCTTTGACCAATGGTCCCAAACCATCAAATACTGCCGATGCTCCACCTCTGCCATCTGGCACCTTGCACACAAATTCTGTTGAAAACCCACTGAAAAGCAAGTTACAAATCCCTAGCTGATGCTGTTAAGTGTCATGTGGCATTTACAGTAGTTATGGATGTAAATCATTCATAATCCAATATCAAACTGAAAAGAGCAAATGAGTTTGTCTCTGTGGTTAAAAAGAATAAGGTATTGATTACCATAATAAATTAACAACTTGAAGCCTGATATATGCCCTCTGAGTGCTGAGAGCTGTGAACTGGAACAGTCACGTATTACACATCAGCCTCATGAGATTTAAAAGCAATTGCACTACAAGAATAGCTAGTTATTAGAAGTGTTCTGTAAAAATTATTTTAATGGCATTTACTGCAGGGCTAGAACAATTACCAACCTGCAATCAAACTAATAGCTTTTTATTAATTAAGATAGTTGAGCGAGACCCTGTCTGTCTTCATGGTTTTGTTGTGGGAAATGATGCTGGGTGTATTTTCAATGGCAGGCAGATGGAAGACAACATGGACTATTGCAGGATGGTGGAGGGAGCTAAAAAGCACTTGGCACTTCCAGAGGCTTCTTCATTGAGATGGTTAGACGTTGGCTTTTCATGGGACTGGATTTGCTCTATGGAGTGGAAACTTACAGGGAAAATGAACCTAGAAAATCTGTGTGTATGTTGAGGGAAGAGGTGAGGTTAAATCCCTACTGATAAACTCTTTAAGGATGCTTCTATCTGCTTTGGATTTTCTCTCCTTTCCTCCCCCATTGTGATGAGTGAGATTTCACCGGCTAATATAACAAGATGACAATGTGAAAGTGCACTAGTTTGAATCAATATCCATCTCTAGCCAACAAGCTGCTTTCAGGATAGTACTTACAACAGTGCTAAACTGATAGGAGTCTGGAAACTACAAGGGAACAGGGTGAATATTCATTCACATTTTTAAGGAAATTCTCTTCGACTGTACTCACACTTACTCCCTGTCTGTTTATACAAATGTTTTTGTAAAGTGGTTTGTTGGCAACAGTACTCATGGAAATTGAAAAACATAGCAAATATTGAAAATGGTGATAGATTTCTTTTTCCAGATCCACAGCAGGGCTTGTAAGGAAAGCCATGAATTACATTCATAGTCACACAACAAAAACATGGTGTTTGATTATTCTGTAAACCAAAATGCTTTTAGTTGAAGATGCTCAAAACTTGCAGGATATATTTTGCTGATCAGCTAGAGATAAAAATTCTCCACAGAGGCTGTTGTGACTACTTTACACGGCAGATATTGTGGTATGCTGTGGGATGATCTGAAAACAGAAAATGGCAGGTATGTTTGTGATGAGCTGTTTAGCTGGCCTAATGAATGATATAAATGATCCTTTTTGCCTGACTGGGTATTGAAAGAAACAGCTGGTAGACCTATCAAAATACAAAACTCCCCAGAAGCCAAAGGAGAGACTTTTTAGTTTTACAGCTGAAACGAAAGCCATTTTGCCCCTCCTTTCACCCTGCAGTGCTGAGCTTTCACCAGGAGGAGGAAGGTGGTTCAAGGTGTTTGAAGGCAAAAATTGAGGTTAGTATTCAATCCATGAGGAACTAAATAATGTCCTGCTGCTATTGGCAAAACTGAGTTGTGCTGTGATTTCTGGCGGAAAGTGGGACATGATGGGGCTGGGAAAGCTTGGGGATCCTCAGCTGGGTGGAATCTCTCTCTCTTTCCCCTTGACAGATCTCCTGAACTCCTCATCTGGTCTGATCTTGCTTGAGTGGAACAGCTAATGCTAGAGTAATTTGTTGACATATTGAAGCTGACAATGTGTGTTGATAATATTTCATGTTATATGAATATAAAAATTATGCAAAAACTCATTGGGAACCCCTGAACGTGTTGAAGACCACTGAAATAAAGTGCAGAGATCTAGGAACCCTGGGAAAGCTGCTGCTGCGGTTTTAAGAAACTTAAATGCCCTGAAGTGCTATTTATTTGGTGACATATGACAAATTGTTCTGTGAGGGCTAGATGATTGCAACTTAAAAATAAATGAAAGCCTCTCTCTGGGTGTCCTGTTTTGATATACAACAATCTAAACAGGAGTCTTGGCTGCCTGGAATGTGCAGCAGTAAAAGAACCAATTAAAATTATAAAACTCTGACATTTCCCATCAGTATTATTGCTTCTTCACTTTTGTTACCTTGTATTTTGCATCATTCCTCGTGCTTCATCTGTGGTAGATCTGTTTCTCATGCTCATTGAAGCAAGTTTAGTTCTCGATGTGTGGAAGTATTCATTAGTGTATCTGCTGGAGGACTGATGTGCCAATGACTCTGCGCCATCCTTCTCTTCTTGGCTGGGCCACCACACCAGGGGTACAAGTGGCAGATAGAAAATGTCTTCTGCCCCTCCAGCTTGCGTCCATAGATGGGCAAGTCCCACTTCAGACTGCAGGAACTTTTTCAGCTGACTTCAGCTGAATTTGCTTCTGACCCTTCATGGGCAGCATCGTGTGCCCTCCCAATGCATACAGATAACTAGTATTGTTGTCTCACTTTCCTGTGGCTAATCCTCAATCAAAAAAAGTCGCTGAAAGTGGATGAAGTGTTCTTTTTTGCTATTGGCTGCAATAGGAAATAGGGTTTTGAACAGATCAGTTCAGTGGAAGTGCTTCTTTTATACTCGGAATCGATTTGGAATGACAATTTAAGTGAGAGAGATTTCGGCACAGTAATGTTCACATTCATACCAATCTCATAAGCTACAAGGGGAAAAGTGTGGGTTTCTTTTTTTTTTTTTTTTGTAAGGGGATCACCTTGCTTTATTTTCCCAATATAACCTGGGGCTACTACAGAGTGGATAAGGTTTTGGCTGTAACGTTAATATCCACACAGCGTAATGATCCGGTTGTGCACGGTGAATTCCTCATTTGGTGATGCAGCCTTTGTAGATTATGCTGCTGGTTGGTGGTGTTGCCTTCCCTGTGGGAATCCAAGCACCCACTCATTTCCACTTCTGACGAGGAAATTAATATCCTATTCATGTAGCTGTATATTGCTTTTAATTGGGTTAGTATTAAACTATCGACTGCCTGAATGAAATGTTGTGGGGAAGTTCANACAATTACGGAGTGTTTATTTCTGTCTTATTGAATCACAGGAGGGAATATCTCATGTAGAAAACTGTATTTTCAGAGAAATTAATGACCTTTTACTAAAACAATGAGCATTTTTTCTTAAATAAAATGGCTGACAAAAATGGTGCCACCAACTTGGGTGGTAACTCATCTGCCCAATAAAAATAGTGGGTAAATATTTATGAATTGCACATCAGGAGCAATCAGGGAGAACTGGAAGCATAAAAGATACAAATAATATATTTTAATTTTATCAGCCCCTTTATTAACTTCTTAGAACCGAGGCTCTTTGGGGCAGAAAGCCCCTGGAGGTGGGGCGTCTCTCCTTGTATCCGGTTCGGAGATGTCAGCCAGCTCTCTTCCCCTGAACATTGGGCTGGAGGGCCAAATCAAAACGGCTCTGCCAGCCGCTGTGGAGCCATGCTGGGGGCGTGGCCTCTGTTGTCCTTATCTAATGACAGCGTTGATGTGGAAGTGCCACATCCATGTGCTTGGTGAGGTGTGCAGCTGACAGTCTGGATGAGGCATGAAGGTGTGGCAATAATGTGATGATGAAAAATCCATCTCTGTCCCAGGATTTTCCCTTTCAGTACCTCTTTTCCTTCTGCCCTCCACTTAAGAGGGGAGTATCTCCCTTTCCTCAAATACGGGTGGAATAACAAAAAGGATAAAGTGACTTCCATGGCACCTTGTCCATGACTCTGTCAAGATCTCATGAGGTAGACAGAAGCCCAGTATAACAGCTGTGTTGCTGGATCAAACTGTTCCACAAATGTCTCTGGTGCTGCACTAAATGGTATTAGGAATTCAGTCGATGATATTCTGGTCAAAGACAGTGTAATACTTGTCCCTCAGCGTGATATCAGGATACAGTGCTGCTGAACAAGGTATAAAGCTGCTGGTCAGACCATCTGTAGGTATTAGAGATCCCATGGCTTGTTTTGTAAAATGTGGAATGTCTCATAATCCTTGCCACGTTTCAACATGTCTAGGTACACCCTGGGAAACTAAATCTGTCTACAGATTTAATTCTGACAAAGAAGAAATACATGAATGTTATGCATTTAGAAGGGACCTTGACATAATCTGCTAAGATGACTGGGAGTCACAGGTCCACGTATCTCACCTTGATACTCCTATAGCGATCCTGGTAATGTATGTTTGGTTAAATCGTGTCTTCAGAAAAGCATCCAGTCTTGATATAAAGAAACAGGGAATCTGGCACATCCCCCCTCCCCCCTTATCCCACTGGTTAATATCTTCCCTAATAAAACCACATGCCTAATTCTAGATCAGCCTCAGCTTCCAACCATTATTTCTTGACATACCTTTCTCTGGTAGATTAAACAGTCCTCCCCCACCTGGAAAAGCTTCCCCCAGAGGTCCTTAGATATTGTAATCCGGTGACGCCTGAGTCTTCTTCCTGGCAGGCTTTTAAAATGCCTTGTGGTGCAGTGTTATCTCCAGCCCTGGAATAATTTTTGCAGTTCTTTTCTGAGGCTTCTGCTTTTTCAAAAAGCATTTTAAAGACTTTGTAGGCTTGATGTGATATATAGTGGAGGGAGAGTCATACATAAACACATACTATACAAGTGATATATTTTGGACTGATTTCATTTTAACTACTACATGGAATAAAATGTAGGTGGAGCCTTTCACACATTACATCATATTTAAAAATAAACCCATGCATCTGAAATGAGTGTTACACCTGTATGACTTGAAAAGGTCCGCTTCATGAAAAAAATGTTAACAGAGTTTTTGCTTTCATAACCAACCCCCCAAAATATGGAGAAGTTCTTGTGGTCTGACCCAAAATACAGTTTGTTTTCTTTTTGGCAACATGTATTTAAGGAAAGTCTTTTAGGTTGACCATGAAATTTTCTGAAGCAACCAGTTTTGTTTAAAAAATGCTAATGCAATTTTACACTCCTAAAGTTTTTCTCTATTTTCTACTGCAACTAATTGCAGGGCTGGACTGAGTAATTTGTAAATGGACACGCACATTGGTTGATAAGATTTCGTACACTAAAGAAGGGAAGTTTGTGCGACCGAATATATGGTCTGGTATGTAAAGCTGCTGTGAAGCCACAGATTCCCTAAACGAGGGTGTAGACAGGCTCCTGGCATGATAAGGGGGGCCATTTCCCAGTGCCTGCTTCAGGGAGGGCAGAAAGAGCTCTTGTTGGCTTGAGTCTGAAGATGATGAAAGCTAGTAAGGAGGGACGGAAAGAGATTGGGGACAGAAAAGGGGGGAAGAAAAGGGAAGGGAAAAAATACCTGAGAAGCTCAGCAAAAAGAGAAGGTTAAAAAAACACCATCCAGAGACTGGAAGGCAGCAACTTGAGTGGGGGCAAGTGCCGGGAGTGTCTGATGAGGAAGAGAGGAGGCAGACAGACTCACTGGGCAAGGAGAGGGGCTCCAGCCACCAGGAGGCTTCTGTGAGGCTTCAGGTGGGTGCAGGGCTTTGGAGAGCTCAAGGAGGGAACAGAGCCTGGGAAAGGGGAGGAAGGAGGGCTCCCACCAGGGCCTGGGCTGCGTGGGGGGATGGCAACGGATGGGAATGGTGGGCTGAGATGGGGCAGGAGAGGAAGGCAAAGAACTGAAAGGGGGATTGAGGTTCAGTGGGAGCCAGGACTGGTGGTCAGGCATGTTGGCATGTAGGGAGGAAGTCAGAGCCTGGCTGGAGAAATGAAATCGCAGATCTCCATGAATTCAGTGTGGCAAATACATGACTGTTATGAACATCTAGCTGCCAGCAGGTGCTCTATGGATCAGTGCCGCTGGCTTCAACTGTGACACTTGCATGTGTCAGGCCTGGGGGTGTTGTGTGACACCAGCAAGGGGTGAAAAAAAACACCATTAGGGACAATGCAATCCAGTTTAAGTGATTTGCCTGATTCTTTGTCAAAAGTCTGCAACGTAAGCGGACACCGACAAGTCCAATTCCTCTTTAGCCAGCCTGATATGCACTCATCCAAGTGAGGTCCACAGTGAGGAGAAAGCTCATCTTAGGTTTCGGGATCACTAAGACCCAGCAGATTGTATGTACTCAAAGCTGTCAAGCCCTGTCACTATGCTGGGAGTGCTTCTCGGGCACTGGCTGGGTGGCGACTGCTTCTGCTACAGCATTTTGCCTGTGCTCTCCTTCTCCCATTAATTTGGTAGAACCAGTCATTATCCTTTTATTTTCTAGATATCCTTTTATTTTCTAGACAGGGTGTAGGTTGCATAGCAAAAGACTGCTTCTTCTATTGCACTTTGCCCTGGTTAGCATAGGCTGGCACTGACTCCTGGTGGGAAAGGAGGGTAGAGTGGTTTTGAGAATTGCCATCCAGAAAGAAACCAGTGATTGCATTATTCCCCTTCAAACCATGCTCCACACTCCCCAGCCAGCCGCTGCTGCCTAACTGGGTCCAGATGGTTTCAGCTCAGCTTGATGTTTTTTTTCCTAGCATGCATTTATAATGCCACCAGCCCATGCCGCAGCCAACTGTTGTGATTGGGCAATGTTACTGTCATTACCTTCGTCTGCTTGGCATGTGTGGTGGTTATGTTTTGTCTCAAGTTAAATTGTACATTTCTTAGGGTTTTTTGCTGTGCACTTGTAATAGGTTGTTGAAATTGTGGTCCATTTCTGCCTACAGCATGTTTGTCCGTAAAGCACAGCCGTGGTGGGAGAGGCAGGACAGGGAGCAAGTTAGTATTGGATCTGGTGTCCTGCCATCTCCCCAGAGAGCAGTGACTCCTGGTTCAAGCTGGAGTAGGCAGGAGGTGACTGGGAGAGGAGGAACTACCAGCAAGTTGAGGTGGAGAAGGGACTGTTTCATTTGAGTTTTTAAAAAAGGTATGTGCATTGTGCCTTTAACTTAATCATCTCCCTCCTGTGGCTTCCTTCCACTAAAGAAGTCTCTTGCTGACACCCACAGTTGTACAAGGGTGAGCTGAGGGTCTTGCACTGTCTTAAATTGGATCAGGAATCTCCCTTCCCTCATTTCCCTTCTTTCTCTGGGGGAGCAATGATAAGTCAGATTTCTTCTGTAATAACACAGATGTGAGAAAGTGAGTCTGCCTTCCTCCTTATGAGCAACCAGCAGAAGAATATGCAGGAATGCAGAAAAGGTTGGGAACTACAGCACCCTGTTTATCTGGCTTTGGGCCTGCCTGTCGCAGTGATCCTAAATCAAGGAACATATTTTCTTGATTATGACCTTGTTAGTTCTTTATTTGGCATTTATTAAAACTCTAAACTGTGCTTAGAAAATACTCGGTGATTAATGAGCATTCATTAGACACCAAGGAAGCTTGCAGGATGCTTCAGTTACTGTTGGCAGAAGTAGCAGAGGTTTAACCAGTGTCCTGGTGTGAACAGCAAGACTTCATTTTGGACCATGTGGGGTTTTATCTCAGGTAAGGAATTTTAGGGTGAGGGTGGGATGCCCATGGCTACGCCCCATGGCTGCTCCCACTTCCTACACAGACGATGCAGCCATATCATCAAGGGTTGCCTCAGCAGTCCAGATCGCTTTAGCAAGTCACTGCAGCTACTTCTGTGGCTTAATCCTGACTTGTACTGCACAGGCAGAGAGCTTACGCCATGCAATCAGCATTGTAATACTTCTGTTACTCAAGCTGTGGCCCTTTAGTGTGCACAGATGGGAGAGATCCCTGCCGGATAGTACTTATAAGGCGCTCTGCCACAGGAATGTGCTTCTTCGTTTCAGAGAATTAAGTGGGCTGCTGATTTTGTTTGTGTCACCCTGCTGAGTGCTGGCAGGACAGCTATTGTATCACCCCTCCTTCTCTTCACCCCATCCCTTCCCTGAAGAAGGGCACAGATGAGCTTGTTTTGAATGCAGATGTGTGTGGAAGCGTTGCCAGGGAAAACAGTTTTCAAAGTTATCCAGGAAAATTAAAGGTGAGACAGGCTAGCTATACTGACATACCTTGGTTGCACTAAAATGGAAGAGGAAACCCTCAGCATCTGGGAAAACTGGAATATTAGACTTCATTTCCAAATAAAGGTGTGGTATATGTACGTGTGTTTGTTGTATGTGTTTTGGAAGCACAGCAGTACATGTTGCATTCTGTTAAAATAATTGATATTTCTCTACTGTACACTGAACTGCAATACTTTCCCTTCCCATAGAGAATATTGCGTGGAGGAGTAGGCATTCCTTTGAGCACCACTTACAAAGAAAAGTTCTTTAAAAGAAAATACAAAGAAAAGGAAAAACTTGCTCTGCCTCAATCTTCTCATAGGCAGCCAATAATCCAGCCTTCAAAGAGACTTCTGAGACTGGCTGACAGGAGGTCGCCTTTGGGCACAGTAGCTGAACAAACCTGGCTCCTGATTGTAGCAGGTATCTGTTGGAAATAGGTACTTTGCCTTCTGTGCAGGCAAGAGAGACTGCTGAGCTACGTGGGGTTTGAGAAGCTGAAGGAAGCTAGGGACAAGTTCGGTGTCCAGTGCATTTTGAGTATCTCTCAGAATCACACCCTGCAATAGCTGCAGAGCACCGTTCCCGCTCCCAGGGCAGCTGTGGGTTGGTAGAGGGTAGTCTGCCACCAACACAGCACATCTACCATACCCAGTGCCAACAGCCCCTGTAGATGGGAGGGGATGGGGTGTGCGAACTCAGTGATATCTGGGGATTTGTGTGTTGTGTCTCCTTTATTGTGTGTCCTCTTTTATTTTTTTTTTTAATGTCGTGACATCAAAGGGGCAGGTCAGGGCTGTTCCCTTCATCACTGAGACTTATTAATGACAGATACTTGGCAGGTTCGTAGATTGGTTGTGATCACTGTGATCCAGCTGTAAGAGGAGAGAGTCCCTAAATCTCACCCTGAGATGAGCCACATATCTTTAAGGCAGAGATACACATGGTAGGATTTTTTTTCACTAAAGTGTAATCCCTCATCTCACTCATGTTAACTTTTAACACCATTTCTTACAAGTCTGTGGTTGTTGCAGCACTGTGTTTGGCCTAGCCAGCAAAGATAGACACGGCTGAATTGATGCTGCATGGTGCAATTCTTATGTTCATGTTCTTCAGACCTTCCATCCCCCACTTAACAAATGCCATATTGATTGAAGGCTTGAGACCAATCATGATCAACAATAAGACCTAAAATTTTCTTGCTGTGGTCCCATTTCTGACTAAAGGGAGCCTGACAGATCTGAGCCCTAAGCCTACATTTGCAACATGCATAAGGAGATGGCGTTAGCTTTTTGATTTTGTGAGACTAGTATGCTTGCTTGTGCTTGATGTTTAGAGTTCTTGGGGCATTTGCTCGTCAACAGGAGGGTCTGCCATTCTGTGTGACACAGCTGAGAGAGGAAGTTTGCTGGTAAAATTCCCAGTATACATTGTATTGCAGATGTTACATTTGCTTGCTCATGCCTTGCTGTTTCCAGTAGCTGAAAGGTAGGGTAAGGGCCCTTGGCATGGACAAGGAAGCAGCAGGTGGGCTGCTCTCGGCCAGCACAGGTGGGAGCCACGCAAATGCAAAAGGACAGTCTTTGAGAGGCACTGGTGTCCGGCTCCTGACTGCAACAGGAATTCAAATTCAGCAGGGCTGATGGATGCTGGCTTACTCTGAGGCAATATAGCATCGATGAGTTAGCAGTAGCATCTTCCCTTTTTGAGGAAAAGCCTTTCCTAGTGAGCACTGTGTAGTCACCAAGGCTGTGCCATGGCTAAGTGCTGTAAACCACTGGACTAGTGGATTAAAGCAGGCAAAGCCACCACTTACACCACTTTCTGTGAAGGCTGCTCCATCTGGTGTCACCTGAGGCAAGACATGACAGCGTATAATCAACTATAGTACTTAAGACAAGGTAAACACCAACCCATCAAGACATTTGTGTCTCAACATTGACAGACAAATCCTGAGAGCACTTCACTACTAGATCCTCCTGGGTCTGGAGTTTGACCCCCGGGAGTGGGGAGTTGGTGGACCTGCAGTTTGGTCTTAGATGCTCATCTTGTTGTGAGTGCTTGACCACATGATGATCGTAGTCCCTGGAGGAGCCATTCTCCACAGAGCACCATGGCTGTGGGAGCTTTTCAGGTTGTGAGAGTGTGTGTAATTGTCCCGGAGGCACTCCAGTACCAGTCACTTTGCTCAGCTAAGGATTTAGCCCTGCGTTTGTATAGCCGGCAGCTTCAGTGGGGTATAATGAAGTTGGAACTGCCTTTTAATTTTCTTCAGTAGTCGAGCTAGAGTTACGGTTGTAATTTGGACCTGATTCTGAAAAGAATCTCAGGTCTTTGTGATCGGGCACATGATTTAATTCAGTTTAATTTAATTTTGACACTGGCGAGATTCTCATTTAAAGTGCACATTTCCAAGTGTATAAATCTATAGGAATGACACTGGCTCAGAACCTTTACCAGGCAGGCTGTCATAACTAACGCCTATTAGTTAAATTAATGTAACAACGTGCACTTTTAGTGCTTGGGAAAGAATCTGCTCTTCAAATATAAACCACAAAGACCCACAAATGGCTATTTAATTAAACTCGTTTTTTTCTTTCCAGATACTTTCTGTAAAATTTCTTTCTTTCCTCGGGTAAATTGTTCTTACAGGAGAATGTGAATTTAAAATGCTAAAATCAAGGAAAGACCAAGTTATGGTATAATGAGTATATTAAAGCTTATTCAATACTCCGTTCTAAGTGAATTTCTCTTTCTAGTATAAAATACAGATGAAATTGAATTAGTTTGAAAATGTTTCTGTGGTGAAAGGTGAACATAAAAGTCTTCACTGGGAGCTGATGTATGTGAGTAGCATGTGGGAAACGTGTTCCTGCAATCACTTTCTGAATTACCTGAAAGTTTTATGAATTACTATTACTATATGTCAGAGCATCTCAACTTTCATTTCATTTTTTGAAATCGACAGTGGTCTCCAAACGTGTTTTGTTTCTAAATGATTAAGAGAGGCCCAGAAAATGCAGGAAAGCTGGGACACATCTGGAGCTCATGTGACGTATTGCAGGTGCCTTTGGTTGACAGTAAGCAACTTCTGGTCTGTACCACTTAAATCCTGATGTACAAGAATAACAGCTCTATACTGCCATGCCATGATCTTGTTTGAAGAGCAGTGTCTGGACCTGACCACAGTACTGTTTGATGGTTAATGAAAAAAATCCTTTTGCCACAGAAATCAGAGCGGATACATATACTGTAGACTTTTAGTGCCCTGGGTTATTAATAGACAATTAGCAGTGAGTATCTAACACATTTAATAAAGGCTACTGGGGCCACCCTTTTCCATTTTATCAAAACAATAAAAAAATGGTTATTTACATAAAAGGTTAGAAGAACAGCTTTGGGTAAGAAACAGAAATTTGTAACCGGAAATAAATATGTAGCATGTCCATTGTAGGCTTTACAAATGTGCTAAGTACATTGAATTAATTGGTAATTAACTCATGGGTAAAGTCTACAGATAGTCTAAACATATTGATTGCCAACTCTTCCTTTTCCTGGAACAGAATCACCATGCAATGCCGAGCTGAATTAAAATAAAAGTGCACTACAGAATATAATTTCTGCTGCAGACTGAAGACATTTTTATGGTGTGGCTTGCTACTGGAATAGGGCAATAGTCATCAACCACTGTTTGGACGCATGCAGCACATTTTGTGCTCTAGAAGTCAGAAAGATCTATAGGGAGTACATATAATTAAAGAAGATAGGGTCACCATAAAACTGTGATTTTATTATAATTATAAATGGCCATGGCTCGAATAGATCCTCCACACCTGTTAAAGGACTGATTTTCAGAAAGAAAAAGAAAAAAACTGGCTACAGGAGCACATGCACACTGAACATTAGAGCTCCGAGCTGGAGCATGAGAAACTGCAAAGAGGGAACAATGCAATGCTCTGGGAAACCACAAATGCCAGAGGGTGCATAAAGGGATGCTTCAAGAAGTTATACATGATTCTGTGACTTGTTGAGGAAGAGTGGGTATCTGGCATTTTCCTTGTAAATGGACTTGGAACTATTTGTGGCACAGCTCAATAAAAAGTAGGCTGATGAAAATTATAGTTTATTTCCTTTGTTTTACATGAAGGTGATTGTGTCCTTCATCACATTCACATTGAATCATATACAAGGCTAATGCAATTCAGTCACAAAAGGTGAGACTTGTCTCACTTAATTTTATATGTCCACAAAGCAGAAGTCTACATTAGAACTGGTTGTCTGGCCTCCTTTATGACTGTGGAGACAACGGAGAGTCTGGATGCTTCTAGAGGGTGATTCATCTGCTCTGTTTCAGGCATCTATCCGAGGAGGAGATGAATTATGCCCCAGGAGCACCTATTTCTCCTTGACTATAAAGAGAGTTAGACAACTAGCTCAGATGAAGATGTCTGTGCTATAATTGTCTAAGATCAAGCAAAACGAATCCCCCGTGGGGTGACACAAATTAACACCGTGTGCACCCTTGCCATGGCACACTTCCAAAAGCCTCTCGCTCTGCAGCTCTAGCACATATGCCTGCTTAGCCAGCTGGGACTCCCCTTCCCCTAGCACTGGTGGCAAAGTTTCCTCACTTTCCACTGTAGGTGTGAAATGCAAACCCCCACGGATGCCCATGAGCATAAGATTGCTGGCTCGAGGTGGTCCAGCCCACTCCTGAGGTTCCCAGGACCCCTTCCAATCTGCAGTGAGAGAGTGAGGGGCTTCCTGCAACTCTTCAGGTGATGATCAAACCATTGCGGGTACTGCACAGTGCTTTTGGGTTGCCACAATTTTAGAGCTATCTGCTGGCCCAAATGGTCCCATCCTGAGTAGCTGTTGCCATTCTCAAACAGCATCTGTAAAGGGCAACAGCAAATAAAATAATAAGCAAAACAGAACTTGGCTGCCTGACTTTTCAAAACATCCTGCTAACACATCTGAAATATTGTCTCCCGCACAGCCCTGCTCCTCTGAGAGATCCAAAAAGGAGTTCATTTTCATACTCAGTATGTACTTTTGCTGCTTGAGATATTTCTTTCTGCTTCTCATTAATGCTTTTTTCAATCCCGCTGGGAGAGCGCTAGGTAAAGTGACCAAGAAAAGCTTTCTTGATGCTCTTCCCAACTTCATGAAATATTAATGCTTATTGTATCTGAGCCTTTTGTTTATTTAATATTTGCCCAGGGACAGTATAAGCTGTCCATATTGCTTTCCATCAGAAATACCATTGCAGGAAAAGGGAACACTATAACCTAATATCTTCCTTATTAATATTTTTAATACAACGACAAGACAAACTCAAATAGTCCAGTCTTGCTATATATCATTCTTGTTTATATGTGCATTGAAGATGAAAGCGATGAATGTTGTTCAATACAGGTTTTCTTTTTGTGGCTACCGGGAGCCGTGGACAATTTTTTTAAAAGATAAATGCCTCTAAAATTAGGGGCCTACAATGAAAGGGCTGAAATATGTTTTTGACTACATGGTCCTTCCTCCACGTGGAAATGCAAGTGGGAGAATACTCCGCAGTCTCCTGGCTCCTCAGGCATCTTCCCTGTGTGTATTATCGGAGACAGTGTGATGTTCTGGGAATGAGTTTGGCATTGGGTTCTGTGAAAAGCCCACAGCAGAAACACCAGGGTTCAGCTCCGGCTCTGGTTTCCATTGATGAGGATGGAAGATATTAACAAAGTCAGACTCCTGGAAATATTACTGGCCTCCTGGAAGGGTTGATGTCTGCACTTTTTCCTGCCTCACTGATACTAACAATGAGTGCCGCCCAAGTACACGTTCGACTGGTCTGCTCAGGCCTGGAAAAAGCCTGGACCCTTCTCCCCTGAGTGGGGGGCACCTGTAGAAAAGAAAGGCCAAGGACAGGTTGGTATCATGAACACTTATCCCTCCGTCAAATGTCTCTTGTAGGTGAGAATGGGGACCGAGATATATGAGAGCCATAGGTGGCAATTAAGTAGCCTGATTTTTCAGAAATCATGGGAAATCTTTGGAGTCATTGGAAATAATGCTGTTCAGTACTTTCAGTACTGAAAATGCAGTTCAATTTATCTGGAAGCCAACATTACAGTTAGGTGCCTACTCTTAGTGGGTACACTGTTTTTTACTACCTTCTTTCATTCCAGTGTTACGCACATCCCAATCTACTGCACTCGAAAAAAAATTTGTCATAAAAGAAATTTTTGGAATTAATTCTGAATGGATGCAATGGCTGGGGTTTCCAGGTCCGGTCAATTCTTACACCCAATCATGCTTCTGAGCAATAGCTATTTTTATATATACATAACCTTATAGCCTACCATCCTTTGGATGTTGTAATACTGTCGTCATTATTAGTAATAGCAACAACAATAATAAAGTAATACTGTCTGAGCTAAGTATATCACTGAAAGTAAGGATTTTTATTATTTTTGTGATGTAAATTTGTACATAGTCCTCAGCTCTTTTCCCCAAATAGATGCTGAGCTTGAATATGAGGGCCAGTAAACTTGTTTCTCCAGCTGCCTTGGCAAGAATATTACCTGTGGGAGCCAGTGAAACATTTATTACATGTTACTCCTACTGTGCCCACAGTGACATTTCTCCAAATGTGGCTGTGCAGAGATTAAAGATACACT
Organism: Ibidorhyncha struthersii; assembly: GCA_013398815.1. Classification (NCBI taxonomy): domain Eukaryota; kingdom Metazoa; phylum Chordata; class Aves; order Charadriiformes; family Charadriidae; genus Ibidorhyncha; species Ibidorhyncha struthersii. The sequence goes on from VZSZ01010383.1 coordinate 19,764, forward strand.
TATTAGTTTAGTTTGTCAGAGATTTATTATAAATTAGATTATCTTGTGCTACGTGAACTATGATAGAGTCTGGACAGTGTTTAATTCTTGCAAAGGTGCTGTATAGTGTATACTTACATTTTCATTGCTGGCTGAGGCCAGGGATGTCTTTCCTGTCTGTGTCTCTATAGCATATCATGAATTGCCTGGGACACGCAGGCTTAGCTTTTACATCAAGAGAAGCAACAGTAGTTTTTGGTGCATGAACTCTCTGGAATAGTAATTTTTAAAAATTCCTGCTATAAAGGTGTGCTAAAACATTTGCGAGGTGCTAGATTGTATGTTTTTAAAGAGTTATTAGTATTCTTAAGCAAGCAAAGGAAGAAAAAATAAATGCTGAGATCGTGTAAAGTCAGTGGGAAGGAACATGCACTGTATGGAGGGCTGTAATTAGGAGGGAGGGGGAAGAAAGTGAGAATCTTCCCAAGAACTTCAGAATTACGAGTGAAAAGGGGGCAGCAGTTTCAACAGCCTAGGAGTAACAATTGTCTAGAAAAAGCATCAATGGGGAGAAAAAATCAAATGATCTGTTCAGTATTACTCTTTGCTACTTACATAGTCAAAAGATAGCCGGCCAACCACAGAGCTGGTTGGAAAAGTAAAAGAAGTTATTAATTGCATAAATTATACAGTGAGAGAAGCAAACACATTCCATCCCATGTCTCAGTCAGATGACACTGTCTGTTTTGAAAAAGAACAGTTGAGAATAATAAGGAAATTGCAGCAAAATGAAACAAATTCCTTGCATTTATCTTCATTGCAGAGGACGAAGGGGAAATACCTGCTCTAGAGCTTCTCTTTTTTGTAGGTAATAAAGATGAGGGACAATTTAAAAATGCAATTCATCACTAGGGCCAGATGGTATTCATCCAGGAGTTTTGAAAGAACTTAAGAGTGGTTCATCTGTCAGCAAAAGTGCATGAACTATCATTAAAGCCAGCTACCATAAAGGAGGACTGGAATGTTGCCAGTGTCATAGTTCCCTTATTAAAAAGAAAAAAGCAACTTTACCTCATTACTAGTTAAATTAGTAAGGGAAATTATTAGGGACGTGTACGATGCTTAAATGATCACCACAGGCAAAATCTGTCTTCTTCCAAATTACTTAGAGGAATTGACAATGTGGTAGGTAAGGGTGAGATGGCACACATGAACTTTGGAGTAGCCACTGATAAAATGCCACACTGGCAGGTGAGACGCCAAGTCTGTTGCGATGTAAAAACTAATTACAGCAAAGTAAATAAGCAGAGTAGGAACAAATCCTCAGCTTCGCAACCAGAGGGCATTGGACCAAGTCATCTCTGAGCTGACTTAGTGGTCCGCCTCGACTGAAAACTGTGGAAGTTAAACAATTAGCCCGTCCGCTGTGTTCCTGTCAATGTAAAGGTGCCTACGTGCCCTCAGTGATTTTAGATAATTTTTACTCTCCATAAGAAAATTTGGTTCTGAAAATTAAAAATCAGGGGGAAATACATGTCTCTCAACACATATTTGGATTTCGGGCTGCAGTTTAGATTTTTGATTGGAAATATTTGTGCAGCCTCAGGTCTCTTGCACAGCAGGGATGTTCCTCCTCCTCTCCCCTTGCTTTAGCTTCCCTGCAAAGCTGTTGATACAGAGTGCATGGAGAAAATCAGGGGCTCCCTCTCTTGAATGTCTCTCAGGTAAGCTGCGCTTTCTCAGACGCATTTCCAGTTCCCAGGGAGTTTGCCTGCAAGTGACAGACCTCCTCTTCCCATTGGAGTGAATCCTGAGATCCAGCCTATTTTTGACTGAGGTTTTGGCTGTACTTACTAGACACCAGTTGTTTTTTCCTGTAGGCTGAGCAGGCTTGGTACCTGCCTACATTTCTGCAGGGAACCTGCAGAGAGCAAAACCATCAGCAACGGAAAAGCAGCTTCATTATATACCATCCAGAAATATCCACTGAATTCCTTCCTCAGGGCTATTGTGACAATTATCTATGTATGTATGCATGCATGTATTTATTTATTTATCTATCTATTTTCAGTCCTCATCCCCCAGCTTTTCAGCCCTTCAGTTGTGCCGTAAGGGTTAGGATGAAAGAGTTGCCTCACGTGTTGCCTGCTCTGTTTTGTTCCACCAGCATCACCGCCTTGGTGGGATCTGGGAGATGCCATGGTGGTGCCATGTTATGAATAATTCCTTGGATACTTTCCATTTTCTGGAGAACTGCTCTCTCACCAGTAGAAAGGGTGAGGAGAAGTGGCAAAGCGTCTTACTTCCATTTAAAGCTCCTCCCTGATAGATATCAGTAGCACTCTGTGTTTGGATTCATGGTCCATGCTTGGGGCCACAGGGCAGAGCACAGATGGCAGTGAGGTGCAGTGCTCCAGCAGAGTCTGAAAGGGCTGTCTCATCACGGTCTGTGGTGCGTGTCTCCCAGGCGGCTTGGTCCTCCATGTGGTCGTCTATCCCAGCTTGCCCTGTGCCTCTGGTCTTACACACAGCTATCTCTCTGCCCATATGAGAAGGCACATGGGCCTGGAGTATCGAGGGAGGGCAGTCATAGGCAAGGAGACATGCCGTGTTGACTCGGGGGCAGTCTTCTGCCAATGTCCCCATACTCCCGCTGGACCTCTGCCAGGCAGCCACAGCAGTGGAAGACCGCATCCAGCACACCTCTTTGCACCCATCTCCAACGAGATATCTGGGGCCAAAGCCCCTTTTACTTGATCTGTGCTGCGGCTCTGGAGGCCGTTGCTTACTCGGGTTGCCATTACTTTTTCAAGGAGGGGGCATCAGAGCGGCATAGCCCTGTGCACAGCGCAGAAGAGGGTGACACTGCATAGACCTTGTCAAACAAGTGAAGCAGCACACGGGTTTTCTCAAAATGTCTTGATTACAGTCTGCCTTTGAGGGGCGCAGAACAGCAAACAGGCCAGAATTCTTTAGTGGGTTATTGTATGTGTTTCCTCACAAAGCTACGAAAATTAGTGCCTACAAAACATCATTATTGTTGTTTGGTCATTCTAAAAATTTTGCTGTCGCAGGGACAGGCCTCTGTATGCATTTGAGCCCGGCTGTTTGTCCACGTCCTAATTACATGTTCTAATTATAAGTAATTCCAGGCGCAGGCATAAGCTGTTTTGCTGTCATAGATGTTCCAACAGACATTCAGACATATTGTCAACACGCTTTAGCAGTTTAATTGTAGAACTGGAAAGCAAAGGGTTGAGAGCTTTATTCTCAGTCCTGGCACATCCCTCGTATCCCCCTCACCCGGCTGTAGCTGTGCAAAGGAGGGGGGTCCAACCCAAGCTCGTTACTGAGGCTCCCTCCACAGCCCAGGAGGAGAGGCAGGTGCCCTTCGCATTGCGGGCCAAGGGAGTCTGGACACCCGACTTGGGATAGGCACTGAGCTTTTAGGGAGCTGGACCGGGTGGAATTAATGTCCCCCTTGCACACACGGGACTGGAGCAATTCGGCCGTGCCCAACTTGTGCATCACTGCTGCTCACCTGCTTGTGGGTTGTGGTGGTGCTTCCTGAGGTATATCAGCTGAGGTCTGCTCCCCAGGTAGCGGACTTAGAGTCTTATTGACACTAACGGCCTCACAAGTAGCCCTTGAGGACCCCCCCCACCATTCTCCACTCTGTCCCGTTGTCCTGGTTTCAGCTGGGAAAGAGTTAATTTTTCTTTCTAGTGATTGCTGAGAAAGGAATGTCAATAATACCCATTGCTTTTAGTTGTTGCTAAGTGGTGTTTACACTATTCAAAAACTTTATTTCAGCTTCCCATAGAAACATAGACAGAAGGATGGAATGGGCAGTGAAATATGCCATCATGCTCAGTGTATAAATGGGGGTTAGCTGGTGGGGCGGGAATCTGCGATCACTGCTTGGAACGGTGTCAATTCAACAGGTAGTGAGAGTGACCCATGTCATTATTATTATTGTTATTATTATTATTTTTCCTTTTCTGTTATTCTTTCTATTAAACTATTTTTATATCAACCCATGAGAGTTTTTTCCCTCCCTTTCCTCTTTTTTTTTCTCTCTTCCCCCCACCATTCTTGGGGGGGGGGGAAGGGGAGAGGGTGAGCGAGCAGCTGGTGGTCCTAGTTGTCGGCCGGGGATAAACCACGACACCTGTGAATACTTTTCCAAACACAAAAGAGGTTTTTCCAAAGAAAGGAAAAGTTTTTAAATTATCATCACTCTGCCAATGCATTTCACTAATGTAAAAATGGCATGTCAGAATATTTATTCTGAGCAAGAAATGCGGAAAAAATGTTTCCCAGTTTCGTCAGTGGCAGTCCATAGGGGAGTCGCCTGCACTCCTGCGCTCTGCATTGCTGGTGACTGGTGTGCAGTGCTGCATTCCCAAAAGGATCTGCCTTCCTCCTGAGTTCAAATTTTGAAGTTCATTTTCATATATTTTCAAAATAAATTTGTGCCATGCTATGGCTGGCATCTTGCATTAACAGCAAGGTGTCCTTTTTGCTTCCTTTTGGATCTTTGAAGAGCTTAGTTTTGTTCTCTTATTGCTTTGTCACAAGTCATTGCAGCAAAGCTGCCGCTACCAAAATCATGGATGGCACAAGAACAGGAACTGCTTCTCTTGTGTTTGTTTACCAACCCCAAAAAATCCTTGTTAATCTCGACAAGATCCCAGCTTCTGTGGTACTTCTGAGCTTTTCTACCAACGTGCCCTACAAAAGGCTCTTAGACATATAAATTATGCAGAGTGCTATGATCATGTAGCTGAAATAAAAGGCAACAATTTCGGAAAACAAGCTGCACAAAACTGCACTGTGCCAGTTTCACAATGGTATTGTGAAACTTAGTGGTAATTAATTAATATTTTATCCATGGCTTTCCAGACCTTGGTGAAACATTTCATACTGAAGTGACAGACACAAGTTCATTGCATGAGACTCTCCCGCCATCCAGAAACACAGCAGGCACACCGCAGCACAAACTCCTCCATTAAAGTTTAGTTTTCCACAGTCTGTGGTTCTTTTTCTTTCTGTCTTGATAAGATCAGTAAATGTTTTGCTGCAGGAGAGAGGGCAACGCAGCTGTATGGAGGTTATGCACTGAATCCAAATGGGAAGGGAGAGATGTAGAGTATATATAATGCATTATGTACACAGAAAGTAATCAAGTACGTAGTCATTGTGGGCAAAGAGACAATTCCAGCTCTTACTGGGCAGACATTAAGTGCTGAACACCTGCCTATTGCATCTATAAATAAAATCTCTGCGGTTCTTCCTTTCAGCCTGAGCAGCCTGAGCATGTGTTTTCTAGAGCAGCTGTCTGCTCAAGGAAAAGAGCAGAGAGTCACCCTGCGGTGGTAACTGTTTAATTTACATCAGTAACGACAGCCCTCGCACAGGCCGTCCTCCTCGCCAGCTCCCAGCGTGGTGGCGAGGGAATTCAGCTGCTAAAGCTGGAGGGAGGAGATTCCTCCCTTGCTTCATGTGATCCCCCACCACGCAGAGGAGAGGGTGCTGGCGCTGGCTGCAGCCTGCTGCTCCTTGCTGCATGCTCCTGCTCCCAGGAGCAGCTCATCCCAGCTGGGAAGATGTGTTTGCTGAGTCTCTGACCCAAGGAATCCCCCATAGCCATGTGCCCAAAGTCTCTAGGCATCCACCCTGACAGGCGAGGGGAGCCTGCAGTACGTTTTCTCTTTATACAAATAGCTCTTTGCTATTTTACTTTACAGCTCTGTGTCTCCAAACCCAGCGGGAAGCTCTTCCTTCCCTTACCTTGACAGCGCAGTGCTGGAGAACCATTGTGGCTAGTAAGGAGGAGACTTTATCTTCTTTGCCTTTCTTTTCATGAGACACCTCTGGGAGGGCACCAAGGAAATCTCGATTTCTAAATTAGTCTTGTTTGCCTGGGACAGTATATATACCTATGCTTAAGTCTATATTGTCTCCTGGGTTTCTTTCAATAGTCTGCCAGGGAAACACGAGCTCCAGTTTCCAGCCTCTAACACAGCGCCTAAGCACAGGAGCTTACTGAGGACAGGATTACCCTGGCACTCCCGTGTATAGATCTAACAAAACCAGCTGTGATTCTGAGGTCACATTATCAGATCTGTTCTCATAGCAGAATGGCTGGAGAGAGTCATTGAAATCATCTGTGACTATCAAAAATAAATACATTTGGCATTTCTAATTCTCCATCATTTGCTACCTGTTCTTCCTCTCATTCAAATTGGATGTCATCCAACCGGGTAACAAAATCAATCTCATCTGACTCAGATGGCCAGTTACGATACACCAGGATTATCAATAACTAGGGGAAATAAGCAAATTAAGAGAAGCTCTGAATATTGTTGTTGACTTTTTGGACAGCAAGTTATCAATAACACAATAATTTATGATAATTGAGATTCATGAGTGTATAATTACTAGACAAAAAGAGGACTGGAATTTGTGAGGAATGTGAAGTTTTAAATAATTTATTTTGCCATGGGTATTAAAAGTGTTTTTCTTCCCATATGTCTAAATTGGAAAACATGTGAATTGAATGGAATTCAATTGGCCCCTGAGAAACAAAAAGTGTAACAGAGCTGATATTCATACTGTACATTTTCCCTAAACCTTAATAAATATATACTAAATCTAAAAAGCACAAGCCATGTCATATAAAGTCGAGTAAGTCATTGGTGTTATGTCAACATACAGGTTTATTAAGTTCAGACCATGTTACTCTGTCTTTGAATGTTAAATATAAAAACAAGTGTATGATAAGCCTCCATCATTTTAGAAGAAGAATTAGCCACCAAATTAATTCAAACATTATGTTTTGTTTTCTTCACAGGGAAAAATCTGCCTTCAGTGGTATAGATCTTCATTCATCCTTTCTTCAGGTCTATTTTCTGAGGCATGTTTAATAGCTCATAGAAAAAAACCCATGTATTTTTCTATGCGAAACAGTGGTTTCATCAAAATAGAAATTTGCCACATGAAAATAGACTTTGATGAAACTGCGCCCATGAAAGATGAAAAACAATGGCTATTTCTCCTTGTGGCTGAGTCAGCGCGATACATCACGGGATGCTCCTAGACCACCGCTCTGCAGAGAGGCCACAGGAAATACAGTCTGGCCAGGGAAAAATGCCCAACAAGAGGATGAGGGGAGACAACTCCCAAAATGCTTTTTCGCAGCTGGAGTGGACACAGAGATTAATGTTGACTCAGATCAAAACAAAAAGTTTCATTTCAGGCTAGTGAATCAAAAAGAAAAGCTTTGGTTTTGAATGCCAAGAAATGCTTCATTTTAATCCAAAAGTTCCAAAATATTTCAATCCGCAGTTGTGCAAAACTTCTGCTCCTTCCATTCACACATTCTACTTTTCTGTGCCATTTGTGTAGGAAACTAATCCAGAGTGATCAGCATCTTCTGCAGCATGGAAATCCCATGTCTTTGTTCTAGTTCCTCTGTCATTAAATGAGTTTAATGAAAGCACTTGAAGTACTTTCACTTCTTAAAATGGAAGGTATGACAAATATGAAAAGTTAACAGCTCATATTCTTTTCTTCCTTGAGTCAGAGGATATTCTGTTACTCTGGGATGCACAAAATTCATATTCCCAAGGCTGATAATGCAAATTTGCAGCTCCCTTGAGTCATAGATGAGCTATGGAGCAGTTAAAAACTTACAAGTGAATTGGAAACAATCTTTTCTCCCCCATTTACCTGCTGATGTCTTCAGGCACAGGTTTCCAGAACCTGCACACGAAGCTTTACACAATCCACACAAAATAACAGATTGTCCTCTCAGGCAATCCACGTATAAAAGACAGAAGTGATTTTCTTGGACTCTTCTGCTTGAGTGAATAGCGAGGTCTCTGATATGCCAGATCTAAAAGCCATGAAGAGGTCTGCTGGACACTACCCGTGCAGCTAAGCTGGGCAATTACTCTCCATAGCAAATGTGTAGCCACGTGCTACAAATGGAGCGTGCCCTAGAGGGAAGGCATGTTTGCCAACAGCAGACCCCATTCTAGGCCCATCGAGGGTATTTTAGTCTCCTTTACCCAGCTAAGGTGGGTATTATCAAGGTACTAAGCAGTTTTCAAACTGTATCAGTTTAAAAACATCTATGGGAGACTTTGGTACCACTTTCACACATACTGCCTTCATGGGTATATAAGGCCAGAAGGGCTTTCACTGTCTGCACAGTAAAAAATGCTGTTTCATCCTGTGTGCCTGGCACCGCACTAAGAAAAAAAAACAAGAAAGATTCCTTGTGTCAGAAGAAAGACCAACTAATAGGACAGCAAATATATTATAGGAAATACAGCTTCATCAGTTGACTTAATACAAGGTGCTACATCTTCCTACAGAATTTGCAGGAAATCTGTAGGATTTTCTTTCACATCCTTCAGTTACTGTGGCAACAACCACTAAAATCTTTATTTCAGTGTTTCAAGTGATGACACCGTGTGCATTCATACCTTCCTAGATTGTTTCAGGAGTAGTCTGCTGTCCGAAGAAACTCCTGGCTCCATGAATCCTGGTCGGTGGAGCTGCCTTTTTCATTAGGCATCTCAGACTAGTGGAGGGATTTGCAGGTTGTGCCCATACCGCTAACGTGGCGGGGAACCAAACTCTGGTCTTGGGATTAAGGGGCACAAACTTCCTTTGATCCATGCTATTTAAGGCAAGTTCCCTCCAGAGCAGACTGGCTGCATTTGCATTGCACAGCTTCTGGCCTTCAGGTGAGCCTTTAACTATTGGTGTAATTTTATGTGCTTAATTTCAAAATGTCTGAGATCTGATCTCCTCCGTAAGGTTTGTGCTGCAGGCCAGCCGATCAGTGGGTTCGTGGCACAAAATGTGGCTGTATGTGTCCAACGGCGTGCACACTGTGTGAAGGCATGTGGTGGCCCCTGTAGGTGCAATGCCTGCTGAGAGCGTGCCAAGCCAACGCTGACGTAGTCTTGTCCACACTCCCTTTGGGACCAGTCCTTGGCATATGCATCCCCATTACCTTTCCCAGGCATGGCGGTAGGAGCTAGTGGGAAGATCCACATGAGCTAGGAAGGGTTCAATGCTTAAGCTCTGGTCCTCTTTTGTACAGAGTAAAGGTGTGCAGTGTAGGCATCGGTGGTGTTTTAGACACTCCCAACCACCTACTGTGATTTCTCCTCCCAGAGAATTATCTTTGTCGATGCTGGAGTGCCAACACCAGAGTGGGAATGGCGTATGAGCAAACATCAGCCTGGAACCCATATGCACAGCTGGGGAAGCCAGTACTTTAAAGCCTCTGTGTTAAGAGATAGTTTTTAAATACTTCCTGTGATAGCAACATAAGATTCATGGGTTTTGCTTCTTACCCTGAATACAAGGGTTGAAGGTTTGTATGTTTTTTTTTTTTCGGAGGGGGGTAGATGTTAAAGACTGAGATGTACCCACTGTCTGCCCAAGCCCTGTATTGAACAAAATCTTGTGTAGGTTCCCTTCAAATCTTCATTGCATTCATTGTGGAAAATTAGATTATTCTCATATCAGTGAGTTTCAGCTGCAGATTTCTATTTAGTTCATTAATTTGCCTTGAAGTTGGATGGAATCGGGAATATATTTCTCACTTTGATTGAGTAGTTAGGGTTGATACTTTCTTGCTTTCATGCTACTCCTTTTAAAAGTCTTTCAGCTGTGTTTTTGAAAATAAAGCGAGCGAATTTATCATATTTAGACATCAGCAAGCACCACATGGCAGAGACAGCTACTCTGGAATCCTAACGGGCTCTCAAGAATTATCCTCTGTGATTATCTCCACGTCTGAAGGACCATATGTCACAGGCTCTGCAAATGGCATCTGGTTATATCACACAAAGAGGTTTCTTCTATCTATTTTGCAAGCAGCTCAACCCAAACTGGTGAACAAATCCCTGAATATATTGAAAGGAGCTGGATTCCTTTGAAGTGTGTTATTGAAACTGATGTATTCTGTGAGCTGGATGCCTGTTTTCCCTAAAGACAATCTAACTCTCATATTATTTCATGTTGTGTCAGAAAGGACACGTGATAAATCAAATGAGTAGCTAAGGCAGTATAACAGAAAAATAATTATGAATGACCTTTTTCTCTTCTAGCTACAAATGTTATCCAGAAAGGGTACAACCCTTTCAGCTCCAAGACAGGCCAGAGTACCTCTAATCTATCAGGGCAGAAATCTTTTCGTGGGAAATGAATGCCACCTCTGCAAACAATACCATGATTACTCAGACAATTACTATATTGATCTGAAACTTCAAAGGTCAAGTGGATGGTCTGACTTTGGGTCATAGGGGATGGAGTTGCTTCTTGAAAGCTTCTGCTTGACTCAGTTCAGGTGACTCTATGGACCCTCCTGAGATGCCTTGTGGCATGTGCATTCCCCACCAGGTCTGTGCTCCAACCTACGGCGCTGCCTATGTGTATCATCAGGTGAAAACTGGTGATCTTATCACAAAACTCAAGCGATATAAAAATCCCCTCAAACCCTCATTAGGAAATACCTTATTTCACATCCTCATCAATGAAAGCTGCACATGTAGCAGTTCCACATTTCCTATCTGTACTGCTTTTCCACGGGTTTACAGCTATTGCGGCAGAGTTATGCCAGAAAGACCCAAGATTTTGACCTGCAAAGAAGCACATTCATGATTTTCTCGATGAAAGTGATCAGAAGAGTGGGTCTGACTCATTTCTCACGGTCAGGTACCTTAGTAGGAACTCAGTGCAGAATCAGTGTGAGGATTCCAACCTCCTACATATGTATTTAAAGGTGAAGAGGATGCAGTGTTGTAAATCTCTGTCTAAAACAAATGGTGCTTCATGAAAAGATGCCAGAGGGGCACTGGTAAGAAAACTGTCCCTGTGTTAAATTTGTGGCATGGCTTCTTTCTATAGTGGCCCTCTGAAATTGAGATTGAGGGCCACACCCATCAGTCCTATCTTACCACTCTCCATGTTTTTTATTGTCCAGGTAAAATTGGAGATCTGGAGATGTTCGGTGGGAAAAATTAGGTGCCTCAATGGCATGGACAGGCTGTGCCACGTCCTCTCTGACCCTGGTGGTTTGGCTGCTGTGCACGAGGCCACCTCTTTTATCCGGCCACCATGCTATCTGGGGTCTCGCTGCCAGGAAAGCAGTGACAAGGCCAGAAGGAGATGCAGGAAGACTTGTCCTTGGGCTTGGGGGCTACATTTCAGCTCCAGCCCTTGCGGTGGGTCCTGCCTAAGTTATGCTGCAGCTATACTCATCCCTATTAATCTCCCTTGCTGATCCCACCCTTGCCTCCCTGACTTGGGCCCAGAGATGTCCTGTCTCCCATGGTCATCCCCAGCCTGGCTCTGCTGGTCACCTCTGGGTGGGGGGGACGGGAAGGCTCGGGGAGGTCCCTGCCCCAGGCTGTGCCACCACCCCGCCACTGCCCAACCCGGCCTCACTGTGCCCTGACAATAGTTATTTAGAGATAACTGAAGCCAGACAAAATTAGGTTGAAAGACAGTGAGTGAAAACCCAAATGAACTGGGTAAATCCAGAGGCTGAATGCTGGCTCTTAAGACTTATAGTGCCTGTGTAAGGCAACAGCTATGGGGATTTTAGATAAACTTAGAGTCCCAGTAGAGAGATTTTGAAATGAGGAGTATTATTGTAGCATTTAAAATGGTGTATTCATGGAGATTTATGTATTTCCATAGCTCTTTCCTACTAGCAATATATACATATATGTGTATATATGTACATCCTCCAGGGTGGAAATGTTTATTTTGCTTACTATTGTGAACACCTCACTGGTCTTTTATCTGTCATTGCATCTAGCAGAATGCTGTACTTAACAGTAATTGTTATTTTAATTAATACTAATCTGTACGATGCATCTGACTTTTAATGTTAGGCTCCTGTGACTCACTGGTACCGATATGTGATCTATAGTTGCATAAATAGCCTGTGCAATATATTGCCTGTCATCTCTAATACATTTTGATGCATTTTTCTGTGTTTTGCTATTTTGGGGATTATATCTGGTTTTACAGACAAATGGCCTAATTCTCAGTGCTTTGTCATTTATTTGTATTTCATGCCATTTTTTTCCACAGATCTAAATGAAAGAAAGGAAAAAATATACTGCAGAACCTCAGTGTCTCATAATAAAAGGCTGAATCCAGCCCTCATAACTCTCATTTCAATCAGTCACAAAGGGAAAGGTTCAGACCATTCATTTAAAAATGTTTGTCTTTTTCTCCCTCCTGGTAATTTCCTAGTGATTTCTTATTGTCATGAGGAAATTTCTGCTACATATATATATATTTGCTCCAGTATACACAGACCCTTTTGTACAAGAGGTTGAAATCTACCGGTGTTTACAAGTAACTGGTCAAGCCCAGCATGTGTCCACCCTTTGAAGGGAACTTGGGAACATCTGGCCTTGCACTATGATCACCTTTTAGTATAAGGAGCTTAGAAAGTCCATTCAGAAGTTATCTAAAATGGGCCAGAAAAGAAGATTAAACAGCTTTCAAGCTTCAGGAAAGTGCCTTGTGTGGTGGGCCCAGGCTCAGACTGTGAGGGATGTATGCAATACACGATGTGGATAATTTTTGAATTGAAATATTCAATAGAGCTATAAGGAATATAAAGAGTACTGTATGCTAATGAGAGTTTTTACTTGAGGGTTTAAACAGTTTTAGTCATACCTTGGAGTCATTTTTTTTGCTCATTTTCCCCTACCAGCAATTGATTATGGATCTTGAGATTAGCTGTGCGTATGCATGTGGGTGCATTTGTGAGCATATGTATTATTTATGTATGTGCATGTATGTTTGTGCAAGAATTGTGATGCCATGACGTACAGTAAGAAAGGGTGGCCTTTAGGTTTAATGTGCCCCTGAGAATCATGTGATCACTCTGTTTGATACTCTTCATATGCAAACTTTGTTCCCTCACACATTCACCTTCACTACCATGCTGGCAACTTCCAGTTCCCAACCCTGCTGTGAGAAAATACCTAGTGTGACTGTGCTGGGCTCCTACCACTGGGCTTCCTCAGTCCTCAATATCCCTCAGCCAGCCGCTGCTGGGATCTGGTCTGCCGCTGGGGGCTGAGAAATGGTATCTTTGAATCTCGGCTGGGATAAAGGGTAGGATGTGTAGAGGAATGACAGCCACTGGATATCAATTTCTGACAGGTATTCATTGTGCTGTCATCACTGGACACTAGTTAAAAAAACCCAGTATGCCTTAAAATAACTGTCTTCCATTTTCAAAACTGCTTCTTGATAGAGCTGATTAAACAAAAGCCTGCAATTAAAATTCATGTTCATGTTGCAACATGACAATGAGAGGTGACCACAGTACTGAAGACTCTGCAACCCATAAGTCCTTCTAGAAAGCCTTTATGGAGAGGAGAATTTAGCCTCAAAAGTAACAATTTTGAAAACTAGTTGCAATACAGCTGGAAATTCTGATGCAGTCAATACATTGAGAATATATGGGTAACATGGCTGATAAATTCAATACATCAAGTACTTACACACACACACACATGTTCTCACCATTCCTCTTGAGTACGCACCCACATAGTTCCTGTTCTGGCATAGGTACACAGAAGCTTAATTTTTGCTGTCTCTGGAAAATGCCTGCATGTTGTTGAAGTAAGCCTTGCCAAATTAGACAGCATTGCTTTGGGAAAAATAAAATTTCCAGTGCAAATGTAGAATCGAAGGCCCCTCAAATGTGGCATTGCCTCTCTCCCCAAGTATATTCATCCAATATTCAGTCAACAAGTTCAGCTAGGTGAAGGCTTAAAGTAATACCAGCTGAAGAAGATGGCCTGCAGGGGTCAAGAGTCCAGATAACACCCTGAGCCATTCAGCCAAGCACTCCTGTAAGTACAGCCTCTAAAGATGAGTTCAAGAGCGTGGCTGCCTTGCGACCAAACTGTAGAAGCAGCAGAGCTTCTGTTGGCGTTTGCAGCACCAACAAGGAGATTATCAATAGTGTGCTCTGTTGGATCATCGTTGTTCACTCTGTCAAGGGTCAAGACACAATACCGCACATTGAGGGACTCGACACTAAATCCAGAGCATATGAGTGGAGACCTTGTGTCACTCTGTGTTGTTGTTGCCATCAGCCTACTTTGACACTTACAGCTTCGTTGGGAAGAAAAAATCCTATGAGGTGTCAGGTGGGTCTGAGTCTGTTTAAGGTCAGTCCTTTCTGTCGTCAGCTCAAATCGCCTCTGCTGAGTGTCTCCCATTCTGCTTCTTACTTTTTGATTTCAGAGATGTGTATCAGGGCCAGAGTTTCTCTAAGGCAGGATAGGAAGTGATACATGCCTGGACAACGTGAAATTTGTCCTTGTTCAGTATTTTGATTAAGTCCAAAAAGGCAGTTAAAATATACACAAAATATAAGGAACAGCAGAGTTATGACTAGTTCTGAAAAGTTCGTATTTAGGGAAAGAGGAGACCAGAAATGGTTTGCTTTTGCATTAACTGATAAATCCAACAACACTGGGAAGGGTGATTTAGTCTTACCTGTGTTCTCTTTCTTTTAAGCTGATTATGCATCATCTCTGGAGAAGACTGATGAAAACTTTCAGCTAAGATTCTGTAACGTCAGTAAAACTATTCAGAAACAATTGTTTCAGAGTAAGCCCCCCATTTTCTAGAAAGTTTTCCATTTAAATAAAGATAGAAATATGACCTTTTCGGAAGCATCATGGGAAGGGCGAGCCAGTGAAACAGCCATTCAAGACTCCACAATGTGGCATGATTGGAAAATCCAGATGCTTAATTAAAAAAACTTAGAAAAATTTGTAATTCAAATATTAATAGAGGATGTTTCCATTTGCACTAAGCAGACCTGTTTTTAATGGCTCAGTAGGAAATGTTTATTCTTTTTTTAACTCGCCAACTGCCTGGCATTTAGCAGGAATAAATTCAGGCTATGCATCTTGGCCTATGAATATGACATCGCTTTAAGAGGTTTATTTGTGAGTCAAGCCTCTTGTTCAGAAACATTCCCAAGCTCCCTGGTAAAATCATGACTAACATCGAGTTATGGCATTAGTCACTGAAAATCTCTTGTTTGGTTATGATGGGTTGCTCTGTTTCTTTCCAATGCACTTTTAATCTTTAGATTTCTATGCTGTTTTTATCCAAACCTTTCTCTCTAAGAACTTCTCACTAAATGACTTCTGAGTGAAACAGACATCTCTGCAATAAACTCCCTTACTTTTCTGCCAAAGTAAATCTACATTAACTCCACAGAATTTGGTGAAATTGTTATGTCTTTAGGAAGGAATGGAGACTGAAAATCCAGGTAGTGACTGTAGTGTATGGTATATTGCTGTATGATCCACTCTCAGCTGGTGCAGGAATATACGCATTGGTGTGTGATGCTCATGATACGTTTTGAATGTTGCAGCTGAAATGGAATGAATTGTAATTGACACACTCAGGCTAGGGGTGCTGACTTGCTTGTTTGCTATTTTTATTAACCAGTCTTTCCCTGTTTTTTTCTTTTCCTAAGGAGAAGATTGATGTTTCCTTGGAAGAAAACATTATGAACCTGGCCCAGTCTTTGTGCATTGAATTATGCATGGAGTCACCGTAATTGCATGTATCACTCAATGCCTGCAGAAAAATGCAAGGCTAGGCAAGTAATGGCTGTAGGTAAACACACATTTAGTCATACAATGGTTACGGTAACTGAGCGTGCATTTTGTATGCACAGTTGGATGAATGTTGTTATGACAGCTTTCACAGCTGAGTTCAGTGCAGTACTGCCTAGCAGAAGAATATTGCTTTTCTTCTGGGATTGGCCAAAAAGGAAAATTGCTCTTTTATTTTGGCCTCATACTTAAAGACATATTTTGTCTCAGAGCATCATAGACAACCAGAACCTTGAGAAGCCATCCTTAGTCTGTCCCCTCCCAGACATACTTACGCCACTCCCTGACAAATGTTTACTCGCTTCTCCAAAATCTCCAGCAAGAGAGGGTCCACGGCCTCCTGAATCACCATTGCAGTGCCTTACAAGCCTTGCTGTTAGAATAGTTTTCCCACTCTTATCCAGTCCAAACCTTTCTGGCTGTAATTTTAGCCTGTGTGGTCTTTCCCTAGGCACTATGAACACCGAGAACAGGTGAATTGACCCTCTTCTCAACAAAGCAATCTGCTAGTTAGCATGGCAGACATGGTGGAAAGCTCTGAAGTCAACAGAATAACACTCAGACTCCTAACTTCGGTAGAAAAGTGTAACTATTTTTAGCTAAGATACCACTCTGTTAGGAGATGGTGGTCCTTTTCAAGTCTTTAATCTTCTAAGATTTTAAATCGTCACTCTAGACAGGTAAAAACACATACATAGACCTTTCTGCAAAGTGTGTGACTACACAACTCAGACTTATCAGAGGCTTCCTGGATCCTGGCTTATAGCCATTTTGAAAAACATTTCATATATATTTCATATATTTATGTAAGGGGGCATACAGAGAGAAGGTTCTTTCCTTCACTGTAATAGCTTCTAGGGATTTCAGTTTAGCAATTCCCTTTGTGGGCACCAGATTTAAAAGCCTGATGTGAGATAGTCCTGGCTACGTTTAGTCTACTAATTGAGATGGGACATGGAGGGCTGTCATGCACAAACATCTCTCAGTTGAGGGGCGCTACAGGTGTTTAGTGCCTCTGAGTTTTGAATCTAAAGTCTTTCAAAAAACGCTCATTAGAAGATACCTAAAAGGTAAGGAGTGCCTCAGCAGTGCTGCCGTTGTGCCGAGCACGCCAGCTGTGCTGCTTACAGCTGCACTCTCAGCTGGTTAGAGGCTTCCTCCAGAGCAGTGTGGTGGTGAGAGGGGATGTGTCAGTTTGTCTGATCTCAGGGTGCATTGTGGGAGCTCGACGGGAGTGGAAAAAAAGGGCAGTGCCACAGTGGGAGGGTGGGCTGAGGCAATAGTGCTGTGGGGTTAGAAAGGAGAGATGTGCTTTCACTGGCTGCACAACAGCAACCTGGCAGAGCAGAATCAAAATCCCTGTTAGTAAATAGCTCTGAGACTGCAATAAGGGATCGCTGAATGCTTATATAGGGTGGGCGAAGGTGTACCAAGAATGGGAGAAACAGATGCAAGTCTGTGGGCAAAAAGCCAAGAAGGACAAAATGTTTAAGACACCTGTCCACAAAATCCTGTCATTTATGAAATGGGATATACAGTCATTCATGAAGCCTGTTCTCAAGGAGAAAGGTTTTTTATATTTATTTCTGTTTGAGCCATTACGTTATGCTTTTCATAGCTAGTGTGAATACAAATATCAGATGAAGGACATTTATGGTCATTCTTGTTACTGAATACATTCTGAGGATGGGGTTGTATAATTTCACACTTGTGGTCTCCACTCATTCAGACTGTTTTTGCAGATCCCACCCTCGAGTGATTTGTTGCATGCCGTATGTCAAGTCACTCACTGAGGTGGGAACAGCAGCCTCACTCCCAGATGTGTTTCTTTAATCATCAGAGTCTATTTCTTCCCAGAGCAATGAGTTACCACTTCATATATTTGTTGCTACATGGAATATTAATATTGTAATCATGTCTGTCTCCTTAGGGGAGTTGTATTTTATGGCTGCAATTCAATACTGTTCACTATTTGGAGTTAAAAGAAATAAAAGAGTTGAAGATTTTAAAGGCCTCCTTTAAAAAACAGGCAAAAAGCACACCAGAAATCACCTCCTCAATCGAGAAAAAAACAGAAAGAAAAATACCATTCACAATCACCAAAACCATGAACTACTGTTTATCATTGCTTTTTTTTTAACACCCGGAAAAAGTTCCTTCTAAGATATATAAATAGTTGTAATTTTCTGATAGGGTCCTGGATAAATCACACAACCCACAAGGCTTTTGAGATGTGTGCCCAAGGTCAGTGCTGCAGAGTGCAGCAGAGTAACCCTGCCTGGGCTCAGGGGGCAGAGCTGTGGGAGAAAGGGCTGCAGGAAACCTTCTCGGCGCAGGGATGCCTCCATGGGCTCGAGCTGCATTTCAGCTCCAGCCCTCACCCCTGGTCCCTGCCCAAGCTACGCCGCAGCTCTGCCTACGCCTGCCCACAACCTTCACCAATCCTGACCCCCAGCTTGGCCTTGGAGCTGCTCCATCCCCATGGCTGCGGTCACAGTCCCCAGCCCGGCTCTGCTCGCTGCCTCTGGGGTGGTGGGACGGTGCCATGAGGAGAGGTCCCTTCCCCGACCTGCCCTGACCTGCCCCGCTGCCCCCCTGCCTCCCTGCCCTGACCTGCCCTGCTGCCCCCCTGCCTCCCGCCCTGGCAGCTCTGCGCCCTCACCCTTTCTCCCGGTAGCTAAGGCACTGCTAGAGTGAAGGGGCATTCACAACAGCCATACAGAAAAAGCTTGCAAATCATTTTATTCCCTTTTTCACTGTAAAAATAATTCTCAGTCAGTGAGCAAGAGAAAAAAAACCATATTTGTAACCATTAGTTTAATCACTGGCACGGCAGCAGTACTATGGGTCCGTGGTACGTTTAAGGCTTGATTCTGTAAATACTTATACAACTGCACATTGTACAAGTGATCCAACTGCATGGATGTAAGAATATCTGTGTGTGTGTGTGTGTGTTTATATATATACCTATCTCTGCAGGAAGTGGACCTTACCTTGCTCCATAGAGAATATGTTGCCTAAATGGTCCCAGGCTAATCTATGCTGATATTTTAAGCTCATTTTGCTTGATGGCAGATGGAGACAAACAGCTTATAACACTAATTTTTTTATTGGATCTCATCTGACAAAATCCCCAGTTACTTTAGTCTCACATGAACCATTATTCTTTTGTAGCTACGTGCCTAATAAGCTTAAATTCTGAAAATGAATATTTGCACTTACTAATATCAAGGGAGAGTTAAAACCAAACATGCTGCACAGTCTTCTGGGAAAGTCAGCAGTATAGCACTGTTTTCAATAATCAATAAGTCAAGCAAGCAAATCTCTAGACTGTTGTTACAAGGGGATCTGTCATCACGCAAAGCGAAGATTTGTCTGAGAAACCACTAAGTAAATGCTTCTGCCACTTAGTAGGAGGGGTTTTTTTTTTGGTATTGTGAGCTGCAGATTAAAGTGCAGGCACGTACAGATTCGTTTTGCATTCCAAACAGAGACAGTGTCTGGACCAAAGCACTCGTACACAGTCCTCACCACCTTGGGCCAGTTTAAGGATGGGAAGAAACCCTCTATATTCCTTGCCTCAAACTCTTCTTGTACTACTTCCTCTCCTTTTGCCTCGTGTCTTATGTGTTTTGTATCTCTCAGCACTAAAAGACTAGGAAAAATTTACTTGATGCTTTTACAGTCTATCAAACAAATATATGGTCTTATAACTCACTGATCTGTATCCACCTGTGACAATTAATACCCCCCAAAAGGGACTTCATTCCCCAATAAACGTCCAAATACATAGCAAGAACGTGAGCTATCTACTTGCAACAGTATCATCATTTTCTTACAAAATGTATCAGAAAACACTCACCAGAAAATAATAATGTCTCAGTATAATATGAAACTGAGCTTCATTGCTACAAACAAAATGCATTCTGTGCTGCACTGTTTTTTGCTTTTATGGCTGTGCTTGCTCATTTCCTAATTTTGTTTGAATACAAGATTAAGGGTTGGGACCTTAAATCCTTGGTAGCCAGGTACTGCCCCAAAGGGTCATGTTTGGAGGCTCAAACATGCATGTTAAGGTTCCCTCCAACCCTCCTCCACTGGCATTTATGTTCCTTTCTACTGTTGCTGAGATTTGTTTCTGTCTCGGAGGGAATATGAATGACTCATTGTTTATCGATAAAAAAATCCTTTTCCATTCTGTAAATCATCCCTCTCCTTTTGGACATCCTTCCCAGCAAATGTGGCAGGCTCTGTGGTGAGAGAATGGGGATGCAGACAGGCTGCTAATGCAAGGGTGCCCTTCTGAGGGTTGCTTCCACTTCTTGGACACATCTGCAAAATAATCAGATGAGCAGGGTGGATCCCAGTGGCAAACAGAAACTCTAGGATGAAAACTATGTTTTATGCAGCTGGGTTGGACCTGTGAGTCATTGAAGACAGAGCTGCTTGTAGTTGTGACAAATACCGTACATAGGGCAGTAGTGTAAGCACATAGGGTCCGTGGATATTGTGGCACAAAAGAAACAGAGTCAAAGATGTAGGCAGTCTCTCCCCTCCCAGGAGATACAGGGGATCCAAGTTTGGGCAGCAGCACCCCCATCGCTACCAGACCCCATCGACACATATCAGTGTAATGTCTCTTGTGGTGGTGGCCTGATATGTTTTTGCATGATCTCGGAGCCTATCTTTTTCCCGCTCCTCATCTAGCTTTACCTGATGGCTTTGTAGCATTGGCATTTATCAGTGTCTATGTGTTCCCCCTTTCCGTTCTGCTTTATCTAATCTTTGTATGGGAGATACAAGTCGTCCTTTCCGTGACCTTTGCCTTTCTGTTGTCTTACACCCATTAGTAGCTAACTACCCTCATCAGAAAAGGCTAATTCCTTTATATTGGCAAGGCCAGAGCCTTGTGAAATCAAAGGTGAGACTCCCATTGACTTCAGCTGCAGCAAAAGCAGCTCAGTTTAATCGAAGAACTTGAGGAGAAAAGCAAAACAGAAGGCAGAGACAATAAGTTTAGCCTACAACAAACTCCAAAATGATCAAAAGCTAACAAAGAGCTCAAACTTTCCTAGATATTCGTGCAGCATCCAGGAGGACATGGCTACCTTCAGGACTGAAGCCTGTTACAGCTACCGCCCACCTCAGTAAATACTGATCATCTAATTATAACGCTTCCTTCAAACCTGGAGTGTGTGGGCACTGGGCTAGTTAGTCACTGGTTGTAATACAATTTTATTTTCAGTGATCAGTATTCATTGGTTGCTGTACAAATTTCCTTCTAAAGTCGTAATTTCTGAAATGTGGCACTTTTCATTAAGATGACAAATGCTGGCATTTGGCGGGATGTGGTATTGATCGCATCAAGCCCGGCAATGACAGCCGGCAGCAGAAGAACAACGTGGGAGCCGACCGTGCCCGGCTGGATCAGGTGGCTTCCCTAGGGTTTGTTTTCATCCTGCAGTATAGTTCTGACTTAGCGTGAATAAAATCACTTAAGAGGTAACATGCTGATTTGCTGAACTATCTATCAAGCACACCGTTCAAAGCGGAGATGGGGCCAGCTGACATAAATAAGAAGGGTACTGCTCTGAATGGCTGAGGTAATTCTTCACCTGTGAGAGTTTTATTGCCTACTGCTGCACAAGCGGGTTCAAACTCTGAACAGTTTCCAGTGGATGAATGAAAGAGTTTGGGGACCTTTTTGTGAGCACACGCTATGGGGAAACATCACGTTTTACAGTCCTGACTTTTTCTTGATAGTGTATCTGGACGTTATTTTTAATTCCTCATAGTTCTTTTAAACATCATGCCCTGATGAGGAATTCAAAAAGGCAGTAATCCTCTGATACACTCGTCCCTGCAAAAACTCTGTGATAGAGTCCACTATTTTATGGAGGAAATGAGAGATCACCTTCTATGCTCTAAGATATTTAACATCACGGAAGACATGAGCAATTAGACTGCCTTCTGCTCAGGGCTGCTGGAATAGTCAAGGAAGAGAAATAGTTGTGGCACCTCATATGAGGCCAGTAGCCAATTTGTTTCCTTGCCTAACTGTTTTTCATCCAACTTTTTCTTGCTGCTTCCTAATAAATGAGTGGAAGGTACATATATATGTACACAAACATATACATAGGAATACATCTGGGCTCAAAAGGCAGAAAGCAGTGCTAGGAAAAAAGCTATTACTTTTCTTAATTAACAAAATTGTTACTTTTAATAAAAGCTTTCTACAGTGCTGCAGAGGAGATTTCAGAAAACAAGTCCTTAGAGGAGATGTATCACCCTCTGGATTGAATTTCTAAATGGTATTTTTTGACTATTGAAAATAACTGGTCTTCATCCATATCTAATGAGAGTGACCTCCTATACAAAGCTCTTCAAGAACTATTTATGAAGAGTGCCACATAAGAAACTGATATTGATTTTTATTTATTACATTCTTTATGTATTTCTGGCAGTTACATCTCTTTTATTACCTTTAGATTGAATGACTAGGCTCTTAATATATTGGTATAGGTCTTGTTTTCCAAATATCTCTTACTTCTGGTGCTCTTCTCTGAATTCTTGCCATTTTACTCCCCTTATTCTTTCTTTTTCTTTTAAAGCACATATTGCTCTGGGACTTAAAAAGGCCTTCTGTAGAATAAGGTAATCATCTTGCCTTAGAAGGACATAAACACAAAGTTTAAGAATGAAAATTAGAGGAAAATAAAATGTGAAGGCCACAAAAACATTCACAACTCTGAAACTGTAGACCTGTCCTTTACAAAATATTTAACTAATTCTTGTTGATTGATGATTTACTTCTCTACAATTTCTACTTGTGTTATTACTGATTAAAATAGTATCAGATGAGCCTGTGGAGGCAAATGGTAATATTGTGACCATCATAAACCACAGCTAAAAAAGGATGGAGAGAATGATGTGCCTTTGCAAGAGTGCCCCTATGCTGAGCATGGCGGCCTCCTAGCATAGCCAATAACTTTCCCCAGAAAGATTTGTTTGGCTCTTTCTCCCTTCTCTAAGTTTTGATGGCTGAGGTAGGAGGCCATGGAGGTCTGTGGTACCCTGGGGAGCCCAGAGGCCTGGCACCATCCCTAGCAGGAAAGGCACTCGCAGAGGGCAGAGGAGAGGGAGCAGCTCTACATACTTCTGCTCTGCAGGCGGCTGGAAACACTCTGAAATGGGGAAAGGACTACTGAAGTGAACCAATTACAGGAAAAAAAACCCCACCCTCCAAAACACAATCCCAAAGCTCAGTCACTCTGTCTTATTCAAGGATGAAATAAGAGGGGAAAAAGGGGAGGGCAATTTACTTTTCAGATACATATTCGGTGAAAAATTTCAAACCAGCAAGACTTCTTTTCAAACTCTGAAATGGATAAACTTTCTAAATATTTCATGGATCTGAGTGTCTACTTAGCTAATTGCTTGTTTTAAAAACAAATCTGTGAATTCAGCAACTGGGGATACCCAGATGAAAATATGGCCATACTGACTTTTGTGTTGCATACCTGTCGGTGAACAGGTACTGTATAGCCACTTTTACACCTTTCCCTTTATGTCTCCCCAGGAACACAAGCCAATGGTAAGGAGGTACAGACCTACTTCTCAGTTGATCTGGACTGGCTTCCCAGGGCTGTACATGATGAGCCAGTGCCTCTATCCTAATCTTGACATGGACGGGCTCTCCACACATGCCTGGGTCCTAACTTTCTGCATTGCATTGATGATGGAAACTTTTGCGTGGGCCAGCTGGTTTCAAAACTTCAAATATTGACTTTTTGCCACCTTAAATGTGTGTGAAATATTCATTCCGATGTTCTTTTTGTCCTTGCTTAAAAGCTACGCCCTGCTGACAAGCCGTGCGCAGACCCTGTGCGGCACGCTGACCAGCCCTGCGCTGAGAGTTGTTACAGCTGTGCTTTTCAAGCACCAGTAACTGTTCCTGCTTTGGGCAGTGACGAGCCCATGTTTAATGCTGGAGATTTGGCTACCACACTGCAGTAAAACTGCTGTGCAAAGACAACAGTTTTCTATTGAAATAGTTCAGTCGCCCAACACAATCAGCAGCCTGCTTAATTCCCAGATATTGAGCTAATTGGATTGTCCAGATAGGAGATACAACAATCTTTTGTATTCTTAGAAATAATTGTGGAATTACAACTTTCCCATAAATTTAGCAATACTCCCTACACTCTCTCTCTCCATTAAAAGAATTCAATCCTATTTCAGAAGATAACCTTGAGAGAATGAGGAAGGTATATGCTTTGCCTCTATCTTAATAAAAGTCTGATATGAAGGTTTAATTAAGAGAGCAAAAATAACCGGGAATGAGCACAGGATTTAAAGCAAAATAGACCTCATTTAAGTGAAGTAAGAATCACAAATGTTATTCAAAAGGCCCCCCCCTGCAGATACAGAGCAGAGTTTCTCACTGAGGCTTGAGATAAGATCTGCCATAGCTGTTTTCCATTTTCCAGCTGTGATGGCAATTCTTATCCACGCTTTTCCCTTCTTCTGTCTTGGCTAACACGGCTAAGAGAATTTTTTCCTATGTCTTTTCTTTGGACTTAGTGCATTTTCTTTCTTTTCTTGTGATGTTGTGGTGCTAAGGTTTTGCTCTTGGGTATTTTTTGTAAGAGTTTTAAACACCTGCCGTTCCCACTAGTCCATCTCATAGCCCTTTTGTTGCATCAGAGTAAGTGAAAGAGAAGCTGTGTTACACTTCTATGTTCTGCTAGGGACACAAATCTTTTCTGCAAACAGTCATACCAAAGCAAAAAGTGGAGGGAAGTAAAGAATGGAGAAACTTAACTTGCCTGGTCTGACAATATCTGTCTTCTCCGATGACTTTGGAGTGTACTTGTTTCTTCATGTGTGCATGTCTTAATCCGCTCCCACCCCAATAAGTTTAATTGTACGCATCTCTGAAAAAAAAGTTTTAGCAAGGATATTATACTCAAGGGATTTCAGAGCTCCGAAAGTGAAATCCAGCTATATTGTTTATTCATAGACGTGTCCTTCCCTTGAGCTTCTCAGGTTTTGGCAATCGGGTTTACTGAAGGAGTCCTAGAAAACAATTCTGTCTCACTTCATGTGGCAGATGCGACATTGAAAATACGCTGCTTTTCATGGAGATGGTCTTGAAGGCATACATGTATAATTTTATGCTTAGTAAAACATTAGTTCTTCTTTCCAGAGTTCTAGATTCAGGCTTATAAAATCTTACATTGTTAGGATACGTTTATACTTTAATTGGAGTCTAACAGCACTATAGTCACATCTTTGTCTGTACAGCACTGAAGATAATGAGAAGCTATTATTGGGATTCCTACATGCTGCTACAATAATGTGAATATATTGTTGGGATTCCCAGATGTTGCTACAATAGAAATAAATGCTAAAAAAATATTTTAAATTTATCTTTGGCTGACAGACCAGTTTGAAAATGTGGTTGGCCACTGAAAGGGATGTTTTTCCCAAGCTAGATTTATCTCTTTTAGGGGAGAAGTTTTAAAAGCCAGCGAAGTATTCCCAGGATAATTCACACACAGCTGACTGAATAATTCATCATGAATAATGTATTTAGATTTTGCCTCTCTCTTCCTAAGGAGATTAGGATATTCTCAGATGCATTCGTTATTCAAACTAATACGGGGTTTTCTCATCCCCCTCCCATGGGCTCGATTCTGTCACCTTTACTCTAGTTGAGTAACATTTTCTGTGGGGAATCGTGCTGATTTTAGTGGCAGTTCCTGCACAGCATGGTACAGGAGAGAGCATCTGGACGCAAGTGAACAGGTTACAAACACTTGTGAATATTTGATGGTTGTACTTTGAAGCTCCTCCCATACAGGATTGCTATGCAAATCCTAGGAGGTATTTTTGTTAGCTCTTGCAATTAACCATCGCAACCCCAATTTATTAAACATACAATTCAAATTTTGATTGCAGCTGAGATGCAAGCTAACACCTTGCTTTCCATGAGCAGTGAAGCTTAGCTTTGAACGCTTTGCTGTTTACAGAAATCGAACACAAAAGATCAAGCGTGAAAGTTGAAAGAAATGTGCTTGAGTGTGCAGTCATTCAGAATTTCTCTTGTTACTGGCGTTGCTTCTGGAGACTGCCCACAGGCATTTTCTTCAGCACTGTGAAAATGCATTAATTACCTCTGTGCCTTCCTCTTCCCTGCAACTGTGATTGGCTCTGGCAAATATTTTTAATATAGGCCTGGCCTTCGACTGGGCAGATGAAGCTTCCTTCTCAATTTCCAGCAGCGGCGCCTAAAGGTAGAACTACAAGCGTAGATCGGGGTATACCTCCTCTGCAGTACACCCTCCCGGAGGCTCTGCCACCACNGCAGAAGAAACTTTAGCCTGGTGGCTCTGTAGCCTGGTGCTTCCCGCTCCCTGGCTAGCCGTGTTCCTGGGTCGCCTCCTCTTCCACCTATCCAGCTAAGGTTTGAAAACCCCTCTCAGCAACCATATTTTGGTTGACAGTTTTGTGCTATATAGCTAACTGTGGTGGGCTGAACTGAATATTTTGTCTTTCCAAAAGAAAAGGATGACCTTTTCCTGAAAATCATACCGTCTCTTCCAGTGACTGGGTCAGAAAATCTTTCAACACTCTGCCAAGATTTCTCATTCTTCTTGTGTCAAAAACAAGAGCTACCGCAGAGGGGAAGATTTTGGACTAAATATATTCAGCATTTGTACATAAAAATAGAAGATGTTTTATGTAAGAAGATTATCCAATATTTTGTACACCTCCATTTTCTCCATGTGGGGAAAACAAGCTACCTGAAACATTCTGCCAATGTGAAGTATAAAGCCTTCGGAGCAATGTGTCGTGCCTCCAACATGGGGATTGCAGTCTTCTGTATGATGGAGAAAGGGCACCTTATCAATACACCTATTCGTAACAGATACGCTTGCAGTCTCTGCACTAGAAAGTGGTTGCATGGTTCTATTAAAGTTCAAGTGAGCCTGGAGTTGGCAGGTTTAGAGTACTTTGAACCCAGTCCAACACTTAATTTGATGGACAAGGTTGGAATAAGGCAGTTTAGTCTGTGACAGTAAAACAAATACAAATAGTCTTCTGGCTCTCTGATGGTGTTTACAAGAGCATTAAAATGATTTCCTGCTAATGATACACAGTTGTAGGGATTGCAGCACTATATTATCAGGGTAATGCTGCTGCCACTGTGGTGTGGATCTGGAGAGATCCAAAGCAAAATGCCAGCAGAGGAACCGGATAATGTACAATACCAGGAATGACAAGCCAGTGAAATAGAGTCAAAGTGTTGCTGCCGTACTTTTAAAAAGAGAGAAGATAAATGCAGGAAGTAGGCCTTCACTTTGGCTTTGCCTGATGCTTTAGTGATGTTATTATTTACCTGGTATACATAGACTTGGTTTTAAATGCATCTCCTCTTTGAATGGTCTAAGAACCTTACTCCAAATAAGCTTACCTTGCTCCTTACCTTACTCCAAATAAGCTGCCTTATTTCTTGCATTAATCCATATTGTGCTTTCTGTAGAAAAGAGCTCTTCTAACACACATTTAGGTTGAGAAGGACATTACAGAGCACTTGCAGATTTACTAATTTAGGCTTGATACTGTAATTTATTTTTAAAGAAAATTTGAAACTTGCTTTTCTGTAACCACTACATTTTTCCTTAAATGAAAGGCAATAAAAGAATGTTAGTGAAGTACTTTTACATACATCCATTTTGCCTCGGAAAGTAGAGTATTTTTTATTTACCCTCTGGGCCTTCTCTCAGCTATAATGCAGGTTCTCACTTGACCGCAGTGCCCTTTCTCTTTTCAGACACCAGCACTCATCTGGTTCAGTAGGAACTCAGAAGCTCCTGATTTCCTTTTGTTCAGGACCAAAGTTGTGTTAACTTTTGCAAATGCCGTGAACGTCAAATCGTTAAACTGCTGACTTGCCTAGCATCTGTCTTTTCAGTCTATTTATGCCATAGCTGTATGTTAAAGAGCACTGTAAACCACTTATGATTTGACCCATTCTGTGCAAATGAACAAGTCTGCAGATAACACAAACCATAATTCCAGATGTCAGTAAGTTGCAGATCGCTCCCTTAGTATTTTTAATGAAAGATGAACAATAAAGACTCTTTTATCTCATTAATTATCTACATATTATTCATATTAATAGAACTGGGCCCTGCAAACTCATAAATATCAGTAGATGTTGTGATACCGGCCTTGCCTGAGTGCTTTATGGGTTATAAATTACTTTAAATTATCATTAGACACAGGTTTCAGTAGAGCTGCACTGAAAAGCCTTCCCTCCCTCCTAGTTTTTAAAGGCATCACAAGGCTATACTGATGCTGAAAATTCGTTGTCAGCTGCAAAATTGGAATTGATGTGTGAGTTGGAAGTTCAGATTTCATGGTGTTTCCTCTTGTGCCTTCTGCAGGAATTCTCTGGTTTTCTTGTTTCAGATTTTTAGTGTGATTTTAGGGGTTTACTTTTCCCTGAAGACTGAATTTTTGAGAACCTTTGCAAACATGGTTGCTATGGTGGCTGTGGAGAGGAGGTGTGGAGTGGGGAGACATTTCAATTGCAATTACTAGAGCTCATTCGTGTACCTGATCCATTCACTTCCTGAAACATTTGATTTGATCACTGATGCCCCTATGACAAACCGGCAAGGCAAGGATTAAACTATTCACATTGTTAAAAACTGTTATAAAGCTAAAGCATTAGTAGGGCTTAGAAGAAGATAAAAGTCAGATTGGCCAGAAATAAGAGATTTCAGAATTTAGGATTCCCTTTGTCTTCAACTTCACTGCTTTTGGGTTTGTAATGAGTTAGCTGAATGTAACTTTACTTCAGTTCATCACAAGGGGGAAAAATGCTGACAGAGATGATTAGTCATACAGCTAGTGGAGTTACAGGAAGGTTGGCAACCAAGCAAATAGGAAAAAAAGTAAGGTTTTAACAGGTGAATTTCTTTTCATGCTAATCTAAAGCTTATTTACAGCGGTATCACCCATCAAGAGACTATTTCACCCACTGCTTTTCTGTTGGGCAGCCTGCCACGTGCCAGCACTTGGTGGCTTCACCCGGCTTTCCATGCTGTTGTAATCATTGTCCCCTGTGCATGAGAGGAGACAGCCAACAGCCCATGACGACATCTGCTTTTTGGGGCCAACAGCAGAATGAGAATCAACTCTGCAACAACTTGTTTTTTGTTGTTTTGAAAGCCCAACATCAGATGCATTAATTAAATTTCCACTTTGAGAAAAAAAAAAAAAGTCTGTTATTACATAGGAGTGTAATTTTGGGTTCTGTGCGTTCTTGTTGCTTGTAATTGTCAGGATTAAGATGTTCCTGGATTCCAGCTTCTCTGGTTCAGTTTGTTCCCAGGATTTACACTGCACTAGGTTGCTGCAGCTTGTATTCCCCTTGCTCTCTTCCCTCCCCATACATTAACTGATCACCAGGATTAACGCATTCCTGAAAGGTAAGGAGCAGGAGCCTGTCTCCTTGACAGCAGGGGACAAACTCATAATAAATATATAAAAATAAACATAAATAGAGCCAGCAGCAGATTGTGATGGCAGTAAAGAAGGGTTTGCTTGATGCTTTATGGAAATGAAAGCTCTATCTTCTGCCTTCCCTGCCATCGTTATGGGAGCCCTGTTAATCTGCTCTCTGAACATCATAATCATTTCTACAAACATAAAATATGCTGCTTTAACTCTAAGTCCCCTCCCCCATCTTGGTGTTATTGAAAGTAATTGCAATTACAGTAAGAGGCTGCCCAGGAAGCCACTGCAAGCGCAGATTCAGATAACAATAGAGCATAAGTTCAGCAGCTGGTATGACACAAGGAGGAATACTCTCTCGAACAGCCTTTCTCCAGATCAGTTGCTCTTCCCCGGCACCTGGCTGGTGCTGGCAGCTACATCATATGTGGCCATCCAGGCTGTAAAATGATTTCAAATAGATCTTACAGGCCCTTGTATCCTATGGGACTTGACATGGCAGAGGCTCAGTGCAGCAGTATAACACAGGACCTGAATTATTGCAATATGGATTAAGTGCTATATACAGATATAAAATGACTGACTGACTGCAATTGTTCAGCTAGGAATAAAATAACTAGGATGCTCTGTGCTAAGTTTCATCTCACTGTCTTAAATTACACATCCATATAGCACAGCAGCAAATCCAACATAATGGTAATATTGTCCAATGGGCTATCCATCTCTGGGAAGTTGCCGAACCTGATCATGGTAACATTGAGCTGTCTTCTGTGCTAGATAAAATTATTTTCTGATCCCAGGTAAGCTCCTGAGGGACCACTGGGAGCTTCTGGCGTCTGTGAAGCAGAACATTTAGAAATTGTGAATGAAAGTTTTATGCTTGTAGGCATTGCAACTAGCTTTGCTCCTACTTTGTAAGTGTCAGACCCAGTGCTCAGCTTCCCCATGAGCTCTTCATGCCTCTCTGACAGCAGGGAATGAGAGTAATGCTGGTGTAACTGGCTGCCTCCCAGTTTCTGCTCCATGGCAAAGTGGAATCCTGCTCACGTAGGTCCGCAGGAGCCGTTCTCTGTCCCCATGAAAGCAAGCTAGTGTGAAGAGGAACATGATGGAGATGAAGAGGCTTCACTGGAATAATTTAGCTGTCTATGCCTGCTAGGCCAGATTCTTAACATGGCAACAAGCTGGATAGCTTCTAGGATCTGACTGCTCCTGGCATAAAAGCAGCTCAGAGCCTGAAGGAGGCAAAGTGAGGAATAAAACCACCTTTTCTCGACTTTCCTTACCCCTTCACCTACCCTGGGAACAGCTAACAAATGGCTGTTTTAATTACAGATTTAGCCTTTTATCTGTTTACAAATTGCCTTATGGATCGTTTCAAACTAAGTGCTTTGTAATTTTACACTTGTGGTCTGGGACAGAGCTTATGGTAGAGATTGCACTGAGTAACCGAACAATCTTTCCCTTCTGTTATCTTATGCGTTTGCTCTGTGAATTGTTCTTTGTAGATAGATCATTCATTTGAGAGAAGAGGCTGCAGCAGTTTACTTTTCTCTCATCTAGTTCCACTGTTAAGTGGCCAAGTAATTTTTACTAAAGCCTTTGTTTATGTAAAGAATAGATATTCCGTCTACTTTTACCATAGTTCAGGCCTGACATTCATCCTAACTACCCTGTTACTTGAAAGACCTGCTTTCATGGCAAGCAATGTGAAATATGATGGGCTGGTGTGTGACTGTCTTCAGAGGAGGGAGGTTAAGACAAGGTCAGAGGTGTCCAAGGGGAAATGTAATCTTGTCTTACTTTCTCTTTCTCCTGTTGTTTCAGGTTGCCAAATTTCTGGTCCTGTTTGTGTTCGTGCGTCATCCACCCCCTTCCCAAAATTGGTGGGATTGCAACAAAGAACCTTTGAGGCAGAGACACATGCAGAAATTTGCCTGTGTCTCTTCTAAAGCCAGTGCAGGAGCAAACCTCAGGAGGTGGGCTGGAATAACTTTCTGTGGAAAGCAAGGAAGACTTGATAACTACCTGGTCCTTTCTTTGCTCCAGGAATAGTGCAACTACATGCTGTCCCTTCCCTTGGGCAGATGGTGATTTGGATGATAATCTTGCAGTGAGTCCCTCCTGCTTAGCTTCTTCACACTGTAACTGGGAAGTATTTTCCATGTGCTTGTGTTGTGCTGATTTCTAAAGCTATGGAAAGAAGGGCTGTATCGAGGTGAGCCATTCAAATTCCATCTAAAACTTAAAAACAGCACTGTGAAGATAAACCTGGAATAGCTCTCTCTGTCTACCATGTACTTTGCTTAGCATTTCCTTTCACCCCGCAGGCCAGCCCATCACTCCCATGTGGTGTTACCGTCGCCATAGCATATGTTAGTTACTGGACCAGTGCCATTGGTTTCCAGTGAAGTAGCACATAGTTTTTTGCACGTAGCCCTTCTGACAAAATTCTGCATGGTTTCTTTGCTGCGACTCAGTAAACTGAATCCTTCTTGCAGGAGAAAGATGAAAGAGTGCATGGGATAAACAACTAAAATATCTAAATCTTGTGATGTTCTGCAGGTACCTTGATTAAAAATATTTCACACTTGGTGCTTTTGTTGTATGTGAGCCAAAATGGCAGGTACAAATCTTTATCATTGGGTAGATTTTATAAGGGCACCTGTCATCTGAACACCAGTCACAAAAAAAATAGTGTATTAAAAAACTATCATTAATTCTTTTCATACCTCTTTTAATCTTCATTTTACTCCTGGCCTTATACTGGGAGTTCATGCAAGGTGACAAAGTGGAACCTTAAAGATGCACCATTTCTCTGGCATTTCATGGACACCTGAACCTTCACGAACTTTACAAGAGTCATAGTCAAAATGTTTTTAAAAAATCCCCCAAGTTCCTCATGTCCTTTGTATTATTCTTTGTATTTCTGCAAATGGACAGCACCCATTGCAATTTGAGTGAACTAAGAGAAAACTTTAGCTCTTTTTTTTTCTGCCCCGTTGCATTTTTTTTAACACTGTGAAACAACAACGACTGGTAGTAAATTGCAAGAGAGAAGACAGGCAGTCCTATGTTTTGGAAAGATAATCGTGACAACAATATAAAATGCTCCCCTTTTTGGCATAGTAATTTGAATTCTCCAAGAAGATGGGTTGTTACTGCCCCCAAACCAAATGAAAGACACTTCACTTTTTCAGGGGTACTTATTAAACTGTAGATTCAGCTCTCACGGTGTATGTGAGAGATGTGAAATACTTATGCAAAAATGCAAGGGAAAGGGAATTACTGATACTTTACCAGTGCACACGCAGCACACAGCATACATCTTTCTCATTCATGAGAAACCCTTTAGTCCTGCTGAAACAAGGGAAAAATATATGAACTTGCCTACCAGGTCAGTGTGCAGGGAACCTGAAGATCTAATAGACTCTGAAAAATACTACCTGTGGCATATCTTGACACAGAAACCCTGGAGCAAGTATACAGCACATGTATCAAGTTTCCTATTCTTCAGCTGATGGCTTTGATGTTTTATGACAGTTTTTTAATGTTGATGAGGCAAAACAACTTCAGAATGTGCAAAACCATAGCAACTGCTGCAGGAGGATATATCTGGAGACAAATTGTCCTCATCTCTTCTAATTTTAGTGCATTTCTTCCCCTCTAAGCAAATGATGGTTGTCCCTCTCTGAGTGGGTTTTGTGTTGAGGTAGGATTGGGCTGGAGTTTCAGAAGAGACTCGAACCCAGCAATATGCAGGAGTGAGCACACGTGCTGAAACCTGAAGTGATTTGCTGGGATAAGGGAGTGCCACTCACTGTCTGTTGACTATTTATAGTATTAAAAGGTCTGTGGGGCAGAAATTGCTGCTGCCCAGACTCTGCAGGGTTCTTCCCAGTACTGTCGGCAGAAGGGCACGCGACAGTGATGTCCCCTTCTGGGCATATGGGCTGGTGGCCCACACGGGGGCTATGCCGGTTTGTCTCTCTTGAACAAAAGCTGGAGCCAGATCTAAGGGATCCTTCTGATGAAATATCTCTTGGAAACTGGTGTGTTTCCGTGCAGACTTTCGGTTTAGCAGAGCTGGCCTTTCTGCTTTAGCTGTAAGTGGTGCGAGTGATGATTTGTAAGTCGTTATTGTCAGCAGGTCTTGATGTATTAGATTCAATAAAATCACACACATTTCTTGCTTACGAACATCTGCAAAATATATACTGTCATGCCTCATTTTTGCTTTTTGAAGCAGGAAATATGCGAAACAATTTCAAACTTCTCCTTGGGCAGAAAAAGTAAATTCCCAGTGTTTAAAAGGAAATTCACTGTAACAAATATATGAACAGAAATTGTCAAATTAATTTTTAGTTTTATTGTAAGACATGATTTTAGTTTACAGCCTGAATACTACAGTATTTGATAAATAAAGCAGTCCAACAAGGATCCAGACTGAGAAACCCATCCTTTTTGCTGCAAACAAGCTGCAAACGAGGAGACTTTCGTCAAAACCAGCCAGGACCGGCACAAGAGGATCGCCGCTAAGGTGGGCGGGCGCTGGCAGGCCCTGCGAGCCCCACCGTTACTTTAATACAGAGCCTCTGTCACATTCCTGGAATTGATTAGTTGTTAAGTCCAAGGAAAACAGTAGTGGAGCTGAAGGGAACGGAGGCAATTTTTGAGTGGCATCACAATTCCTCCTGCGATCTTTCCCAGACACCAGTGCGCCCTTACACTACGGATAGGAGAATGGCAGCTGAATTTTAGTCAATACAATGCCACTGCTCTCCGTCCTCTGACAGCCTTTATTACCAAACAAATCCCTACAGAAAGCGAGACCGCGTTACCCATTTGTTGGGCTGAAATCCGCTCAGGGCTTTTCCACCCGCTTCACAGGGTGCCGGGTACCAACGCTGGGTACAGTGGGCCCTTTTGGCTGCCCGCACCGCGCAGGCCGCAGGGGCTGGCAATTCCTGCCCGAATCGCAATTCCTCTTTTTGAGACAGTCCCCGGTTTAATAAACCAGCGGAGTTTATCATGCCCCAAAACTGGGAGAAATCTGCACAAAGA
>VZSZ01010383.1:54618-110341 GCA_013398815.1 Ibidorhyncha struthersii
CAACTGGGGCCTTCTCCCCTCCTGGCCTCCACCGCCCTGCTCGGCTTCGTCGCCGGCCTCCCTGTGCCTGGGCGGCTCTTTCTGGCAGCCACGGCGTGTGCCCGCCGCCTCCCGCCACCGCCCGGCCACCCGCCCCTGCGTGTGCCCCCGGAGCCCGCTTTGCTTTTGCGTGGGCCTCGGCCCAGCGAGGTGGCGTCCCCCCTTTTGCCCGCTCCAGCTGGCAAAGGCTTGCCTGCTTCCCTCTTAATTTCCTTCCTGTTTACCCTAATCCTCAGCGAAGGCTGGGAGGTCACCAGCCTTGCTGATGCCTCTTCCCCTCATCATCAACACAGGAGCGCTCAGCATCCCGCCTGCCGGGGTGCCTGGTCTGCATGCTCCATCTTAGCGCCTGCCAGGGTTTCTCTCCAGTGTCCCAGGCATGTATGTATGGATGCCTGCTGGTTAACCTCGGCTGCTTCTGCCGGGCACAGACGCATCAGGCTGGGCACAGGTTTGCTCTAATGAGGCTATGTGGCTCCTGGGCAGGAGCTGGCTCCTGCGTGGACAGTGAGCTCATGTCTGTCTGTGTGTGCCCCTGTAGACAGACATGCCCGTGGTCCAAAGCTCTGTTCCCTTGGCGGGTTGCGGGTCCCCTACCAGAGGGGATGCCTTGGTCACACCTCGGGATGCACGAGAGGAAACAGCCTGCCAGCGCCAGGCATCACCTCCGATATTCACTGCTCGGTGAGGTCAGGCAGAGGTGGGCAATACTGTAAGGACTGCCATGTTGTGGCCAAGGAAATCCTTTCCTACCGCTTTATTTTCTTATTTCCCTGAATCTCAAACCTAAAGCACAGGGAAGGGCAAAAGAGAACAATGGATGTCCTGGTATATATTCTTAAAAAAAACACCTTTACAAAAACTAAAAACATTTAAAAATCTTTAAGAAAAGTTCTGTAAATCATTTTCCCCAGTTAAAATTTGCCTATTTGTTTTGTAATGGTAATGCTTCAGTAGTGGTTGCTGCTGAAGTTAAATGTCAAATAGTCTTCCCGTAGAACTTATCAGGAAAAAAATGGAGCTGATTGGTGACCTCAGGCACTAATATAACAATAGCAAATAGGTCACAGCGTCATAGACAAAGATACAAATCGACCTTGAATGTCAATTAACAGAAGACTTTAGCCACACTTTTTTATTGCACATAAGATCTCTGGACTCCACTGTGTCCCTGTGTTTCCTTTGTGTTGTGTTTGCAGAAAAAGAAAAGAGACAGAAAGCTCCCTTTATTTTATTAAAACCAGAAGTTGTTTATAATTCTGTGGCCGCTCTGATATTTCCTGATAATGTAAAAATTCAATTCAAAAAGGAAATAATGTGTTGCATTTCATTGTTCCCCCAAATAACTTAGAGGAAGATAACTTGATAAAAACATTTCTATCACACCCTCTGGTTAGTTAAGTGTAGTTATGTTTCCAAAAATAGATAGTCCCCCAGTGTGCCTGAAATCTACAACATGGAGGTCAGTTCTGTGTCATGCGTTGACTATTTTGCCACAGCCATTCTGGCTTAAAATTGTCACAAACTTCTCTGTTTCTTTAATTCCCTCTTAATTTTGCATGGTTCTACAAAGTGGATGCATGCTTGTAGTCAGAGACAAGCTTGTAATCAGAAAGTAGCCAACAATAGTTGTTTGATGCTAGAAAAATAAAAAATATTCAGAGGTTTGAAATAAGGGAAATTAGCACTTTTTATGGCTTCTGGCAAAACTCCATGACTAACTTCCTTAAGAAATGTATGCACTAAGTAATGAATAATGAACCAATATCTCTTTAAACTCTCTACAGGATTGCTTCTTTGTCTTATTTTTCAATGACTTATAATGTTTTGGCTTTCCCAGCATTATTGATACTAAATCAGCTTGCTGACTGTGGGGTTGTCTTTGGAAAGAGAGTGGCCAGGAATTGCACAAAGCCTGGGAGGACCATGCTGGGGCAGGAGTTGGGAGATTGGGGCCATTCCAGAAGGAGTGGAATGCGTTTCCTTGTACTTAGCCTCAGGCATAGACATGGTTTACTCCTTCCCTCAGTCAAAGAAAGAAACTTCAGAGGCTTAAACATACACTCGGATGGCTGCTAATGAGACTGTTCTGTCTCTTCATACATTTCAAAATCTACATGCCATATTTCAGTCTCAGGCCTTCTGGGCGTTTGTGTCTAATTAGGCTGGAGGGTCTCCAGTTCGAGATTACCTATGCTGCTTGGTGCCCAAAGTCTTTATATAGACTTTGGCAATAAAACAGATTACTGTGGGTTTATGTGCAAGCAAATTAGGGACAGATGTAAGCATTCTTGTAAGCCCTATTCCTGCTTTCTTAGCAGTGATTGAATTCCACCATCATCTGGTTCTTTATACATGAAATGACGAGTGTGCCGATTATAGCATATTTGTAAGAGTACCACTCTGTAAGATCTGAACCTTCATCTTCTCTTGCTTGCTTTGTTTTTTTTTTTTTTTTCCCAAGGGAGAAACAATACTGCTTTAAGAAAAGCTTCCCAGTTTCAGATACAAATAATGAAAAAGAGGAAAGGACTCTGAGCTGAGCTATACATAGCACAGCAACAAATGTTTCGGGTTTATTTGTTTTCATAACAGCTTCGGGTAGAATGGAGAAAACACAATACATAGCACGTGAATTGGTGTTTATCACTATGAAGTAATATTCCATTAGTTAGGACTGCTATTCACTACTTTAAAAAATAAAGTCCCTGTGCATTATAGGAGGAATATGGAAAGACTGCTGTGGCTGTCTCCTTGGTCATCAGTGAATAAATAAACCAGATCTTAATTCTCCAAATTGTTGTCCACTTTATAAGTCCTAGATGCACTCTTAGGATGCTAGCCCTGGTTCTGTCAAGCCAAAGCTTGAAATGAAATCTCAATTCCAGTGAACTAAATGACAAAATTTACTGAACAACTGTTTCATCGTGGATGTCAGTAGAACTGGATACATATTCAAAGGGAGATGCCACCTTAAACGAACCTTTAAAATATTTAGATATATGTGTTAAAATGTGATTTGTGAAATGCTAGGTGGCAGGGATGAAACCCAAATATTAAAGTACTCTTCTAAATGAATAAACCAGTTTTTCAGGATGATAGCAAATATCTACAAATCATCCAGTACTTGTCATCCTGCAGTCTTACATAACTGAATATAGATTTTAAGTGCCTAACTTCAGACACTGGTAGGTGAATATTTATATTAGTAACTACAAAGATAACACAGTCCAGGAAACATCAGATTCTTCACAGTTATAATTCTGGAATATTAGGCTTACAACTCAGAAATACTGTGTTTGTAAACAAAATTCTTCATAACCTCATTAGGAAGACCTAAGAATAACTGTGTCCTGACATCCAAACTCCCGTTTAAATATAATTCTTAGGGATCTTTACCTCAGGTCCCCCTGTGACAGCTCTATACAGAAATGTTCTGTTGCCGAGATGATGAGGAACAGTGGTGCACCATGAAAAGTGAGTGTCTTCTGCCTGTCAGGCTGCCAGAGTTTTGCTTGTGATTGTGCAGTTGATAGAGTCGGTTTTGTTTCTTTGAAGAAAAAAAGATAATAGGTGAAACACTGATACCTAATCCTTAGTTTTAAGTCATATGACATAAATTAAGCAGTTCCACATTTCAGAATGCTCTAAAAAATCAACACCTCATGTTTACAGGACTTGGAGCTGCAGTAAGCTTCTTCCTAAGATTGCATATATTATGAAAACGAAAAAAGGGTATCTGAATGTCAAATAGTGACAATCATGTACATCCAACAGAAATACTGTGTAGCCACCCTTTTATAGACAACTTTTACATTAAAGGAATTTCCTTCCTTTGTGAAGTGCTGAGACAGCTGGGACAGGTAGTCACATCTGAAATGCCTCTGCTTTCATCTCTGGAATATGGAGGTGTAAGCAGCGATGGGACATTGCCTGGTATCAAGAGCAGCCAGAGAGGCTTGGTCCTGAATGCTCAGAAGTGGACAGATCAGTGCTGCTTAAAGTCCCGCACCCTGTCCCCTACCTCCCCAACATGGTGAGGCACAGCCTTGCAATGCCTTTGGAATCCGTGCCTGAACTTTGGGGCATGAGCCTCTATCTATTTAGCAATACAGTAGTGCTCTTTGATGTGTTGTATGGTCATTCGTTTTCATAGAATGCAAAGTGGCTGCTCAATAATAGAATGTGCCTTCAGAAGAAGCTGAGCTACTTTTCATGGGAAAACTAACACTTTAAAACCCACTTTTCATCCTGTAACGTTCCAGAGATCAACATAAATCTCCAAGTGTTAACCTTGAAAAGGAAACTGTTTGATGCGCAGCCCTGAAATGCAGGTGTTCTTGTGTCAGAGAGCAAACTTAGGAGATCTCACAAACTACCAACTTGAGTCCACCTGGTCTTCACCAAATTAATTTTATAGTGAAGGGCTTCAGAAGTATTTTTAGGTAAATCAGATACATGTTTCCTAATGTTTCAAATGTAAAGGAGAGGATAAATGCCTTAATAAGTTAGAAAGGCAGTAGACTCATTTATTAAAAAGATAAGAGAAACCTAGATGACAGAATTGCCAAATTTTGCAGAGGAAAAAGCTTATGGTAGGATGAAGCAGTGTATTGCAGTGGGTTAGTGGCTTTGTCTTTTGGTCTCAGAACACTAACCTGAACTCTGAAAAAGCATTTGGGGAAGAAATATTCTTAGAGACCCAGTCTGGACTTTGTGTGATGCTACAAATGAAATGTAAGTGGCATTTTGGGGGTGGGTTTTTTTCGGTTTGTATAAAATTGGAGTAGGGCTGTGTCACTTGGATACTTCTACTTTTTTCAGCACTTTCTGAAGTCATTGTAGCTGCAGCTTGGCTGTCATGTTCTTCCTTTAATTGGAAGCGGGCCAAGGGGACAGTTGGCAAACCTGTTTGTTGGAAGTCTGGACATTATCTTGCTGCTTTGGGGCCACTGCAGTATTAATAAACCACGAATAAACTTCCTGGCATTTCTTTAACAACATTATGGTTAAAGAACAATCAGTTTAAGCCTTCAGAGAATAGCTATTGCAGAAGAACAGAAAATACAGTCCACTGACATCTAGCAAATGACTCTTTTCTTTGCTAAAGCAAAATAGCTTGTTGGATCTTTGCACGGCAGAAAGAGTAGTCCTGGGACATAGTAGAAGTAATAAACCACTGCTAATAAATATAGCCCTTCCACTCAAGAATCTTGTGCATACTGGTTAAGAATATCTTTTCCTTACTTGATCTGCATATGATATTCTTTGAATTTTTTGTCCTGATCTTGAATTTATGTTTTGGGATCTTATCTTGAAAATGCTGGCCAGAGCCCAGAAAATATGCCTAGATTTAGTGGGAATCTACTTAACTTTCCTTGGACAGGGGGCTGCAGGCAGAATTGCTCTGCGGTGTATGTGGAGGACCATTAAAAAGCACGTTCTGTAGAAACCTGCTGTGTAGGGGGTGCTGCAGGGTGAGCCAGGTCTCCATCTGGTCTGTACTGCCGCTCTTTGAGGAGCTGAGTGGTGTGGCCAGCAAGAAGCCCGCATCTATGTCATGAGCCTTTGGTCAGCAGCATTTTGCGGGTGAATTTTTCAACAGCAGAGAAGGAAACTCTGGGGGATGTACATAAGGATTTTCCTTGATGGTGTAGTTTTGTATTGAGTGTTATGGTACCTGTAGTCAGCAATACCACAGCTTTTCCTCTCCTACAGTATATGTGTGACATGCAAATCACTAATGAGTAGCTAATTAGGCGTAAGGGATCATGATTTTATTCTGGTTTCCTGTAATAAACATACTCAAGTCTCTGTTCTCACTGGTTTATGAAAATGACCAATTTCATAGTGCTGAAAACAAGTTTCAAGACAAAAGAAATGGTAAAAGATTTTCTTTTTTCTGTCTAAGAATGTTTAACTTGATGACCAAAAAGACAAAGAAAACCCAACAAAGAAAAATTATTACTATGGAAATTCCCAAGTGAGAAGGTTGCGGTTTGAAGGTTTTATGAAATAAAAGTTAAGAACTTCAGGAAATTAATGAAGGCACACAAAAAATCTCAAGGAGGAACAGAATTATGGATGAAATATCTTTTTCTTGCCTTTTTTTTTATTTTAAAGAAGCGTAGTAAGAACAAAAGTAGTCTGAACAAAAGAATGGGCCATTGCTAGGTGAAAAATGTCCATTAGAATTAGAACGAAGTAGTTATTGAATTACTTCTTCACGTGTCAGTGAGGGACAGGCTGCTGCACCTCTGCTGAAGGGGATCGTGAAGTATGTAACACCCTCCTCCACCTTTACTGTGCTGCTGTGCTACTGTGTGAACTACTGTTGTGCTACTGTGTGAACTGTTACTATTAGACTTATTTAAACAACCGGACCTGACAACTAATACCCAGAAGTTTTTAAAGCATTCACTGGAGAGATCTGTGGGTTATGAAGCTTGAATTTTTCAAAATGCTTTGAAACAGAGAAATTGTAGAGAAGTTGGGAATTTGTCACCTATGCTTTAGAAAGGAATCTTCTGGATAATTGCAAGACTATAAATTTGGCTCTAGACCTGGAAAAAGTAAAAGAAATTCTCCTACTGGACTGCATTTAAGCTTCCTATCATTCTTTAAGACTAGTCACCTGTGATTTTTGGAAAATAGTTTTTATCAACCTGACTCTTTATTCCTTTCTTTATTCTCTTATTTGAGAGATAACAAATACAGTTAGATCAATGCCATCATGTTGAAGTACTATATAATACGCTTCTGTGAGGCATGATTTTTTGATGAAGTAACTAGACTGAAATGAAATCAATGCGGTACTTCTTAAATGGACTAAAAGCTGGCAGACAGGCTATGAAACATGACTGTAAATGGGGAATCCTCACTGAGTATGTGCCTTTCTATTGGATCCTATAAGAATTGGTTATTATCAGTAACTATTTAGCACTTTCACAGGTGACCTAGATGGTAACAATATCAGTTTTCCACAGGACTAATGTGTCCTGGTTTGAGGTAAAACAGGACCAATTTTGTTCAGTAACTTTGCTTCTTAGCTAGGCCTCTTCTAACTACTGAAATTTACAGCATATTGTACAGACAACATTTGCTCTCAGAGTGGTAAGACCTATGTTTATGGCTGATGCCCCGGCATGGTATGCAGAGGGCTCTTGCTTATACTTATCGCTGTAACACCCAAGGGCAACCAACTTTGTTATTTGCCCCGTTGGAGGGTCGGAAGTGGAAAAGTGCAGTAGGGTCCCACCTGTGAGGAGGAGCAGACAGGACAGGTGACCCAAAACTGACCAACAGGGTATTCCCTCCCATCTGCATAATGCTCAGTATAACAGCTGAGGGATCAAAGGGTCAGCTCTCTCTTTCTTCAATGGCTGAAGTCTGAGGAGTACTCTGTCTGTTCATCTGCCTTTGGTCGTGATCCTGAATGCAGATCCGGAATCCCATTCCTGTCCCTCACTGAGTCCAGCCTGGGACTGCCCCAGTGCCAGCTGGTGTCGTGATTGTCATCCAGGGAGCTTGATATGGTTTTGTATATTTGTCATTATTTCATTTTATTTTATGATTAATATTTCATTAAAGTAGTTTAGTTCCTTCTAAACTCATAAGTCTCTTTTTCCCTCCGCTGCCTCTCTCTTGGAAGAGGGGTAGAGGGGAGCATCTGTCGGTCCCATCTGGGGTCCCCCAAGTCCCTGGTGGCCGATTTGGCCTAAACCAAGACATAAGGGAAATTTAAGAAAGAGGAAAGCTATCTAATGCAAAGAGATCTGTCAGTGTTAGTAAAGTGGGTGCAAGCTGTAGTGTATCATGAATGAGGTTGTAGTGACCTTGTGTGGCTCCTGGACACATGCTTGGCAGTACTGAGTAAGGGTAGAGAAATATTTTGCATATGCAAATTGTGTTCCTGCAAATAAACTTGATTTTAGGAAGAAGAAAGGATGTTCAGGAGGGTAATCACAATAAAAGACTAGGAAAAATTGAACTTCCAGGTCACTATCTACTGGATTTCCCAAAGAGAGTTGGCTCGGTTTATGTACCAATTCTGGTTCATCATGTGGGTAAAGGCATTCTTCAGTGTAGCCAGCAAAGGCATAACAAAATGCAGTGTCTGGAAGGCAAAACTGGACCCAAGCAAAGCTTGCCTTTGTAACAGTCAGGTAAACTCACTATTGGAATATTAATATCAGTACCAACATTATTTAAAAATAAATCCTTGTTAAAAAAGGCTGTGATTCTGCAAAGTCTTGTGTTTTTCAAATAACTCAAAGAGGGTTCCTGTCACATAGGAAATATTACCTAAATTCAGTCTTTTTTGTGCTTAATACAGACATTTCCAAGAGAAGCATGGGTGTCTCTTCAAGATTTTAGTTGTTTAGAGAACTTTAAAGCTGTATTCAGGACTCTGAACATGGATGAAACTTAATTTAGTCTCCTGCTCTCCTTAGAATTTATATGAAAGAATTGGCTTTATATTAAAGTTTTTATTGTCAGGAAAGGAAGAAAGAAAAGTGGTGTGTATATAGTAGAACCTGGCAGATGTCTGTACGCCATACTCCTCTCTCCTGTTGCTCTCTTACCCTATTACTTGAGACTTCCTAAATTACCAAGACAAAGAGAACGGGAATTTGACTTCATATTCCTTCTGTTCTTTGAGGCAGCTGGTTTTAGCCTGTAAATAGAGCAGCTGAATGTAGTGCTCAGCTCAGGCAACTTTTCAGAATTGGCCAAATACAGTAAG
Source organism: Ibidorhyncha struthersii (assembly GCA_013398815.1). Classification (NCBI taxonomy): domain Eukaryota; kingdom Metazoa; phylum Chordata; class Aves; order Charadriiformes; family Charadriidae; genus Ibidorhyncha; species Ibidorhyncha struthersii. The sequence goes on from VZSZ01010383.1 coordinate 63,404, forward strand.
GGGCTAAGATGAAATTTTTACTTTGAACTGGATGAAATTCTGGGCTGCTCGTCACAGAGGTTTCACCAAAACCGTGGTAGAGGGTTTGCCTGTGACTGTGTTTATATTATTGTCCCTTCAGAGAATTTTGTGGCTCTCTGCAGGGCGGTGATTGCTTGAGATTATACTGAAATTTCTTAATGTTGAAGTGGTGTGTGACAGAAAGCAAAAGCAACTTCAGTGTTACAGCTTAGACATCTTGGTTAGCCCAAGGGATCTCAGATGGATAGAGACAGGTTCTGCTCTGCTCCGTGTTCTCAAGAACCAGTAAAATTTAGAAATTCGACCTGTAGAAAGCCCATCATGTTTAAGTACTGCCTTGATTATCTGTCCGTTTTCCGGTTATGCTGTTCACTACTGACAGGGCTCTGGAAATAATGCATGAAAAAGTCTCTCATCTTGAACAGTTAATGTTCACCTGCATGTTTTTCACCTTTTTGCTAATTAAAACACAGCAATGAAAAATGCTAGTCATTTGAATCAAGGTATTTGGTATAAAATTAGTAAAGTTAGTAATTATACATACCTTTTCTCTATGACCATTGTCCACTGGAACATTTTATCCTTCCATCCTACTAAAACTGAAAATAATGAAGCTGGCTTGCTTTGCAGAGGACTTTGAAATGACATGCCCAGATCACCTAGAAACAGAGCCAGGACTAGTATCTGTGAAACCCAAACTGCTTTTGTACCCACTGGACCAAGCTGATGACACCCTTAAATACATAATTTGGGTAGTACCCAAGTGCAAATGCAGAACCAAATTTCAGTTCTTGCTTTAGGAATATACTAAGAATATTTTTTTTAAGATGATAAGTACTTTTTCAAATATAATTTTCTTTTATTTATAAAACTATAAACAGAAAATCTGACCCTCCATGCTTGCTCTCAAGGTCTTCTATGACCATAAAAATACTTGCATTTTTTTTCAATTCCAGTTACTGCATTGAAAGCTTACCCTTTGTTCACGTTCAGTTCCTGTCTTCAGTTTACCTGTGATAGCAGCCTCAGCACACATAGTCTATATTCTCCAGCAGCTGCAGCAATACTTGTGTGTAGGAGCTGTTTGTAACATTGGTAGAAGTATCTCTTTTTCCTCTTTGAAGCCATGCCTTAAAATGATACTTTCTCCACAATTTTTTGGCACCAATTGAATTTCTTGTAAGAGCTGATAATTTCCTGGCAGGCTTAAAAAGAATATTCAGTTGCTTTCTTTTGCCCCTGACCCCCACCCCACTCCCCCAGTTTGTGCTGAGCTGTGCCCTCCTGTTTCCCAGTTGGATTGGAGATGCCTCTGATAACCGTCTCTCTATTGTTCCAACGGGACTTAGTGTAATGACCTCTTAGTCTTGTGTCCATGTCTTTTGAGTGTTACAGTCTACAAATTACCATCCTTATCTCTTTTTGTCTTGCTCTGTCTTGCTGAAATAATGAACCTGGCAGTCTCAGTCGTAGCCAGGACTATCAGTTTCCTCACTGAGAAGACAAGAGCGTTCCTTCTGTAGGTGTCTATATTCCTGTGACCTACCCAACGGTAGACACTACAAACTCATCTGAGAGGACTTCTGTTCACCTGTCTGACATCTCTGCTCTGAAGATTCTGGTTATTAAATCATCTGTATGAAAGATACTGGCTTAGGTTAGCCTTACGTTTGTTTGCTGAGGTTTGTAAATCTAGTTGTTGAACCAGTTTGGTCTCCACAATCACTGGTATCTTTCCAAAGACAGAAGCAGTATTTAATGAATATGTACTATTAACCGTTCTGTTAAATATTATCCCCTTTCATTAACACCAAGCTTAATTAGAATCCCAGAAAGGACAGTCTAATCTCTGTTTGAATAACTGCACCAACCTGCCACAATGTAAATCAAGGTTGTAGCAGGGTAATTCAACAACCTTGCCTTGTTAGTTAAATGATTAAACATCTGCTGTGTTGAAGAGAGAAACACATTTTGTCTTACACTTGCAGTTCATCCAATAGCTAGAAATTGAAGCTGTTGACTATCAGTGACTAATAGCTTGAAGTCCTGTTTCTGTGGCACATTGCAGTTGGCAAGAATCTGTCTGCTTTAAGGTTCCAGAGAAAAGTGTAATACTTTCTGAAAAAAATAAATAGCCAAAATAATTCTGTCTTTCAGTGACTACTCTGAATTGTATGTGCACAGAAATACACCAAGTATAAACTTAGAAATATTATTTTATGTTTAGATTTAGAAGTTAAAAACAACAGGAGATTTATTTTAAAGCTTACAACCAATACTGTGAAAAACAAAACTGATCAGAGTTATCATCTGCTTTGTTAAATGTTGATCAAACCCAAGCAAGGCTTGTATTTTTTTAGTGTCAGAACAGGAGCATACCGTGTAATCTGCACTGTGTGGTGCTGCAGTAACTACATTGTACCAGTAATGTATATTATTCCCATGCAGTGGTGTAAACCCTGCTGACTTCCCCTACTGGTGCACCCCTTTTCCCCTGCTCCTGGATGCGGCAGAGGGGTAGGGGTTTTGGAGAAGCTGGCTGGCTGTCCCTGGCTGGCAGCCCCATCTGCCTGCAGTGTGCCTGCTGCAGATTTGACTGCTGAATGACCAGCCTCGATGGAAAAGAAATACATGCCAATGGTGTGGACATACATGCCAAGAGAGAGGTATCAATTTGGAGCTTTCTGCTTGCACTCTAGCACCCAGCCGTAGGTGCCTGAGTATTTTGTGTGACCAGTAGCTATTTACGGATGACTCCTAAACACAAGCACTGGAAGGATTAGCAAGATGAACAGTATGTGATACTTTGCCCTTTCCACAAACATCAGGGTCACAGCACTAAAGAATTGCAATGAGGTCATAAAAATATTCTTTTTTTCCAAGCTTTAAAGATCGGCACTGTTTGTCATGGAGCAAAATGGCTTGGAAGTTGAACTTCTGTTCCCACAATTGTATTTAAGAAGTGCTCATGAATCTTGACAGACTTATGACTGATTGTAAGCAGCTGAATGAAAACAATAGGCCTGCGATAGCCATGGGACATGGGTGGGCCCCACCGTCAGTGTATCTGCGCTGATGAAGTCTTGCGTGGCAGGTAGGCTATGTCAGGGCAAAGCCCCGGGAGCTCAGCCAGTCACTGCCACGCATCTGAGCTTCAGTTCCAGCTATTCCTCGGCTGCCCAAACACTCTGTCTGAAGAAACGTGTTAAATAAAGTGCACTTGGCGTGCTTTTTTAAGAGGCTGAACTGTGTCTTCCCATGATGCAAATTCACATCTAAGAACATGCTGGCTGTCATAGCTTTAACCCCAACCCACTCTCCTAGTTCGGGGAGGCATATGTTGCCAGCTCAAGGCTGGCTCAGAGAGAGGTAAATACAGATGGGTCGATGTGTATGCATGTTCATATATATGTTTATAGCAAAATGTTGTATTAACATGAATATAATTAACTGAGGAAAAGATAATTCCTGGAGAAGTTGTCTAGGACTGCAAGTCTTATGCGGCGAAGGGCAGAAAAGCTTACAAAGGGATGAATTTTCTTGATGCCTAGACCTTACTTCTTAAAAGATAAAGAGAAGCAGGATATAAAAAAGCAAAGTGGTGAGATTGTTGATTGTGGTAATTGAGGATAGACTGATAATGGGGAGAAGTTTCTTGCAATTTACTGCCCACTTACGAATTACAGAGAGAAAGAAATAGCTATTCTGCACAACCTGATATGACAGAGGCCCTTTTCCGTCTGTAACTAACTAAAATCTACTGCAGTTTTGTAATTCCACGTAACTGAATCAGAATCAGTAAAACACTTTGCTTCTTTCTTTTAAATGCAATTGCCTTTGGGTAGAAAATATTTTCTAATGTCTCCTAAACTCTTTAAGTGGTATTTTTGTGAGTATATGAAGATCTATTCTGCACAAAGGAATACTGTAGTCTGAAATCTGTATTTTGGAATCACACTGTCAGATAAATTTCTTTGTAAGACATGACAAGCTAAACAGTTAATTGCGTTGAAAAGGCTTTAAGTTTAAAGATTATTATAATATTAAATTACATATGTATATTTTTAAAGGAAATAGTATATTGATCTGTAGTACCCCGAGAAGATACTGGTTCTGTAAAAAAATGTTTGTGGAAATATATTACTTATATCTAAAAAGCTACTTATACACAAAATCTTTCATATCCCATGTATATTAAATGCAGTGTTCTCTGTCTATAAAGATCTTCTGTGGATTACTGTTTGATCTGAACCCCACGTATTGAAGAGTTCTCCTTGTGATGAAGTTTTGTGTAATTGAAAGCCCAAATGAAGAAGATGCTTAGTAGGGATGGAATAAAGTGCACTAGCTCTGAAGTTAGTATATGAGGTGCTTTTTATTTCTACAACCTGGAATGCTAATTTCAAAGAAGAAACTACAAAACATGGAAAGAAATTGCAACCACTGTCACACTCAAAAGGTCTGTGTGACAAAAGGCAGGTGAAAGAAAAGATGAGATCACAAAAGAGATCTTTTTCTTTTGCAAGAAAAAAAGAGGCTCTTACCAGACTACAAATAAACCCAAAACACAGTGAAGAATTAGAAACTAGGTGCTTTAAACAGTGGAGGGAATTCCGTAGTCCAACAGTACTACACAGGTGGGAAAGACTGTATCCTACTTATTGCATTTTAATTCCTGTATCAGTCGAGCTACGTTGTTTTCAGAAAAAGGGATGTGATCTGATTATCTGGTAATTCAGACAACCCATTATGGTGTTTGATTTGCAAATGTTCATGACCTAGAACATTTCACTAAGAAGCTGGTAGTGTGAGGAAGAGTTAAAACTGTTGGTTCAGCCTCCTGCTGTGCAGGGAGTGTGTTGGTAGAGTAGCTGCAAAAGAGCAAGACAGATCTGCAAGTTGGGCTCCTGCTACATCAGCTTGAAATGAAATCGATACATGGATGAGATGGGATTTTCATCCTCCATGTTCTTCAAGGAGATACACACATGGCAAGGATTTGATGAGTGGAATTGTTAGACTATATCTGAGCAGTGCTACGCAAGGACATAATACTTTGTATCCTCAAGTCTCCACGGAGAACTACAAGACAACAGGATTAACTATCAGAGTGGATTCGTTCTGTAGACAGAAACTCTTGTCTACATGATTGGAATAGATAATTGATGGAAGAACAGATAGTGCAGACTTCTGGAGCAGATTAGTTTTGCACATTTCTTTTTCTTATTACAGCCTTTGACATGAAAATGTATATACTTTATGCCATTTTCTGTTCTCCTTACAGTCATTACACTGGAAATGTTATGACTTTTGATTTTTCCAATTTTTGCATTCCTAAGGCCTAGTATAATTATTTTCTCATAATATATTATCTCTTCCAGTGTCGTTATAAAAAAATTAGCATTGCTGGAGTTTGGTAGGTAATCATATTCTTCCCTGACAAGCTAAAGATGGTATTGTTTAAAGGAATAATTAATTATCTTAGGAAGCCATTTTCATTAAGATCTAGTTTTAATAGCTCGTTAAGCATAAGAAAAAGTGGTGATGAAGACTTTCCATAGTTGCTAAGAAGGGAAGGTGCTGTATTGGTGTAGTCTGACTTTCAACATGAAAGAGATCCAGGGCTTCTTGCATCTGACTCTCTGTAGTGCTAGAAAGTCATCTAGCTTTGATCTCCCAGTGGCAAATGATGGTGGATCTAATACAAGCTTTTGGAGAACAATCCGATTAATACTTATTCTGGTCAAAACCAATGAAATTGAAAATAACTGGAATAACTTTCTATTTGTGGGATGAATTGCCCGTTACAGGCATGCAACCTTAAAAAAATGTTTTAAAAAGTTTAAATCTTTAGAAAGGGATACTAGCTTCAAAGAAGAATTAATTGACAATGTCCTTTGGCTTCTACTGTACTGGACCTCTCATTTCATAAGCTCTCACTGTTCAAACCATATGCCTTGTTTCTAGACTGAAACTATCTAGTTTTAGTTTCTAGATTCTGCATTTTTTACAATCTTGTTCTTCTATATTATTCAACATCAAAATAATGAGCAGGGATGTCTGGTTTTGATGTCTGCATGGTTCGTAGGAATCACAGATTTGGTCCAGTTAGGTCACTCAGCACCTTCAGTTCCTACCCCGGTCAGGGTTGGAGAGATTAAAACCCACACAGAATTCTTAATTGCCTGTAATTGCTAAAGAATATTAATAGGATAAAGATGTATACCAAAGATCAGCAACACTTGCTTCTCTTCTGTACCTCAGGTACCTGATCATAACAAATTCTAAAGACTGTGTCCTTATTGCCCTTGAAATGAAGCTAGACTGTGAGAAAACAGCAATAGATATATAGCTGATAGGAATGGTATTTCTTAAGTTGGATTTTAGTACGTGTATGTTCCTGGAGTTTACTGGTATCCCACTGACTAGATGCTGCTGTGTTATGTAATATCTAAATATTATATATCTCCCATTCTTATTATAAGATTTTCTGGACAGAATGCATTCTTAGCTATGGTGATGTTACTTTTCCGCATTGGTCTCCTAACAAACTGGCTTATACTTTCATTTTTGAGCCCATTGAAAACAAGAGTTAAAATGGCTGAAAATGGTCTCCCCCCTTTTGGAGACAATCAGACTCTGTTTCAATGTTTTTTAAAAGCGATCCTGAGCAGAAATACCAATAATCTAGATAAAGAATCCCGAGCAAAGCAAGCCACTGCAGTGCAGAACATAATTCATAGAAAGCATTTGACAACAGCATTTTTGATGATTCATTCTCCCGACTCAGATGGCAGAGGGAACCAGGCATGGGAACAGTATATTTTTGCAATAAAAGGATGAGAAATGCAAGGGCACACTTGTTGTGTTGACCCTGGAAGTGTTAGCAGGTTATTCTGGTGTCCATTTTGGGCCAGGTTGTGATGGGTGGGAGAGAGGAAGGGAGAGCACAATCAGGAAATGTAGGAAAGCAATATAAATTAGTGAAGGATGTGGGGAAAATGTCTAACCAAGTATAGCTGATAACTTTTTTCATAAGTTTGGCTAGTAAAGATAATTTCAGTTGCTGTAGGGCATGCAGTATTGTGTGACATCCTATTTTTTTCATAAATTGTTCTGTGAGATGGGGGCAGTTCTGCACAAGATTGTTTTCATAGTGTTGTGTCTTGTATTTGCATTTCCCTGTGACTAACTAGCAATGAGGTCTGCCTAAAGCTTTACGCACTGCTGAGCTGCAATAAAATCTCTCCGCCCCATGAGCACTCCAGTATCTGACATTGTGGTTGTTTTAATGGGATTATTTTTTTTTGTGCAGGGGCACCAATGTGCGCCTCCCTTGTCTGCCTGGCTGCATCTGTTGTAGAGCTTGTTGGATTTTGGTGGCTTGGTGACCCCTGTCCTTTTGTTGCATTTGGCTGAAACCAGCCTGCACGTTTAAAAGCATGGAAACAAAAGTGCCAGTGTTCAATCCTGTTTCTCAAGGGATCCAGCTTAAAATGAAGAGCACAGAATTAGCGTAGCTCTTGGTAACTGGATTAAAACTAACTGCCTTCAAAAGAATTGGCATGTAGTGCAGTCTTCCCAGGTCCCTATTTGGGATTTTTTTTTCTTGAATTGGGGCGGGAGGGAAAACCAGGTGCACTGTGCCTGCGATTTGCAAATATCACACCACATGTGGTCCAGCCAGATGTGCCTGACAGCCCTCGGCACACGACAAGTACATACCTAGTGACACGCTGAGTCAGAGACTGTAAGTATCCCAGAACCAGAAGGATCCCTTTTGCAGGGCAGTCATGGCCACATTTTTAATCCAGTCAGAAGCCTTTTCCCCGCCTGCTTCTGAGGAGACCTCAGTAAGAGGGTGGCCAGGTGTGGGACATACAAGTTGCTGTGGCAGTGGTGCTCAGGGCCTGGCAAGAAATGGTCAGAGGTGCTATGCGAGACATTTTCCACTGAGTCCTGGCTTTCCTGCACTCTCGGTCCTGCCATGAATGTACAGGGCTTCCTCTGCATGCCTGGCTGCTGGTCGGGGCCGCCTGCAGCTTGACTGCACTGTGGGCGTGCACAAGCTCCTGGCCAAGTGATCTGGTGACACGGTGGCAGGTGTCCTGTCTGCAAGCAGGTGGGGGGTTGCTTGGCCTGGGATGGCCAGCGCTATGGACAGACACTTCAGGTAGAGTGCAAAGTACTGATGTTTTTGCTGGCTGCTGCCTCTATGTGCTGGCCTTCAAAGGATGGTTCGGGTTTATTTTTGACTAATGAAGTGTAGGAACGTCCTTGAAACCCAGGGAGAGTGAAGGGAGATGGGGCGATGCAGGTTCCTCCCCATCTTTAATTTTGTTGCTTTCACTACTGCCTGTATGCGTTTATGCACACTAACTTCATAAATGCATGGCACTCCGTAAACTTTACATTGTCTTTCCTTCAAAGTTGGGTTATCTGGCCAGGGAGTCTTCCGCAAGGCTATATGAGTCACAAAAAGTAGCAATATGCTAAGTTAAATACAGTAAATGATTTATCTCCTCTCCCTCTGGTTTGTGTTTTGAAATGTACGCCGCGCGGTTTGATAGCTTCCTACCACTGCTGCCAGGCCACCTGTCCCGCACCACGTCCAAGTCTTTGTCTCCAAAAATACCACTGCAGCTCAGACAAACAGCTTGGCAGCCATGCCAGGGAAGACCTTTAAAATGACGATCTCATATTGCCACAATGGGAGAGAAAGATATATTACATGTCTGACCCAGTGCTTCAGAACTACAGAGCTGGAAATACCATGCCATGTCTAAAGCGCACGTACAGTTGATCAGCCTTTAGAAGCAGGCATTGTCTGGCTTCACAATAGTTAACGTAGTACTACTGCTTTCTGTGATATAGTCTGATTTTGTCTTTTTTTTTTTTCTTCTTAATCAGTGACTCAAGCCATTAACATTGATAAATTAGGCTTTTATCCCTTGCCAAAAACCCAGTGCTTTTTCTCTGCTTACTTTTTCTTTTTTGCGTATTGTAAGTATGTAATGCCATGTGGTGGCTGCAGACAAACACTTAAAGTTTTCGAAGAAGTATGTTAAACGTAAACAGACGATTAAGTTGGTGACTGACTGAGATTTAGGTCTCCCGAAGCAGTAGAGTTGCCTCCATGCTTTTATTGCTGTTGGTTTGATTTATATAGACTTAGCCCATAGGTTTCCGTACCCAAGCTAGCTTGTGGCAGCCCAGAAGATGGCAGGGAGCCCGATGCTGGTGGTACCCTCACTGGATAGGACTGTTAGTGCTGAGCCCTCGGCTGCCGCAGCTGGACATCGGAGCTAGGTGGTGGCACTGATGCTGGCCCATGTGAGCTGGCATCATAGCTGCTGGGACTGCAGACACTCATCTTGTGCTGGACATCAGAGAGAGTGCGAGAGACTAGAGTTGCAGTCACTTAGGATTTATTTGTTGGATGGATGTAGCTGAACTTTTTCTCTGCAGAGCTGCAGGGTGAAAAAACCCAAGGGGGATGCAGATCCTGCAAAGTGTCCTTGTCCCTGACAGCAGCATCCTCTGGTGCACAGCGGTGGGACTTCGGGGATGACACATTCTTGCTGCTGGGCTCCACAGAAGGTGCTACTTTGCAAGCCATCACGATGGGCTGCCCAATATCCTCTGGGTCAAGGCCAATACTGATTGTGAGAGAGATGTGGCAAAGCCACTTTGTAAGTGCACAGCGTTCAAGGGAATGACGTGAGGGAGGCAAAATGTCTCAAGTTTCTGCCTACGTGCAGATAGAATAAGGAAGCATGTCTGTTAAAACAAAAGGTCCGTGTTACTTGTTTGGTTTTAAGAAACTTTCCATCCTCCCATTGAAAGAAACCCTTGGGGTGAAAGGAGTGCAGTTGTGAGGGTTTAATATTGTTGGCATCTGTTTCTACCGAGGTTACATAATTGCTGTTTTCCTGGGAAATGAAATCATGGAAATGATTTCCATGAAAATCCACCAGAGCATAAGCAGTCACAACTTTGATTTCAGGCACCTGTCTGTGCCAGTATTTAATTTGGCACAGGAAATGTAGCATCAAAACGAATATAAACAAGTAGCACAGGAATAATGGCACAACTGGCATTCAGACACTGAGATGTGAGAACAAACACATCCCTCCCCAGCATGGGAAACTTCACAGTCTATAGTGTGTGTGTGGGACGAGGCCAATGTCAGGAGCAGGCAAGGAGAGTCCTGTGCAGCAGGAATGGCAGGGGGAGGTTGGGAAATACACTTGCAAAAGCCCAATGCCCCACACCTTAAATGAACTGGAAGGAGAGAAGGGCAAGCTGCAACCAGAGAAGAGAAGCTGGAAGGCTGGAAGGCCTTTCCTCTGTCTCGCCTTAGTAATTATCTCTTGTTTGCAGAGCTTCCATTAATTGGAATGCATTTCCTAATGAAATTAGGCTGGCAGCCAGTATTCAAGTCTTTTTACTGCTAGGGAAAATTTGTTCTTTGAGCAACTCAGCCATTGATTTTTGTTTGTGTTTTCATTCATCATGAGACTGTTACATGCCAAAAATTCCACGCTCCGTCATATTGCCTTGGACAGTCTGAGTTATTTGATTTATTTCCTTGCTTCCATGTCTCGAAAACTGAATTCTACAGCAGTACCCCATTTGTAGTTACTTTGTTGAATGTTTTTTACCCGCCTCCCGTTTGTTTTTTTTTTTTTTGAACATTTGGCCTTCCTTTTAACTACCTGTCTGTTAAGACAGCATGAAATGCATGGCAGTGCAAAGACACTAAGAATCTCAAGGAAAAAAATAATAAGGCTTCAAAAAATTGGTTGAAATTACATTTGCAGTGTCAGATTTCTAAATTTAAAAGGATTCTCAAACTTGCCTGGTTTAAAGGGAGCATGCAATCTGGACTCTATCAGTACAGAAGAGCACATTTTGAAGAGTGATCTTTGACAAAGCGAAACCGGCAACAGCTGAGCTGGAAGGGGTCAAAACCCTGTTCAGACCTTAGACAGTATTTGAACTGTGCTTTGCTTATTTCTTTGAAGAAAGATGGGACTGGAAACAGCAATTACGGCATTATTTGTATGTGGTGTCTTCTTCTCATCTTCAGCCAGGTCATGGCTAGGTATTGCTCATGGGTGTGCAAATGGCCCTGTCTATCTTACTCTGCTGGACACTGTTTGATATATTGGCAGTATCTACATACATACCTTATCCGTCAGGCTGAATTATTTCCAAGAATTAATCTTTCTGCCACATCCCCACTGCAATATAGATATCTGTACTGCTCATCCTCCATTACAAATATGAATCTTATAAAATGCATGCAGGCATTTTACAACAGACTTTAAGTAATTGATCTGCAGGTCTCCTTTCTCATTCAGCACATAGGAAGGATAGTGAGCAAGACTGAAGGTTAGATGAAGAGAGAATGATTTAAGTTATTTCCAGCTCAGAATGATCAAAAATATGAGACTGGCTTTAAAATTATTTTTTGAAAAGCAATGTGCTTAGGATTCATCTTAGTTTCTTTGATGTTTGAGACTTAAATGAATGCACTCAATTTACCTTTACAGATTTGTCTCAACATGTGCCAGCATAAATGGTTGTGAATTAAATCTTAGTCACCCAACATCTACAGCATCTGGAAGTATAGGGACAAAATCAGTATTATAGGACCTGTGGCTGAAACCAGGAGAGAAGCAAAACAGTGGAATTCTGTACTTCTTAGAACTTTACTGCAGTTTCTGGAATAGTGATATTATTTTCTTGAACGTCCTAAAGCTTCTCACTGTGTGTGTGTATTAGACTGTATGTATGCATGGAAACTCAGACAACTGGTGCTACTCAAACAAAAATAATTTTCTTAAGTGTGTTTTAATTCTTTCTCCTTATGATTCAAGTAGGTTTATTTCCTATCCAAAAAGCAAATAGTGCAGTAGTAGTCATCTTCAAGAGACAGGCTATTACCATGAGAAGTTGCACTGAGAAATTATGCCGAGAACCCCCTAATACCATCCATATTATGGATGATGTGAAGAATTTAGTGGTGTTGCCAACACATGCTTATGGTGAGGAAGAAAGTCAGCTAGCTTCCCTTAGCTGCTAACAGCAAAATTGTGTGGGTATGTGCTTCAAGGACTGATGGACTTGTTTAATGGCATGTTAAATCGGAACAGTTCACAAAGAGAGGTAGCCCTCAGATCAAGATAAAGATGCTTCTGAGATTACTGGACCAAAGAAAAGAGGCTTTAGGGACATCTTTCACTGGAAAATGACAGGGGGATGAAAAGGAGTGTTACAGAGGGTGGTCTTGTAAAGGGAAAGAAAGAAGGGCAGGCATATTTGCATCAGGTTGTTGTAACTGTCCTCTGAAGACACATAATAGAAGTTTTCCCTCTCTAGCTGTACAGATAACTCCTAGTAATCACTTTTGAAGCAATGTGATTATCAGCTACATGAAGTACAATATCAGAACTGCACCAGATTCAAGGCAACTTGAATGGGCTTTTGGTCATACATTTACAAAAAATGGGTGCCATTTTCCCCGTAACGCCTGAGTTGATCAAACTGTCCATTGCAGTGCTCTCTAACAAGCCCGGGCACTTCTGTGAAATTTGCAAATAAATGTCTTAGTCGACCACTTCTTCAGGTTATTGATTATTGACCAGCAAATAGACCTCAGCACACCTCCCATCTGTAATGAAGAAGACATTCTGCATATTTCTTTGTGTTACTCACTTCCTTCTGGTCTTGGGATGTTGTAGAAAATCTAGTAGGCTGTAGCTCATACTTGTAGTCTTTTCCTGCCTGTTATAAAGCAAACAAATGGGCCACCTCCTCTTCCTAAAATTGCAGCAACAAGACCAGAAAGTGACACAAGGCTTTTGTGGATTGTTTCCCTCTCAATGTACAGCTGGTACCTGACTGTCTTTCCATTCACACTGAAATGGCTACAGAAAACAAGGTGTACAGATGCAAAAGAAAATAACTGTGGGAAGAACATGTAGTATCTTAGTGATGCTAGAAGTACTTTGCCACTGGGGAGTGTGCTGGTTTATGGTATTGAAATGATCAACTCTCTCTTTACGGTCTGAAATTCCATGACTGCTGATGTGTTTGCAAGAGCAATTTCTGCTTTCTCCTGTGACTGCATCGTCCCCATCTTAAATATGTTATGCATAAATATGGAAGAAGAGAGAAATACAGATGCATACAACATGCAGGTGTCTGAGACCGCATTGTGAGACCCAACTAGCGTACAAACACAGTACCAGAATAAGATCACGTTTGACTGCTGGAACATTTACTTTTCCCAGCAAAGCATTTATTTGCTTTTCATTATTCTTAATAATGGAGAAAGGACATAGATTTGTGTTTTGCCTGCCTGTCTTTCTCACAAGGTGTTTATCTTTTATAAATAAACCAACAAAATCAACCAAAACCCAATGTTTCAACAGAGTGCCTGGTTGTGAGAACACAAGTTGCAGCTAAGAAGTTTCCTGTAAGGCAGTCCTGGAGAGGAGCAGCTGCCACTTGCCTTTGCAGAGCAGGGTACAAGAATGCCCCAAAGCATTGCTGGGAACAGCAGGGGTCCTGTGGGATCATCTACAGCAAAGGAGGAGTCACACAGGGCTTGGCATCCATCGTAGTTTAACCCCAGCTGGCAACTAGAACCACGCAGCTGCTTGCTCACTTCTCCCCCTCCCCAGTGGGATGGGGAGAAGAATCAGAAAAATAAGGAAAACTCGTGGGTTGAGATAAAGACAGTTTAATAAGTAGAACAAAAGCCGTGCATGCAAACAAAACAAAACAAGGCATTCATTCACTACTTCCCATCGGCAGGCAGGTGTTCAGCTGTCTCCAGGAAAGCAGGGCTCCATCACATGTTACAGTTACTTGGGAAGACAAAAGCCATAACTCCAAACGTCCCCCCTTCCTTGTTCTTCCCCCAGCTTTATATGCTGAGCATGATGTCATATGGTATGGAATATCGCTTTGGTCAGTTGGGGTCAGCTGTCCCAGCTGTGTCCTCTCCCAACTTTTTGTGCACCCCTGGCCTACTTGTTGGCACGACAGTATGAGGAGCAGAAAAGACCTTGACTGCTTAGCAACAACTAAAAACATTAGTGTATTATCAACATAATTCTTATCCCAAATCCAAAACAGCTGTTAGTAAGAAAGTTAACTCTATCCCAGCTGAAACCAAGACAGCATCAAACTCAACTTTTTTTTCTGGAGTCTGTGTCCTGATGCTGTTACGGCAACTGCCTCATCTCCTGGTTCTGCCAACCTGAGAGGCAGGTAGTTAATTTTTAAATTGTTGATACTTCCTGCACCTCTTTCTTAATTTTTTTCTTAAATCGACTGTCTCTATCTGCAATTCTTTCCCACTGACAGTAGTTAAGCGGGGTGTGTGTGTGTGTGTGTGTGATGGTGGGGTGATGTGTGGACCGGATGACCTCCTTTCCAATGTAAGTTAATCTATATTTTGGGAAAGAGTACTAGTACAGACTCATCAGGGGAGTGGCAGACTCATCTGTGCTGATGGAGAAAGTGTGACAACAGCACTGGAAGACAACTCTGGGTTGGTGACGGGAGCCTTGTTGAGTAGCAAATGGAGACTTTGAGACCTGCCCCAGGATGCCTACAAAGCATTAACAGCAGCTGGGCTGTTGGTATTGATCAGTGTCACAGGCACTGGTGGCAACATATTTATCATTCAGGTGATCTCTCTAGGCTGACCAAAAAATGTGCAATGCACCGTGATCATGTATATTCTTCACTTGTTAGCATGGCACCCAGCACAGCTGGGTACCATGAGAGTATCACTCTCCCAAACAGCTTGAAAATCTTCTAGGAACCAGGGGAAAATATTTGAGAAATAAATTTGTCAATAGATAGGCCTGGTCATACCTATGTTATAAACTGAAAATATTTATAACTGTGGGAATTCTTTCCAAATCCTGCAGGCTAATGAGGATATAAGGGTGTTTTCACTGGAGACAAGACATGATATGCAGGAACGTTTTTTCCTTGAAGACAAATGATTGGCTCCAGACTTCTCCAAATGGTGCTCGTGGGAGAAAACGGCAGCTCTTTAGGTATTACTGAGATCTGTAAGGTAGCTGCTGAACTGCTTCATCCTGCAGCTCCACAACCCCTGTGAATATTGCTCATTTTCACTGGGATTGCAGCCTCCCATGCTGCACTGTGTTCTGCCACACGCGTGTATCTGTGTCTGAAACAGCCACTGTGGCTCACATACAGAGTGGCTTTTTGAAACTTTACAAGTTGAGAAGCAGCGAAGGTTTTGAATGAACTGAAAGATGAGGTGAGGACCGAGTTTCATTTTGCACTGAGACCTGTCTTCCATTGCTGTGACCTTTGCATACCTGGGGTTCAGGCCATCCAGACAGTGGCCCCTTTTAATTTTTTTTGATCCAGCGTTTTAAGTTGTAATAGTTTCACAAGTTTAAACCCATGTTTTTTTATGCTTGCTCTGAGAGGGCAAACTGTTTTGCAGGTCTCCAGAGAATGTACACTTGGGCTTGCAATTCTGGGGTAGACCCAAGAAGAATGCTGAGCAGCATAGAAATGTGGGAAGCCAGAAATACGTTCAGACACGCTTTTATGGTTTGTCTGAGTGTCCCCTGTGGGACAGGATCTGAGAGTTTTCTAGGCTTATGCAGACATTGTTTTGATACTACAGCACAGAAGGGCTGGGTCTGCTGTGTGTGCTTGTGTGTGTGTTCATATACTAGCTGAGCCAGGGCCTATAGGCACTATCTTTTAAACCCTGCCATGAATAATGAAATAGTCTGAGGTTTTTCCGCAGTCCTGCAGAAGGGAATTGCTACTCCTGTAACCTTTATTTCTCTTCCTGGAAGGAATTGTGTGCAGCATCCAGTGCAATGCTCTGTCATCAGGATTACATGCTGATACTGCCTTAATAGCTTTCTCTTTTTTTTTTTTTTTTTCTTCTTTAGCATATGGAAACTACAGCTTTTAGCAGCTGATGTGTCCATCTTGTCCACTGATTTACGACTTTATATCGTCCCCCCTCACCACCCAGTTTCTGCAGTGTAGGAAGGCTAAGCCCTTCCAGCGCAGAAAAGTCACGAGAAAAGCTGTAGTCAGGGAGCAGGCTGTGACTGGCATCTAGATGCTTTCTGCTGGTGTTTCCTCTGGGCTCCTGGGAAAGCTGGATGCCTTGCTGGCAGGGTTCTTCCCACAGAGGAGTGAGGGGAGGTGGGGCAGACACAGAGGAGTGCTGCACTGCAGCTCTCTTTCCAAGCCAGGCAGCAAGGTTTCACTATCTGTGGAGTAGTGAACAAGACTGAACAGCATATAATTTTTTTCTGTAATTCATTCATATGCAGGCTGTGGAGAGGCAGAGTTGTGTGTCTCAGGGATGTGCTGCGAACACGTCACAGTAGGAGGTGTGCAGTTTCACTGGTAATGAAGTCGATGTCAGAAACATGTCTGTCTTTCCCTGGGCTCAGATAAGTCATGGGGTAATAAAATGAATTCCTCTCAGTCATTTTCCCCAGATAGCACACAACTATGGGCAGTGATTGCTTTGTGTCCCACACTGCTCATCCTGGATACTTTTCATTTCGTACACTGGGTTACACCTGAGCTTCTTCCTTTTTTCTTCAGTGATCCTCCATGAAGCTCAAAGCTCCAGTCTGTTTTTCTGTGGCAGGAAGGAAAGCACTGCTCTCCCACTTGCTCATGGCTTTGACAGGCTGCGTGCAGAGGAGTTGGAAGGAGCTGCTCTCATTCCCTTTTCATCATCCTCTCTCATCTGATGGGAAAAAGCTGCGTGCTCCTATTTGGGAGAATCATGCAGGCGCTTGAGCAAGCTCCACAATACATACTACAAATCTCATCCTGACACCGCAACTGTTGCTGGCAGGAGACCTCCCTGTTCAGTAGTGTGAAATAGAAATACGTAAATCCATTTTCAGCAATGTGGAACTAGGCATCGTGGCAGCACGGGCAGTAGGTAAACTGTGCTTAGAATGGTTAGTTGGAGGGGTGGCCCTGACACCAAAGTGTGTCTTTTAGGGGGATCTGGGTAGTGTAAATGAGACCAGGGACTGGAAGAGGACGGGAGGAGTGGGTTCCTTCTGGGGAGAGAAGAGCACCCGTGAGGAGAGCTGGACAATCTCTGCTGGTGCTTCTGAGTTCTTGTATAATGCTAGTACACCCACTGACCACGCTCTCATCAGTTCAAGCTGGTCATTCATTTTTTGTTAGACTAACTTAATGCCCTTGGGATCTGATTCTAGAAAATACAGAGTGCTTATGGCCATAACTACACTGTGTAAAGATTTTGCTGTCTTCGCAATAGCAGAGAGAATGCTAAGTAGTCTCAAAAAATGACGTGGGTGGTATCTCACCTGGGATATTCATAATCAGGGGAAACTTTTGACCTTACATGTTCTGTGCTGTGTATATAGGCTATGATAATCCTATTTTGCCTGAAGTGTTCTTACTGCTGCAATGAGCTCTGTTGGAAAGGATAAGGGCACTATTAGTATTGCATTCACTGTAAGGGGATGTGGCAAATGGGAAACTGATCATTATGTGAGATGGCAAGCACTAGATACTAACTTTACAGTGGATCAGGAAAGAAACTAGAAAATGCAGCATATATTTACACAAAACCTGAATTTTCACAGATGTGCTATTATTCTCTGTCATGACCTTACAATGTAATGTCTTTTACCATTACATTTTTATAAAATGTGTGTGAAAGTATGTCTCAGAAAGAAATTTCATGTAGGGAAAAAAAGGAAATACTAGAATTTAGTTTGCAGTCCCCTTCCATGTAGCAATAGCCTTTGTCCCTGAACTTCCTGTTGATTAAGGCAGAGAAAAGAGGAATCTTATCTGGGGGTTTGTGGTCCCACCTGCCTTAAGTTCTTCTCAATTTGGCCTCAGCATGAAAGACTGAAGGGAAAAAGATCATTCACCTTCAATTGTTGCAAGAAACAAACCCGTAATTGCTAAACTCATTGTGTCTTGGTTTGCAGGGCAGCCTTGAAGCGAAAACTTGTAAATATAAAGGTATGTTTTCATACAAGTAAGGAATATTTCTTGTAATTGGTGTATGTCATGGTTTAACCCCAACCAGCAACCAGAACCATGCAGCCATTCACTCACTCACCCCTGGTGGGTTGAGGGAGAGAACCAGAAGAATAAAGGTGAGAAAACTCATAGGTTGGGATAAAGACAGTTTAATAAGTAAAGCAAAAGCCACACACGCAAGCAAAACAAAACAAGGAATTCATTCACTGCTTCCCATCAGTGGGCAGGTGTTCAGCTAGCTCCAGGAAAGCAGGGCTCATCACATGTTACAGTTACTTGGGAAGACAAACGTTCCCCCCTTCCTCCTTCTTCCCCCCAGCTTTACATACTGAGCATGATGTCATATGGTATGGAATATCCCTTTGACCAGTTGGGGTCAGCTGTCCCAGCTGTGTGCCCGCCCAACTTCTTGTGCACCCCCAGCCTGCTCACTGGCAGGGTGATGTGAGAAGCAGAAAAGACCTTGACTCTGTGTAAGCATTGCTCAGCAATAACTAAAACATCCCTGTGTTATCAACACTGTTTCCAGCACAAATCCAAAACATAGCCCCATACTACCTGCGGTGAAGAAACTTAACCCTACCCCAGCCAAAACCAGTACAGTGTAACTTTAATTGCAGTTGAGATGTGTTGAAGAACAAACTATTGAATGAGTTAGTGTGGCATGAAAATCACATGGATTTTGCTGGAGTAGGGGAAGAGCAGAGGACTTCTTTTCCCCTCAGATATGGAGTATAAAATTTGTCTGAGCACTGGTAAGAGACCAATCCTAGCAGTCAGGGAAATGTCACTGTGCTGGCCTTGTCCAGTATGGTTTTATCCATGTATAGTCTGCTTTCTCTTCAGAGGTATTGAGCTGGTTTTAAACCACCACTTGGGATTGTGCCATTTCCTACAGCAGGGCTTCTCACTGTCTGAGAACAGTGTACCTTTTCTGTACCTCCCTGTGGTCATCTCTTTGGTTCACTGGAGAGTGATGGACATGCTCCTAGTGGACTGGCTGCTGGGGAAATATGCCCCAGGGCTCTGTCATTGTGTAGGTGCAGACAAGTGGTGGGACATGACGATCTGACCCACCATAATGCTGTTTCACAATGCATGGTGCACCACTTTCTCTGTGTGCTGGGCGGGAGGGGACCAGCAACCCCTTGCTGCACAGCTCAGAGAGGGTCTCCAGAGACTAGGGCAGATCCCCATCTCTCTGGTGGATCTGGGGACCTTTTTCTGGATCTCGCTGACAGCAGCAACCCAGTAGCCAAGACAGATGATGTCCCATTGCTGCGTGTCAGGCCCCCTTCCCTGGAGCAGTTCTGGTTGTTTCCTGGGCTCCAGGAGCTGACGGGCTCTCACAGAGTTCTGTAAAAGACCACAAATCTCACCTTTGTTCAAAACTCAATCTAAAACAATAGCTGAGTGTTTTTTAGAAGCCTTGAAACTGAGTGCAATGTGCATCAGCTCTCCCCTTAGGACTAATATTGTAAAAACCTCCTTCTTTGTTTGTTAAGTGTAAGGGGAGGAAAAGAAAACCAAAGTTTGATTTAGCATTATCAGTACAGTAGTACCTGTATTTTTTGGCTGGTGTTACCGGCTGTATTTTGCACAATGGCCAAGATGGAAACAAAATCAGTAGCACACCTTATTTCTGTGTTTTTTTTTTATTTGGATTTACAAAATACCCTGAAATCAAAAAAGCAAACCTATTGGCTGAAATCGGTCTTGCTTGAATGTCATATTGACCTTACTGTTAGTGATAATACTGAATCATGCACAGTTTTGGTCAGAATTTGGCAAAGCTTGTACTGATTAGTCTCTTCTGTTCTCCTTCTTTTATGCCTCTATTGTTTGGAATTGGAGGAACAGAGAATGTTGTCTTCACTGAAATGAGTTTTCTAATCATTTGTCTGTGGAAAATACTTTTGCTGTGAATTCAGGCTTTTGACTTTATTGGTAATAAAAACGCAACTTTCCCTTGCTGATGCTGTCTATGTGATACACTTTTACAGTGCTGCCACCGTCCTGTTCTGAATACTCTGGGGAAATTGTGACATACTTGTTCAGAAGCCTGTGGGACTTGCAAATCAGTTTTCTGTTTTGTTATGTTTTGTTTGTGTGTTTCCTCTTTTTAAATTTATGCTGAAAGTGGGATGCAAACCAAACTCTATATCCAACCAAGTTACAAAGCAGGAAATTCTTTTTTCTAGCCAAAGCCCCCTCATCCACTGGGAATCTGCGACTTTTGGTCAGCTCTAATCCAGACGCCTTTGAAGCATGGGTCAAAAATCTGCATTGTGGTATTGCTACCATTAAAGCATAGTTTTCAAGGTAGCCTAGATGTATGTAATTTCTCATTTGTCACTCTCCCCTTGGCATTGCAGAACAGCCTTTTCTCTACTTCTGCTTAAAAAACCTCAACATATACTTTATTTGTATTTTATGTTCCAGTTACACAGGTGTGTATCTATCTTCTAGTTGGGGTCCAAGTTGTTTGCTTCTTGGACTGTTTTCTTTTTGCTGTCCTCCCAAGGCTTCGTAGATGCATTTCCTACAGAAGCAGCCGACTGCGAAACCCTCTAATCCAGAAAATCTGTCTTCTTTTCTCTTGTTGAAGTAGGATTTTAATGAAAGGTCTTCAACACAATGAGATTTTGGGCCACTTTCCAACAACATGAAAAAAAAATTCTACTTTGGTCTTTCATATAGTCTCCTATTTACCCTCTGGCTGCTTTCTTCCCCACTTCTCCCCTGAAAAGCTGGGTTAAATTGTGTCTTAATACTTTTGAGTGAATTTCTAAGTCATGGAAGTCTTGCTGAAAGAACCTGTTTTTTAATTTTAAATCCTTGGCTTGGCATTGCCAGATTACCATATGGAACAAGTTCTAATAACCAGCCAAGATATAAATAAATTCAGCAAGAACATTAAGAGCAAAAAAACAAAGAAATCCCTAATCTTCCAAACAGCCTGTCAGGCACCGCTTTCATTCCAGCAGGGAAAAGTAGCTAGAGAGAACAAATGTCTGCAATTAAAATGACAGCTTTCAAAGTTATATATGTGAGATAGACTGTGACAGAAGATGTCGTGTCCCCCCCCCCCCATCCCTGAAATTGTATCCTGTGCTCTCTTACCCTGGTGGTCCCACTGTTCACAGGACCAACTGTACAAGAGTTTAAGCAGTACTCTGAAAATTCAGCCTACTTGTTGGGTGGCGTCGCTTGTGTTTTCTGTGCAGTGGGCTGTGATCCCTCATTTCATACATCACTGACAAACTGCAGTGGCTCTAGAAAGCCACTTCGTATCATACCTAAGCATGTATGCATATAGTCACAAATTCTCCACTGATGTTCAAAATTTTGGGAACATGGGGTTCGTATGGTGACGTACACTGGTATTGGTTTATTTTTGACTACCTCTCCGGAGCTGAAGAGTGAATAATGCTTGATACTATAGTCCAGTGCCTAGCCTGGGTTATCTGTGTGTAATATGCAGATTTTGTTCAAAGTTAGCAGAATTAGAGCTGGAAAACCATCCTTGATTTAAAACCAAAACTCTGCAGACTTCTGCTACATCTTGACCCAATTCTGGCTCTATTGTTTGAAGGTCTGCGTGAGCTGGCTCTCTCTGTGCTACAGCAGTAACATGGTGAAAGGCTTTTCTTGTACTCTTTTGAGCTGAAAGCAAGGATTACCCTGAATCATCTGAGAATTTGGATGTGTGAGATTCTGCAGCAGAGTTATGCCATCCTAAAAAACCTCTGAATGATCACTATTATGAAGCAGTTAAAAAACAGTTTGTGATTAATAGTGGTAGATAAGTTGCAGGGTCAGGCTTACCTGCTCTCTAGTGAGGCTGCTGCCAATGGCTCTGTGGAAATGGTGAAGGCTGCCAAAAAATAACGCATGAATGAACAGTTCAGAAGCCCAGCAGATCTGTGGAGTTCACAGCAAAGCATCGCTTTCTGTCCAGACGGTAGCAAGTTCAAAGTAGCTGGTTCCCATTTCCACACATCATGGCACACATCCTGAGGTTTTCAGGCCTCTGGTGCTTCCAACAGGGCTTTTGTTAGAGTAAGTGTTTGTGATTTTCATCATTTCTGTAAAAAATATCTGTATTGCTGGAAAGAAATCTAGCTGAAAGCAGGGCTCTGTTTTTTTCCCCCCACCAGGCTAATACAAAGCTGCTGGTGCTGCATCTTCCTCTGAGTGGCCTCAGCACAACATCCTTGGAAATAAGAATGACTCATCTTGATGGGGGTCTTCCTGTTGGGATATTGGAAATAAACACAGTTACTGCAGGGGACTTAGAGTACAGTAATTTGGATGATGAAACTTGAGGCATTGCTGGGTAAGGAGAGGCTGCAATCAGGAAGCTGTCAGAGGCGGCAGAGAAGCCCTGGGGGAAGAGCCGAGCAGAGTAATAAGATATGTGCAGAATGTTTTGCCGTTAACTTAAAATATTGTGGAAATAGAATATTGGCTCTCAGTTAAATCACACAGAGACTTGGAAAAGGACTTTGAGAAACACACAGGCATTGTGCAGTGTTGCCGCAACAACTGTGCCAAATGCTGCAGCTTAGTGAAGGTCCTTCACAGCCCTACAGCAGTAAACATGCTGCACAGGTCACTCTACCCTGTGTGTACAAATGCCATATGCTTCAGGTGTGGTTTCGAGCAAAGCGAATAGGAGGACTGCTCTGAACAGTCAGTCCTAACTTCTTTCATTAAAACCTCATCTCTTCCCTTCCTTTGCCCAGGCCCTGTTGTGACAGAAGTGAATCCTTATGAATTTCCTTATAGAAATATGTTCATATATACCAGGTAGCACACGTGAGGCAGATCTGTGCTCATATAATGGTCATTTATTCATTATTTAGGGGTTTTAATCAGTCCATTTAGAGCCACTCCTATAAGCTACTGAACATTCAGGATCATTAGATGAAAGGCTGATAGCAGATTTTTCTTTTTCCACACACATTTTGCTGTTGGTTGGTGGTGTTTATTTTTTTTTTTCATCTTACCCAGAGCTATTGGTAGTTTGGGGAAGCTCTGACTTTACAAAGAAACATTTTTGATGACTAGAGGAGTCCGTTACATGAAGCTCTCCTCTGCTCAGCTTGATGCCTTGTCCTGCTGGTTTGTCTGTCTTTCAGTTTTTGGAGCAACTCCTGTTCCCCACTTGCATGCGTAACCCTCTCCGCAGGCTCTGAGCTGCCTGGGGAGGGGCAGAGTGTGTATGACAGTACATATGGCAGTAGGCTATTCTGCGTCACCGGAACAAGCTCTCAAACTTGATCTTGTGGGGAAAACCTTTGCAGAAGGTGCAAATATTCGACTGTTTGGATTTGTTTTTTTTTTCCCCCCAGCATAGGAACATAAAATCCTGGAATGCTTTCTTGACTTCTGGAGGCTGATTTCTGGATGTTGAACCATAGAAGAAATAGCATGATTCACACCTGGGAAAATATTTCCTGTGTACACCATAAAAGCACGCTCCCAAATCATGGCACTAGGCCTGCTGAATGTGTGCAGTAGCTGGAAGATTGTTATGTAAAATCAAATTAGTTTTTTTATAACAATCTTGGTCTACGACTACTGGTCTTCTCTTCCCATAATGATGTGCTAGAAGAAACTTGTGGCAGATGTATGTCACGGGGGTGCTGCATTTCCAGCAGGATGTCTCTGTTCTGCCTCATTCTGTCTCGTAGTCAGGCAGTACTTTGAGGAGCTGACCAGTGTCAAGGGGAGGGAAAATCTGGAAGTGAAGAGAAAATGCTTAAGATTCATGATTTGTAAAACCAATATACAAGTTAGTGCCTATTCTGAAACAAACTTGTGCTGCAATGCTCGGACCTCGTCTGTCGGGGGGGAAGAGGAGTGCTGTGGTGCAGTAAAACCCATAAAAGCTGAATTTCCAGTGTGCTATACACAAGTGCTGCTTGTGCTGTTAATATATGCACAACATAATGAGTATTATTACTATCATTAATCATTTTCATTATAATCAATGTAGCTACAGTATGAGCCTATTGAAAAATAAGACTTAATAAAGAAAAGAATAGGGATTACGATGTCATTGTATCTTAACAAAGCCCAGTGCCGCGGAATTTTACCTATCCCACAACAGAAATAACCATGTTAGGCAGGGAGCGCAGTTACATGGCCACAAAGTTAAATACTGCTCTATGCTTATATACTAATCACAGAATCACAGAATCACTGAGGAAACTCAGACTTCACTCATAAAACATTTGACAACTTGACAAGTAAAAGATATAAGTGATGCTTCATAGTCCCCCAATAGTTTCTTTAGATAAGATTTTATGTTTTTTTTTAATTCCTGTAAATACATGAGGATATATGTCTCGCTCAAAGGTCTTTTTGGTTTGTGTCTAAAAATGGGATTCTTGCTCTTTCTCTGTAAATGGTACTGCATCATGCTATTATTAATACTGTATTATTACCACACAAGTTGGATGCTTATAAAGCAGCGTTATTTGTGGAGTCTTGTTTCTTAAATACTTCATAGGTGCTTGTATTTGAAATCTACTTCACCGTAGTTTATGTTTTAGGCACTCAGCATTATCTTACAGTGTGGAATTAAAATTTACATTCATCAGAAATTCTGAGGAGGAAACCTTCTTAACAATGTGATTTCATATCACGTCTTTATTGACTGTGGGGATGAATTTTTTCATGGAAAAATCTTTGAGAGCTTGTATAACACAAGCTTCCTTTCTTTCTGGCATAATTGATTTTCTGGCAAGATGCGAAAGATGCATTTCATTTAGTGTACTCAGAAATACTGCACTTTTAAGCTTGTGCATGCTAACCTTTTCCATTGCTGAAACTTGAAAAAGCTGCCGAGAAAGACCCNTCAAAGGCAAAATGTTAGTTTAACTTCCTTTAGAGCAGTATTGAGAATTTGTTGTATTTTCGGTCACCATTTAAAGCAGGAACATTTCCGGTTGTCTTCTTCAAAGAGGGGAAAAGAGAAATAGTGTTGTAGTACAGGATAAAATATTACTTCTTTCAGGTGTAGATACTATATAGGCCATTAAGAGAAAACACTGCCCATGAAAAACGAATGGATCTGAAGAACCAAAAGGAGCACAACAGCAATGTTCTATCTCTGAAACCCTTCCAACTCGTTCATCTAGCGCAACTTAAGATCAGTAGCACATGGGATAATTGGTACTGGCAAGTGAATGGCATTTCTGTGCGTACATCTTCCTGATTCTCTCAAAATATTGCATCCCAGGAGGGCTAGGAGAACAACACAGGAAGGGGTTAAGATAACCAGGTTTTTATATAGAATACTCAGTTTTGCTACATAAAAGGAAGAAAAAAATAAAAATGAGGACTTTATTTCCTCTATTTGTATTGAAGCGACATGTAGCAGAGGACCTGATTTGAGATCTCTTGAACTAAATCTTGAAATACCTCCAGGCACCATGGGCTCTACCTGCCCGATTACTTTGTTCTCACGATATGTCACTGAGATGAAGAAGAAGCATGGACCCGTTGGGATCTCGGACTGTGTGCACCGTTACACACTGTGCCCATTTCATCAATATGACTGGACAGGCTGTAAGCAGAAAATAGTGTTGTGTTACTTGGAGTTGTATGTTTTTAAGTTGTTTTTTTTGTTTTTTTCCCAAATCCTAATGACAATATGTACTGTAATTGCTAAAGTCTACTGCGAAATGAAGATCAGCTGCAGTAATAGTTGAGTTCACCTAGTATCTAGTATGTAGTTCCTAAGCAACAGGGTGGGCATAACTATTATTGCTTGCTGTCCTGGTTTGAGGACAGCAAGTTTAATGGTTTATGCAAACTCAGATTTAATGCAAAATCAAGTGAGAAACAGGAAAGTCTCTGAAATAACCAAGGTGAAATTGGTAGGGGTATTAACAAGGAACAGATGCTTGTACTGATGTTCCTATTGAAATTGGTCACAATACTCCTGATCTATCTCTGACAGAGGAGAAATTGGCCTCTTAGTCGGTTGATCTAGTGAACGTAAAGGTCATGTGATTTAAGTCTGTTGTGCAAATGTTGCCACAATGGAAAATAGTAAGTTACTTTGTATACCTTGACCCTTATTTAAAAAAATGAAAAGACTATTCAAATAATTCTTTTTTGTGTGTATAAGGCTTTCATGGTAACAACTGTAAGAATAATAATAAAAAAATATATTTCCAACAACTTTTGTATGATATCACCAGCTTGAGTGCAGGACCCCTGACTTGCATTAGTGTCATAATGCAAACACTGAAGTGTTCATTCCCATTTTTCCAGTCCTAAGTTATACAGAAAGAAGGGAAGAAACTACTAAAATATTGAAAAGAGAAAAGGCTGCTAGTTTTAAACAAGAAGAAAAGTTATTTGCAAAAGTGTAACTTTGAACTAGAGATTTTTTAAAGAAAACAAATTGATCTGGAGTTCTAAATGCATGAAAGTTTGAAGTGAAGCAGTACCAATAGTCTCATACAGTACTCAGAAAGGTTCATCTTGAGTGAAAAAATTTGCCAAAACTTCTTTTCAATTTTCCCTCAAACTCTTAGTGTTTCCATACCAAGCTTAATGGAAGGGGGAAGTGGAAAAAGGCAAAAACAGGACTTCTGAAAATTTCTGCTGTGTTTTTTTGAGAGTCTCTCATCTCTCCTCAGAGTGGGTGGGATTCATTTTGGCAAACTTTACTACAGCTTGGAGGTGCCTACCTCTGAGCTATTCTAGGTTCCCTGTGTGATCTGTGGAGAAAAGTAGGCTCTTCTTTGAAGGCGTGACTCATGTAATCTATTTCTAACACCTACTCTCAGATAAGATGTCCATATAGGAGCCAAGGGTGTCTGGCTCAGATGTATATGTCTACACTTGGCCAGATGAATCTTACCCAGTATGTCTATGCTGCAGACTGCCAAGAAACAAGATAAATTTAGCTGCATAGAGCTCAGTGCTGTCGCAGCGGAGATTTTAAAACTAGCTCAGGTATTTCTGACTTTACAATGTAGTTTTCCATAAGACAGTGTCCACCTGAGATATTGGAGTGCCTCATGGTACTTACAACTCAGTGTTTTGGGCCCTTTTTTTCCATGGCTGCCATCCCTAACTGGGCATCGAGGTACACAGCAGTCAGGAAACTCCAGAAACCACCCCGTGTGCAGTGTGGGACTAAAGAAACCAAGGGATACCTGTATATGTATGATGAAGAAATATCCAGTGGGAGGTAGGGGTTGATATAACTTCTGTAGTGGTGAAACTGCTGCTGGGGTCTGAGTCCAGTTGTGGTGCTGATGTTTTAAATGCCCCTGAAATCCTTCCAGCGGAGCCAGAGGTCTGGACATGTTGCCCGTCAGTAGAAGTGAAGAAGCGCTATCTTTTTATTTTGCGAAAGAGAAGGTTAGCACATTACTTTATCATGGTTTAAGTGTTGCTACACAGCGACATTTCTGATACGGGATGACAATTTAATCTAGTGAATGAAAGTGCGATGCTACTCAATCTCTAAAGTAAAAC
Organism: Ibidorhyncha struthersii; assembly: GCA_013398815.1. Taxonomy (NCBI): domain Eukaryota; kingdom Metazoa; phylum Chordata; class Aves; order Charadriiformes; family Charadriidae; genus Ibidorhyncha; species Ibidorhyncha struthersii. The sequence continues at coordinate 91,016 of VZSZ01010383.1, forward strand.
CAGATTAATTCAGGCTACAAAAAGGAGCATATTCTTTACAGCAAGGCTAAATAACTGCGGGAATAACTGTATCTAGGAGTTTTATAGATTCTTCTTTTCCTTGAAAATCCTTTTTAATCTAGATATGATACAGCACAATGAACTCTTATTGCTTTAATGAAGGAATTAAACAGTGAAATGTTATGGTCTGTGAAGTGAGACTCTGAAGATATCCCTTCCGGACTAAAAAGCTGTTTAATGGGCCAAATATGGCATCAGATCCCAATGTCTCAGAGTCCTGGGAAATCTGCATTTCAGAAAGGGCTGTGCAGCCTTTCCCATTTCCAGTACAATCACTGTCAATCACCTAGTCCTATCTTCCTCACATTCTGTTCCTTTAATAAGGTTTTTGATCTGAAAATGTGCTCAGTGAACTAGCTTTCTGTGAGCTGGACTCGTTATATAGAAACGTAGATAAGGGAGCTGTAGAAGCAGAGCCTGCCAGAGCTGAGGGTCGTGACTGAGAGGTATGTCACAGGGGGGAGGTTCTATGTCCCGGGTATTGTCCGGTTTGAGGTATTTTACTTTTACTGCTAATTCTGTGGTGGATTTTTTTCACCGTGACATACCAGAATGCCTTTGGTAGGCCAAATATAAATCTCTCATTTAATTTTGACAGAAGAAAGTGAATACCTCTCCCTAGCTCCAGGCAATGAATAAAGGTCCCTGTGTTACCAATCCAGTCTGTCCTTGCTTCTCATAGTGGAAGAAATTTGAATTCTTGCTTTGCACCACTCTCTGGAGGATGCTCTGTTGATAGCTAAAATTATAGGATATGAATCTTTGCCAAAACTTTGTTATTAAAAGATACATCTCCCCGCCCCACACCCCAACCTTCTCAAAGCTTACCTCTGTATCTTAAGTGCCAGTGCTAGTGTGACTTTGTCTCTCTTTCCCTCTCCTTCTTGCTCAGACTTTATCGAGGCTGAGTAAGATCTTGGCCACACCTGAATTTCTCATCCCATCAGCTCAACATGTTTCTCCTTTGAATATTTTTGGCTCTGGCAGAACTACAATGTTTCTGTTAAAAAGCATAGAATTGCAATTCTGTACAGGCTGCTTTGCTTTGTAGGTGTTCCTGTTCAGCGTGTGTTCTCTTCCCTTCTCTGGTCAAAGCATGCAGGGCCCACACCTGAGATGAACTGTGAAAGTTTCCTATAATGTGTTGCCCTACCTTTACCAAGAGGCGAAAAAATGGAATACATCTCGGAAGATGTATTGCAGCCAGAGTGCACAGCCCCTAGAGAAACATGGAAGCACTGATTGTATGAACTAGTTTCTGAGAATGGAATTTATTTTAGAGTGGAAACATCTTTTGGTTTTTGCACAATTGGATTTTGTACTCTGTAATTAAATAAAAGCAGCTTCAAAGAAAGCAGAAGCAGCTTAAAGAAATGATGCATTTTATAGAAGAAAAAAACCTGTCATAGTTAAGCTTTAATTTTTTTCACTGATCCCATCTATTTCTCTTTGACAGAATGGCAATATCAGTCACCCAGTGCTGTAGCGGCACTCTGATCTGCACGATTGAGAGGTTTTGAAAAACATCTCATCTAGAAATCAGACCTTTTGCGTAAAGGCTTTCAGATGACAATTCATCTTACCGCAGTGTCTTCAGGAAGGAGTGCTTCCACACGTGAGTGAAGGTACTCCTCCTCTTCCTCTTCCTCTTCCTCTTCCTCTTCCTCTTCCTCTTCCTCTTCCTCTTCCTCTTCCTCTTCCTCTTNCTCTCCCTCTCCCTCTCCCTCGCCCGTTCACTGTGTGTTTGTGTTTGTCTCGGTCTTGTCCAGTCTGTCACACCTGCTGGCTGCTTGAGGGCAAGCCAGGGTTTCAGTTCACTTCCTGCCTGCTTCTACTCAGGAGCGAGGAGGCAGATAAATTCTTAACTAAGGTCCTTTTCCTATAGTTTCTGTTCCTAGGGGTCCTCTTTTTCCTTGCCAAAATGCCTTTTGATCTACCTCTCCCAGCCAAAACATTCATGAAATGTGCATGAGCCCTCACAAGGCTCTTACTCATTGCTGTCAGCTTTGAAAAAAACAGTGATGCAGATAACTGAAGTCTGCTGTGATGTTGCTGTGGTCTGAATAACACTAGAGCTTGGGCTTTGGAGTGGTTTTCTAGTAGAGAAGGGCTTACATTTCTACACTTCTTGAGTTTTGACAAATCATACAAAATAACAATGTAATTGAGAATAAAATTAGGAGATGTCATGTGTTCCTTTTATAATCTTATATAGGAATTTCATAGGGGATATGCATGAAGTAAGAGGATAGAGTTAAGGTGTCCACTGCAATAAGAAAGCAGTTACTCAGAGTCTGTAGGTTTTAAACAAATTAAACATGGACTGTACATTTTACACTGTACTAAGAAAAGTGTAATGGCTACACATTGTCTTTGGAGAGTGATGCAAATTGCACCATTAAATGCCATCTTTGCATTTCGATTGGTAACTATTTGTTGTTCTGTCAAAACATAACTGCATTTTGCTCCTGCTTGCTTTAGAGAACCCGTTCGAATTTAGGAGAGGAACTTAGTTTGTCTGTTTGGCTTGCATATTAGTAGCAAACACTGCTAGTAACATGGGGGTCATCTACCCTAAGTTTGATGTGTAAGCCTAGGTCAGTCCCCAAGGCTCAATTTATAGGCAATGAAGTGAACAGAAAACCTCTGAAGGTGGTGCCTGTCATGCTAAGTCAGCTCAGATAAGGGACATTAATTGCTCTTTATGGGTGCTTTTTTTGATTATCAGGTAGAAAAGAGGACTAGCCTAGGCTTAGATCTTTCTTTGTTTCTTTATTTGTCTTTGTTAGGCCCCTCAAGTAGACAGGATAAACCTGTATTTTGTCATGGATCAGTGGAACAGCTTTCAGGTCATGTTAATTTTTGTAAGTTAAGGTTAATTTGTAGCATTGAAACTCTTTGTGGTAATATGCTTGTTTTGCAAAAGACGTAGTTGAGGTAAGGGAAAAAAAAGGAGCAAAACCTTGAAGTGGCCTAATGTAGGGTTTCCCGGTTTGTTTGGATATGCCTCAAAGTAGCAGTAGCAGCCCTTTAGATACAGAAGAGGGTCCAGCAATGGGTCATCAAGATGCTCAGGGTCCGAAAGCACCTGAATTACAGTGAGAAGCTGAGGGAATCAGTGAAGTTGAAGGGTGGGTATAGTATATAGTAGTGCATACCTACTTAAAGAGCAGTTATAGAGATGACACCACCAAAGTCTTCTTGGTGGCGGCAAATAATATGGCAAGGGATAAATGGCCACGCTGAGGCTTGGAGGGCACAGACGAGGTATGAGGAGAAGCCGTGTCAATGGGAGGGCGGTGCAGCACTGGGACAGGTTTCCCACAGCGGTGGTGCACTCTCTGCCCTTCGGGGTGTCCAGAACTGAGCTAGACAAACCATGGCAGAGCTGATCTGATGCTGTCAGCACTCCTGCTTTGGGCAGGAGGGTGGTCTGGGTGACCACCAGAGGTGCCTTCCAACCAGCATCCCTGTGACTTTCTTCCATTTACTCTAAGGAAAACAATTTCTTCCTACGCAGCTCTACCCTCAAAATCTGGAGCCCAGCCCTGGTCTCCTGTTCCCAACCCTGCTGCACTTCTGACCCTGTGAACTGCAGGCAGGTGGCTGCAGCAGGTTCTGCCAAAGCATCTGTGTGATATGGGGGTATGCTGCTACTGTACCCAGCTCACAGGCCACTTAAAAATTGCTCCTAATATCAGTATATCATTCAGCTTAGGGCACTGCCCTGTGACACCTGGGTTAAAATCTCTGCTATGCTCAATACCAGTGAGGGGCCTGAAGTTAAATTTCCTGTGTGTAATGTGGGTGTGTTTTAATGACTGGGCTATTGTCTTTTCTGGGGTAAAATCAGAAACCAACAGTTCTTAAAGACCTTCTGAGGGTCTTCATTTTCCCCAGCTGGGAAGCTGGTATATAGGATGAGAACAGCTAATGCTTTCTTAGCTCTAGATGAGATCTGTGATTGCAGAATCTTAATTTCCTGTTTTGATACTGGAACTAGACAGTATTCCTTTTAAAAAATAAGCTGCTTTGCAAGCCCAGTCATTTTGAAACAGTAACTACTTACAAACTTGGAGGATTTGGGGGGAAAATTAGTGAAAGGTGAGAAATACAGAAGCGGAGAGCACTGTTTTAGCATTGCTCTTCAGCCTGAAAGGGCACCATAAAATCTTCCATAGCTTGCATTAAGTTTTCTTGAAATTTTCTTCTGTCTCATTAATCCCAACCTATTTTAGATGATATAAACAAATGCCACTTCTTTTGAATGTTATTGCTTTAATCCCTCTTCACCTTGAATTCACTCCAGGATATGATATTTTTTCCCTAGTGAAAAGATTGTCAAATCAGCACAGCTTTTTGGTAGTAGAATGAAATTACTTATTTATTTTGTTATATTAGTGGTATCGTCTTTCTTGATTTCCAGGCTAAGTGTAGTACAATGTATATTTTTAAATACCAGCTTATTACAGCTTGAATGCTTGGAGAACTTTACTGAAAGAACTTTTGAGTCTTTTTCTTCAACGCTTCATCAACCTTGTACACGGTTCTGGTTCTTTGCCCTCAGAGAAGTTATTTTATATTTAGTCGATTTTAAACTGCATTTTTTATTCTATTGATCTATCTAGTGACTATACAACTTGCAGATCCCTAGCATTGTACTGTGGTACTGAACATTATGGTTCATTTCCAGCAAATAAAACCAGTGAAAATTTATGTACCTTAAAGGCGAATAGGAATCCTGCATTGTCTGTGTGTGCGTAAAACACAAGAGTACTGAAAGAGTCCTTCTCTTCAATTCTTTTTTCTGAGCTTCATCAGTGCAGTCTCACAGTAATCTGTCTCTGTCACACATACTTTCTTATTTCACTTTGTAACAATCCCCTTTATATGGGATCATTCAGGCTTAATAAAAAGACAAAAAGAAGCAGAAGTGGGACTATTTCCCTTCTGAAATGCATGGAAGGATGTATTGGAAGACAGCAAAGGGAGCCAGACCCCTCCTTGGATGACACCAGGCTGAAGGGGTGGCTGACAGGCTGGAGGACAGGGCTGCTTTTCAGAGGCACCCCAGCAGGCTGGCCAAAATGGCAAAGTCCAGTATCTGGGATGGGATAACCCCATATGGCAGTACAAGCTGGGGCAGCTTTTCAGAAGAGGACTTGGGGTCCTTGTGGATAGCACAACAGTGTCCCTGGTGGCCATGGAGGTCACCTCCAACTGGGAGGTATTAGTACAAGGCTCATGAGACTTCATTTGGAGTCCTGTACTCCGTGGGTGCTCAAAACCAGCTGGAATTATGTTCCAGATAGCTCTATAAACTCCATGCTCTAATGCAGCAGCATGGATATGAGCGATACCTGTTACATGTGCAGAATGGCACCTGCTGGGACATGCTCATAAACCACAGAAATCCTCAGTGGTCATTACAGAAGCAGGCAAGACAACAAACTATGGAAGTTGAGAGGGTAAGTTCTAGAAATTTTCATTTCTAAAGCAGATTTTTGTGAGCGGTCTGACTCCTACACCTCACAGATGTAAGGGGTGATGTAGCCCAGAGATTTCTTTTAAAAGGGAAGGGAATAGTGGAGACATGATGTGCTAGCAGGCAGTGGAGATCTGGGGTTCAAAGCAGGCTGATTGCCCCCAGAAGTCTTGATTTTTCTCCGTAAACTACAGATGATGTGTAGAACAACAGCCTCTAAATGGGGTGTCACATCTATGTTTAAAAGGCTAGGCAAAATGAATCTGGGTCAGTTCTGGGCTGAGTTTTGTCAGTAATATTGCAACCAGGATTAAAGCTCCAGAGAGTTTACATTTGCATTTCACTCTGTTCTCAACTGCACCCTTTTGGCACAGCCTGGATTTCAATCTGACTCACCACTATGCTTTTAAATGCCAGTCCCTGACTTGTTAAATCCCATCCCTAACTCTCAAGCAAGGAAACTAATTTATTTTAAATAATTAAGCTTCAAATTTAGTCTTTCCCTCCTCTTAAAACTGGAATGCAGCAGTTCGAGAAAGATTAGGTTTGTACCAGTTGACTGTGGCAAGTGCATAGTCCGTACAGCTGAAGAGGACAGCAGCAGCAGTAGCAAAGGTTATTCATCAAACATGCAAGATAAGGCCAGATTTACATATGAAAATAAGCTGAGGAGGTGAGGACAGCTACCTCAGCTATCAGCTACACCAGAGGTTTGAGATCGCTGTTTCAGAGCTGTATCCTCACCTGTCTGCCACCCTCGGACAGAGCTGCAGTGAGGTCCTGCCTTGCTTGTCACTTGCTGCTGCTTTTTACTTTGTTCTGGGGTTATCTGTCCTGTCTCCCATGACATGGACAGTCAGCTAGTGCCAGGGCCACATGAGTAGTGGAAGGTTGTCTTTCTTAAGGGCTGGTGTCTGCCAACACAGCTGCTGCTCTGCCGGCAGAACATGGGAGATTTGGTGCCTCGGGCTCTTCCAAGTGCATTTGGGCTGCATCTGAGCTGCCTGCTGTCCTGGACACTGTCTGGGAGCGTGCTTGGCCTGACACATCTTACATCTTCTCAGCATGGAGGAGCCACATTTTTGGTGCACTAGGAGTTGTAATCACTACTGCAGCTGGAATGTGGCCATAGGCAGAGCTAAACAAGGGCAGACCAGCACCCCAGGTGTGTCCTGACTGGGCTGTCCCTCCCAGCCTGCATAACGGAGCTGTCCTTTCAGTTCAGATTTAAAAGAAATGGAGCAGCACCTCAGGGTGCTTGTTTTTAGTTGTACCCAGACTTGGGCAGGCATTGGCTGGACTGCAAGTTCTCATGATCTTCACTGAAGTCTTTCAGAATTAGTTGGTTTTGTGTTTTTCTACCCCCTGCAGTTCTGATGCCTGGTGTGTTGTGAGTGTCTAAGAATCCTAGCTTTCACTGAAAAATGATTAACTACTACTGAACTGTGATGAAACTCTTGAAACCATGACCCAGCTACATGTGTTATCTGCCAAACTGGAAGATGATGACAGATCATTCGTAAAATGTATTCTGTTTCTCTCAATATTTTAAAATAAAACACAGATTATTCTGCATTGAACATCTGAGACAAGAAACAACTTATTAAGTACTGAAATGTGTGTTGTTATCCTCCAAGCAACAAGTCTGTCCAGATCCTCTGTCTTAGAGTACAAAGGTATATGTACTGAGGGAAGGCTATGCTTTTCTAGATCTGTTGTATGAGTTAGAATCAATCACATGGGAAAACATGTCACAGTGTCTCTGTGACACCTTGCACCTCCATGCTGAGGGCAGTGGCACAACCGGTAGAAGCAGAGTCAACAGGGATGGTGATATAACACACGTGTGTGTGCTAGAGAGACTTAAAACAGAGCACCCCCCATGGGAATGGGGATCTTCAGGGAGCCCCTCCTTGGGAGGGCTGGGAGTTGTGTGTGTTGTCCTTGGGGCACACTGGCAAGAATGTTTTCTGAACAGATAAGGAGGCAAAGCATAGCTGGTTCCCAGTGTGGAGCGGCTTTTGTCCCTCTTTTCCCACAATATGTTTTTACTGTAAGGGTGTCCACCTGATGAAAAGCGCCAGGGAACTCTGAGAGCTGCCCAGGTTGGAAGGACTCCCTCTGGTCCCACCCGAGAGTCTCACTCATACATTGAGATTAGTGTTGTCTGGCCAGAATTCTGGCATTGTACATGGCATATACAGAGAATTCAGGTGAGGTCTAAGTGAGGGTGACAGTGGGTGCTGTACAGTTGGTCCCACAGTGGCCGGTCCTGACTCAGTGCCTGAAGGCGTGCAGTGTGAATTTGGACAAGGTGCTCCTGCCTGCAGTTCTCTGCAGGGAGGCCTTTGGGTCATGAACTCCTGGCCAAGGAACAGCATCAACTGGTGTGGGGCTTGGTGTGGCACAGCAGTGGGTTTAGGTAGGTTTTGCAAGACCCAGTTAAGAGTACAATTTTCCACATCTTGCAGGACTACAGCCTGGAGAACAGAAAACACCTGTCAAACTCCATTTTGTATTACATATTCATAACTTGTTAGAGCAGGTCTCACTGTCACAGTAATGACCTTTGTGTGTTGTACATCTATTGTTCTTTGCTACACAAAGTCAGCACTGCCAGCTGCTGTAGTCCCCAATGCAGCTGTAGCTGTAGGAGGTTTTGTTTTAGACCCAAAAGTAAAGAAAGGCCTGACTGTTTAGCATAAAAGGATGTGTGTTTATTACTGGGCTTCCTACATAGTCTGAGTAGCCATGGAATAGCACTGTAGGATCTATTCTGCCAGCAAGGGTTGCCACAAAGGCTACGTTTTTCCAAGAAGTGGAAGTCAGTTGAACACGCTTCTGTTGACTGAGGAAAGCCTTGTGCAAATGTCTGCTGCATTTTAGCAAAATTTACAGCCTCTAAAATAGCTAGCTTTCTGGAGCCTTAGAGGCTTAGAGTGGTAAAGTCATTGGAACAACTGCTAATGAGTTAATTACAGTGGATTCATTAGTTAAAATTGCTGCCAGAGACTTGAATATTGCAGATAACTCTGTCTGCTGGCAAGTGGCTTACACTGCTGGGCAGATCTTTGCCTGATTTATGACTCTCCTGCAATCAAATTGAGTTCTTGCCTGATTATCCTGGAATTCAGTTTTTGTTTTATCTTATTTATAAAAAATAACTTTTGGTTCTGAAGAGACTTCATATGTGCTGCAAGTTCACTGTGAACCTCACAATCGCAAACAGCTATTCTGTGACTTGTCGGAAAGGTGCCTTCCTGCATGGCAGCTCTGCCTCTGAAATATAGACAGCTATCCATCACCAATGAAATCTGAAGCATTGAGAGGCTTCCAAAGAAAAATGCAGCTAATCCATATCCTCTGAGGGCTGTTTTTGTGAGAAATAACAAGGATTTTACCAGCAGAACTAAAATTTGTTGTGTAAGTTGATAGTTGAACTCTGTCTTTGTGGGCACCTACTGAAAACTACTTGATGCTTAAAATGGATATTTGGAAGTGATCTTTCTTGGCTTTTTATAGAAAGTTACAGATATTGCCCAGAAAATTTGAGCATTTACACTGGTTCCTTTCTTATAAATAGCAAATGTACAATCAAACCTCCTAAACCCACCAAAAGCAATTCATAGGTCAGGTTTCAACCTTGCCTCCAATATTTTTCCCCAGCAGAAATTGCAGCTGTGGTTGTTGAGCTGTTTGGAGGCATCCTCAGATTTCCCAAACTCCTCCAGTAAAGCCTCTAGCTCTTGTGCCTGGTTTTGTTTAAATACTTTCAATTAACTTTTTGATTAAGCTCAATGAATATCTTCTTTCCACCTTGGCTCAGCAAGAATAACATTTCAATTTCTCTCCTGTCCAGATAGGTATACCCTTGACCTGAGAGTTTAATCGTTATTCAGGGTCTTACAAGCTTTTTCATTAGGAGAAGGAATTGATACGAAGTCTGCTTTTTCTTCACTACAAATCTGTTATTTCAAACACCTACAAAATCCCATTTCTCTGAACAGAGTAGGAGTCTAGTTTTGCTTATAGTTCCACACCTCTTCCTAGCCTGCACTACAGCTGTAAAAGTTTCTCTCATCTTATACTTAAGATCACACTAATTACATTTCCACCGCAGACATTTTGATGGACTTTCATTGCCTCTCTCCCATGTGTGTGCATGGGTGCAGCAAGCACCTCTGAGTCTTTTATAGCATTCAATCCCTGAGCAAACCTGTCGGTCTCATCTTCCTTCCTTCTCACCTTCCTCATCTCCTTCCTTCCAGTGGCAGCTTCAGTTAGCTGTGTCTCAGTATAAGTATATAATTCATATGCTGAGCTATTAAAATTTTTCTTGACTTTGACACTTTGCTGCTGCTTAGAGAAATACTTCAGGTAATGGTGAATCAGGGAGAAGTACATACTTGTCTTCAGAAGGCATTGAATTGTCCCAGTCCAAATGAATCATGGTTTCCTTGTGTGTTTAGTTATGTGCTTCTACAATAGGCATTTTATTGTGATTTCTGTAGCAGGCTTCAGAAACCCATGTGATACTTACTTGAAGTGCTTGAAGTGTTTCAATCCCAAAGCTACACTAAAAAGACTTGTTAAGCGAAACTAAATAGACTTGTGAAACTGTTCTATAAATTGCATGTCTCTTAAACATGCAAAAAAAAAAAGTAAAAGGTCAACATTTAAGAGCAATAGTCTCTGCACGGTGAGAATGGCTATGGAATGGCTTCCACACATGACTTCCATTTGAATAGTTTGCTTATGTAAAAGTTTGCTACTCTTATCTGAGAATCCCAAAAGGTGAGGTATGGGAATAAAAGAAAACCTTCAGCAGAGCACCCCAGAATATTTGAAAAAGTTCTTCTCTCCCAACCATCTTTCTGATGCTGCTTTTACACTCCTAGCTGGATGGCTGAGTAGTTAACAACTTCTAGAAATGTTGGCCATTAAGGACAAAAAACTTTCTCCCTCTCCTACATGTTATGTTTTTGTTGTTACATATTGTTGTGGTGAGTAGTGACCAAAAGTGATGAGATGAACCTCATCCTGAAGATAAGTGTGCAGCCTAGTACCAAATGTCTCTCTCCTCCAGACTGGGTTTTCATGTATTGTTTCCCATTTAAGAACAGTTTTTCCTACTAGATGCCTTCCTGAACTTAATCAAGTTTTCATCAAGGAATGACAAGTTTTGCATTCTCTTTTGGCACATGGGACCTGATAAGGTTGCGCCCATGAGTGCTGAGGGAACTGGCTGATGTCATTGTGAGGCTGCTCTTGGTTGTCTTTGAAAGGTCATGGCAAGCAGGGGAGGTTCCTGAGGACTGGAAGAAAGCAAATGTCACCCCTATTTTCAAGAAAGAAGTTCCAAGAACTTCAGTCTCATCACCGTCACCTGGATAGTGGGAAGGTGGTGGAGGTGATGGAGTTTGAAGGGTTGTGATCAGTGGCATGAGGCCCAGCTGGAGGCCAGTCACAAAGAGTATTACCCAGGGGTCAGTATTGTTTCACACCTTCATTAATGACCTGGATGATGGGACAGAGTGCACCCTCAACAAATTTCCAGATGACACAAAATGGAGAGGAGTGGCTGATACACCATATGGGTGTACCACCACTTAGGGGGACCTTGACAGGCTGGAGAAATGGGCCTAAAAGAATCTCCTAAAATTCATCAAAGGTAAATGTTAAGTCCCACACCTGAGGAGGAATAACCCCTTGTACCAGCAGAGGCTGGGGCAGACCAACTGGAAAGCAGCTGTGCAGAAAAACCTGGACTTCTTGTGAACAATACAAAGTTCAACATGAGTGAGCGATGTATCCTTGCAGCAAAGGCCAACAGCAGCTTGGGCTGCAGCAGGCAGGGTGTCACCAGGTTGAAGGAGGTGGTCCTTCCCCTCTACTCAGCACTGGTGAGACACATACGGAGTGCTGGGTCCAGTGCTGGGCTCCCCAGCACAAGAGAGACATGAATATAGTGGAGCAAGTCCAGCGAAGGGTCATGAAGAAGATTAAGGGACTGGAGCATCTGCCATATGAGGAGAGGTTGAGAGAGCTGGGAATGTTCGGCCCAGAGAAGAGAAGACTCAGGGGGATCTTGCCCGTTTGCATAAATATCTGATTGGTTTGGGATGGGGGGAGTAAAGCCAACAGAGCCAGACTCTGGTGCCCAGTGACAGGACAGGAGGCAATGGGCTGGCACAATTTGAAATACAGGAAATTCCACTTAAATGTTTACTCTAAGGCTGATCAAACACTGGCACAGGTTGCCCAGAAAGGCTGCGGATTCTCCATCCGTGAAGATACTCAAAATGCAACTGGACATGGCCCTGGGCAACCTGTTGTCACTGACCCTGCTCTGAGTAGGGGGTTGGACTAAATGATCTCCAGAGCTGCCTTCCTGCCTCAGCGGGTATGTGATTCTGTGATAAAATAGTAAGCTCTGTTTTGTTTTGTTTCTTTGCAAAAATGATGCTGCAACCCAAGCGTATATACCAGTGAGGGTTCATCTGCGGTTGATATTCTTGACATTTTGTAGTTCAGTCCAGCAGCTGCAATATCCACACTCATGTTGAGCTGACAAGATTGAAAGGTATCTGCTTATTGAAAAGGTCATTTTGGGTATCTTTTCAGTTGTGCCATAAAAATAAAACCCATCCTTAACTAGGCTATCTTAGCTTCAACTTTGTGTCTGTGCTTCTGTTTTTTTCCCCCTTCCCTGTCTGTATGTTTTTTCTGTCAAAAGCCAGTTCGTGAACTCAAGAGAAATGTATACGATTGGCTTGGCTGAGCTATTCTGATTGATTTTGGAAAAACAGTGGGGCTGTCTGCCACTGTCCCATTACCAATGCATTAGGAAGCCCTGGCAATAATAAAGCAAACTCCATTTGCACATTTGCTAATAGCTCTTCCACAGGCACTGTTGCTGTTTTCTTCATAAAGCCTGATAAATTAGCAGGATGGCAACTATTATGTCATTTACTTGCAGTTGATCAGTAGTGCTCTTATATAAATAAAGCTTCAGTGGAAGGAGCAAGGAAGTGGCATGTTGTTTATCATAGGAACCACCATCCTCGATGTCACATTGCCATAGCTGTGGCTGCCTCTTTGCAGTCAGTGATGCACTGTTCGTCAGCTCAGTTGTAGAGTCGCGCTCACTGCTAATTCAACTCCACTATCATCACAAGTATTATTTTTTGAGATAATATTATAAGGCAGTGTCTGTAGCAGGGGCTATAAAAGTGTTAAGGAAGGAAAGAGGAAGATGATTTATTGGCTTAAGCTCAGGGCTGTACAAAGCAAGCATGTGCTGGTCCAGCTTGGATTCATAGTCCAGCTGGCTGATGTGTCTCTGTGTCAGGTTTGTAATGTAAGCTCACGCGCCGGGGATCACTCCCCTGGGCGGGATGCTGGTGGAGCACAGCTGTGGGCTATGGGCCTCCAGTCTTCCCTCTTCCCAGCAGCTGCCCTCCTGGAAGGAAAGATGGGGCTATGGTAGCCTAAGGTGTCACAATCTTCATGGCATGTTGCACACCTTTCAGCCAATGCATAGCTGATACTTGGTTGGTGGCTTCATGCACCTGACACAGTAAATATGCTGCGCATGAGGCCAGTGAGTAGCAGCTGCCTGTTGCAGACTGTACGGCTTTCATCACAAGGGTGCAGCTCCGTACTTTGCACCCCATAGCAGGGAGAGGACTTAACTTTTTCAGTTGGGCTCACTCGTCTTTGCATGACAGAACTTCAGAGTGTTCAGGCTTTTAGTCCTAACTGGTAATTTTCGAGCATTTCAGCCCTGCCCTCCCCCAGGAAAGGCTGGGTGCCTGCTGAACCTATAGATCTGGAGGGACGTAGCGCTTATGAAAGTTGGACTGCATGGGAACAGTTGGCCTTCATCCTCTGTCAGCAGATCCTGTAGTGATCACTGTGAACATAAAAGGCTGCCACAACGCTGTATGAGAAGATTTTCAAAGGTGAAAATGCTGCCAGTGGGAATAAAGTGAACTTCAGCTATGTAGAACTGAGTCTGCAACACGGGATTTTTCTTACAGAGAATTATTTTCTCCCTCAGTCTGGTAGTCTGAAATGTTTCAGATTTCATTTCAGGGAAACATTCATTAAGCAGCCATAGCTGTATATGTTAGGTGGTTGGTGAAACAAAGTTTATTAACTGATCCATATCCAAAAATGTTATTAAAGTCCAAGAATTTTATGTCATATTGTATTGCTCAGATACCAGATATTGCTAGGCCCAAGCATTTTTATACAGGCCAGGTCTTCAAAAATCATGGTTATTCTTTTAAGTGGAAATTGCTGTAAGCATATTCAGCAGCATCTATGAAAATAATGTTAAAATAGAAATATGTGATTTTTGGTTAGAAAAAAAAAGTTAATCCAACCTCTGTCACCTCAGAAATCAGATACTTCCCAAAATGTTTTTTTCCCATTTTGCATCTTCTTATGCTAGCATCCTATTATGTAATGAATTATTAGCTTGAGGATATAAGAAGAAACCGGTAGTATCACCTGTGCTGCTGCTGGAAATCAAGTGTTCAAGAGCAACAGCCAGTAACCCCATTGAAGTGCAGGAGGACAAGGAAATTTGCTGAAATATTGCTTTGCACCTTTTGTGACCACCAGCTCCTGTACAAAAGCTGAGTGCTGAATATTAGTTGACTCTGTCCTTTGTGAAAGTCACTTAAAAGAAATTGCAGGAAGTGCAGAATCAAACATCAACATTTACAATTTAAAAAGCTGCTAGTAAAGTGAATAAGAATGTATATCTCTACTGGATCAGAGTGTTCTCTTGCAAGTGGGTCCACTCAGCTGCTTGCATGAATTCAGCAATGGATCTTGGTTTAAGAATTTCTTATGAAACCTTCATTAGACCTAAGAAGAGCTTTGAAAACTTATATTTAGACAGTAAAGGACAGAAGGGATCAGCAGAACGATGGAGTCTGACCTCCTGCATAATCCTGCACCTCCTCCACAGCAGGACATGAGCTGCCTTTTGTAATGAGATGAAGTGAAGCCAAAATTTGGAGCACTGGTTGCTGTGTCTGCTTGAGTTGCCCTGTTGTGCATGTGCCTCCCTGGATTTGGGAAATGACCCTGCAAAACTCAGGAGTAGCTAGACACATTACATTTCTCTCCTAGGACTGTATAATAAACACTTCTAAGCCTGACACGCTCTGTGTGGCACAGGAGAAAACCCATGTTTAGATATATTGCAGAAGGTACCACTGGGTCTCAGAACAGTTGCGGGTGAGGATCTTTAGCCAGGGACTGTACAAATGCAGCAGGCACTGAGAAGCCTATAGTCTAAAGGCAGGTGGCGGCACAATGTTGAGATACACAAACTAACTTTAGAATAGCTGGATCAGGCACTAGAAGTCATAGAAATACTGCTGGAGCACTGAACTGAGCAGCTGCTATTTTATATTACTGCTAAATGTGAAAGAGCACTAAAACACTTCAGGAGCTGATACAGAGACGAAAATCTATATATACAGCATGTTGTTAAGTAAAGGGTGAAAACAGAAAGTAAAATGATTTCCCCTTTTGCCATAGCTTAGTCACAAACCTACACTTAAGGAAGTGTCCTTAATGAGACATCAGCTTCCAGAAGGACCTGGACTGCAGCCAACTGCCAGAGAGTGATCACAGGAAGATTTGGAGATCATTCTAGAGGGAGTGACTGGAATTTGCCAAGGAAAGGAAATCAATCCAGACTGGCACTTACAGGGAGATGAACATAGCTCCTGTATGGGAACATCATTAAGGATGCAAAACACCAGAAGCAGATAACTTACCATCTCTAGAAAGGAAGGCAGTTCATAGGAATTCCATGCACATATACATGTATCGGGTGCAAAACAACAGTAACAGTTTCTTAAGTGCATTGTCATGAGAGGAGACCCCAAAACAGGGTCTATCAACAAAGGTGGACATGCCGTAATGAGGAATTCATGGTGTCTCCTCCAGATTTCAGGGTGACGGAGGTTATATTAACCACTGGCAGCAATATTTTTGAGATGGCTCAGTCTCAGGACTGGCGGGCATACACACATATACACAGGGAGAAAAAGAGGGTGACTGCTGCTCCCTGATGCTGCCACAGATTACAGGAGTGGGTGTAGCTGCAGCAGTGGAGGCAGAGTCACGCTCAGCAGCTTCTCTCCCCTGAGGTGTCAGGGAAGAGCCTGTGCTTCCAGACATGCTGAGAAAAGGACAGAATCTACAGGAAATTGGTTAAACGCCTCTGCAGTCTATTCCTCAGCAAATTAAAAAAAATTGACTTCTTGTCTCTATAGATTTTACCAGTTCATTATTTTGTAGCTCATTCATATTAACTGTACGTATTATTGTTGTGGAGTGAATAGATCTAATGGGGACAGTTTCCTCACTATCATACATTACACAGCTGTAGAAAGAGGGAAAAAAGCAACATATGAAAGAGTTATAATGAAACAATTCATGAAAACTCTGGTTTTGCACTAACACTGAAGCAAGTTTTGTGTCTCAGTCTGCTCTATTTAAAACATTCTCAAAGCCTCACTTATACACTTAAGCTCAAAATCAGCATTTGACTTCAGATTTATTGAGAGAGCAGTCTCCTTCCATGCTACGGGGAAAGAAAGGATCTTCTTGACTCATGTGCTGCTTTCACCTGTGACTGTGTTACTTTGCTTCTCTTCTTCATTCTGTGATTGATTGCTTCTTCCGCATGCCCTTCAGAGGAATCCTTTCTCCTTCCTTCTCCCTGCTCATTCCCTGCTAAGTTTCCAAGAGATGTCCTGGAACTTCCTCCTCTATCCCTTTACTTTTCCATTCTCAATGAACTAATTCCTAAGACGATAATTCAATAATGATCCTTACCCTGGCAACTTACAAATGTCTCCCTCTACTGCAGTCGTCTCCTTTCCAAGCTCATATTTTGCCCTCTCTCAGATTCTCCTCAATGGCTGTCTAGTTCAAGACAGTTCACCTGTACAAGCTTTTCTTTTTCTGTACAAGCTTTTCTACTGTTTTCTTAAATGTGAACTGTTTTCTTTCTGTGAACACCACCGCTGTACCACCTGCATTAATTACAGTGAAAAACTGATCCAGAACCTCTTCTTGTCCCTCTTAAATTTGTATGCAAGACAGCCAACAAAAAAACATCACAAAGCTGACCTCCCTATATCAGACCAAGAGTCTGTTAAATCTCTCTCCATTTTCACAGCTTGCATCTTAAATTCTTTCAAAGCAACAGACAAATTTGGAATGATCATAGCTGTAATAGTCTGTGTTTTTCCAAACTCAATTTGCAGGCAGAATGAATTTATAGTACTGAAGGAGAACCTAGTAAATATTCTATAGCAACTTTCTTTTAAGATTAATGATAACTCCACAGTTTTACACCTTTGCTATTAAAGCTGTGCTAGTAATTAAGGAATAGTGATTGTTTGTGCAAATTATTTGAGTTAGTGAACTGAGTTTGCTCTACAGTTACTGAGGTTAAAATTGCTTGTTCCTGGATATAGTGTTAAATCTTATGAGTAGTCATTTTGAGTTCATTATTGCCTGTACCAGTCCGTTAAGCTAGCTTTGGTGCTCATATTTTGTCTTGAAATTACATGCCCTTGACTCACAAAGATACTATTCTAAGTGATGAGAAGTGTTAAGATATTTGTGCAACTTTCAGTTAGGTTTTGAATTATGGCAATATATGAACAGGCAAATTTTTCAGTGGCTAAACTGTCATTGAAAATGCACTTGTACCATCAATGTGATGCTTAAGAAGAGGTTATACTGTTGACCTGATGTCAGCTCTTGTGGTTTGGGGCTTTTTTTTTTTTTATGGGAGTCTTGAGAAGATGGAATATAAATCCGTTGTAAAGATGAAATTGCTAGTTCAGCTATGGCCTTCAACAGTGATTTCCTGTACTTGGACTGCTTTTAAAATCATCTTGTTATTTCAAATAATCTAAATTGGAATTCACTCAATAGCTTTTTTAAAGAGTAAATGAAGGCCAAGTCAGAGATGAGAGACTTAAACAAGGAAGCTATGTCAGTCACCCAGGCTGTCAAGCATTTTCCATAGTAGCAATGGCAGGCAGTGAGGAAAGCCTCCCTTGCCTATGTGAGGCAGTGTCAGAGCCTGGTGCACGGTCCCACACCCTTCCCAGGAGTCTGGCCCTCTGCACTCAAAGCCAGGTCTCTGGTCAGAAAGATATTTGAGAAGCCGTCATTGATCTTTGAGCTCTTCGAGCAAAAGTTGGAAGAAAGCTCTGCAGAGGCTTCCCACTGCTGCTTGGGAGTGAGATTGGTCCCTGCCTGGGATACACCACAGTAGTGTTGCTGCTGTGCTTGTGTCTGGCCACACACCAGATCCCGGCCCTGACTTCTGGACTGATTTCTTGACCTCATGCCTGATGGCTTAGTAAGGACTTGCCTGGTGGTCTGGACTGTCACCTCACTCAGCATGGTGGGACTGGGCTCTTGCTGGTGATACCATTGCCTTTGCAGGTCTTGTCACTGTGCTTGGCTCCCAGCTCCCTTTTCTCCATGGAGTAGCCCACTCTTGCGGCTTCCTGACATGCAGGACCAGAAAGCGCCGTAGCACACTTACAGAAACAGTATATTAAGATGATACACTGCCAAGCAGTAGCTAAATTTCAAACATGGCACTGAAGTACCATGAATTTAAAAAGAAAACTGAGAGTCAAACACCAATGAAGTAGAAATGTTGTAAGGTTCAGTCATCATGGATGTCATGGGTCATGTGCACCCCTCAGCCACACTCTCCAATTACTCCAGAAGCCACTGGTACCCCCTCTTGCATGTTTTAACTATTTTTTGTAATCCAGAAAATACATTGAGGTTCATGTGAGATACTGCCATGGCTCAGTCCCTTAGATCGTAGCTATAAAAAAGGTCATGCAAGGATCAAATCCTTACTGGGAGATAAAAGTCACGATCCATCAAATTAGAAATGTGCTGGCAAAACATCTTGTTTTGTTGGTGACAGGGCCATAGTCAGTCTCTTAGTAATAACAAAAGCATGAAAACAGTGCTGAAGATGTATCCTAGTGTTGTTTTGGCTGAGAAATATGGCTCTTGCTTTCAGGTGTATCCTTCTCTATTGCACCATGTACAGCATCTTTGGTGTACAAAGTGACAAGATTTGCTTTGCAGTAGAGTACAACATTTATTGCAGTGTATCCTTTTCTGGCTTGATTTTCACTGATAACTGTCAGGGTTTTGTGAAATGATACATCAAATAGAAGCTGTGTCACTTGTGCTGTCTCTCTGTCTGCCAGCTAATTAAAGTAGGTTGGAAATAATCAAAGGCCTTTAATAATCAAAATGTAAATAGCTGGGGCTGCCCAGGGTAGCTGTTGCAGTACCTGTTAGGCACCAGGAACAAGTATTGCTATTTGAATATCTAAATTGCCTTAGCAGACATTATAAGGCCATTAAAGGCACTCTATCAACCCTCTGAATCATTGTTTGTTGGTATTTTGTTGTTTGTTTTTTTTAAATTACCGGTCTTCTGTCTTCTTACAGTGTAATAGAATTTAAACCTATATATATAAGATTTGAAAGTTACACAGCTTAAAAACACAGTTTAGATTTCTAACTTTTATTATCTGGTGAGTCTTACTGACATGAATATAGCTATGCTCATCCACCACAGGCATAAAGCTGGAGGGAGAAGCTTAGCCTTGTTTTCATTTTTTTTCTGTGTAAAAATATGAGATCAGAAGATTTCACAGAATCACAGAATCACAGAATCGTCAGGGTTG
>VZSZ01010384.1:4178-80366 GCA_013398815.1 Ibidorhyncha struthersii
CATTGGAATAGGCTGCCCAGGGAGGTGGTGGATTCGCCATCCCTGGAGGTGTTTAAACAAAGGGTAGACGTGGTACTTGGGGTCATGGTTTAGAAGTGGTTTTGTCAGGTTAGTTTAATGGTTGGACTCGATGATCTTAAAGGTCCCTTCCAACCTTAACAATTCTATGATTCTATGATTCTTCTTGTCTTTCATGTCCTTTGTCAGATTTAACTGCATTTGGGCTTTGGCTTCCCTAAGCTTATCACTGCATGTTCAGATAATGGCTCTGTATTTCCTCCCTGGCTACCTGTCCATGCTTCCACCCTCTGTATGTTTCCTTTTTTGTGCTTGAGTTTGGCCAGGAGCTCCTTGATCATCCATGCGGACCTCCTGGGATTTTTGCGTGACTTCCTGCTCTTTGACATGAACTGTTCTTTGAGATGAACTCCTCTTCAGCTTAGAGGAGGCAATAGGCTTTCTTGGGCCCCTCTCCCACCCAACTTGGTGTAGCCTACAAACTTACTGAGGGTGCACTAGATCCCCTTGTCTAGGTCAGATATTAAAAAGAACCGTCCCCAGCACCGAGCCCTGGAGAACATCACTGGTGATTGGCTCTCACTGGATGTAACTCCGTTCACCACAATGGCAAAGGTCTGGCCTTCCAGCCAGGTTTTTACCCAGTTTTACGTAAACGTGAGTAAATGGGTAAATGAATATAAACAATTTGAAATTTAAAATGTTAGTGCTGAAATGTCAAAAGTAAGTGCAGCTAGCCAGAATTTATAATGGAAAAAATAGCACTGAAGTTATAATTACTTAATAGCTCAGCACTTTGACAGAAAGATCCAAATGTGTTATCTCAGTGGTTTAACTGGGACTTACAAATCTAGTACTGTGCATGCTCCCTGAATTGGAGTAAAAGCCCTCAGCAACTTGGAAAAACTCTAAATTAATGATTAGTTAGTACAGCTGACACTGTGCATACTGTACTATTTATTTTTGTCTTTGTTAGTGGTAGTATACCACAGATTGTCAATAATGAAAGAGAAGCATTCAGAGCATTAATGCTTGTGCTTGATGATATAGACTAAGGGCGGGGAATGCAACACTTCAGTATTGCTGAATCCAAAATGATTTTCTGCCTCCCACACATAGTCTGGATATTGGGGTGTTCACACAAAACAGAAAATTAGGACTAACAGAAATCACGTTATCACCTTGTGTGGGATTGATTCATCTAACCCAGTGCAGAAATCTACAGCCCATCTCATCCTAGAACAGATGTCGAAGATGGGCAGATGTCCTATCTCCACTGAGTAGAAGAGGAGTCTGAACAACTCACTCAAATATAGCTGTTTATGTTCCATGCATGCAAAGGGATGATACTGCTGATCTCCTTCCCCCTCTTGTTTAGATTTTCCTGCTCTGTACCAAAACATGCATTCTTATGAGCCTGTGTATGACTAAATCCATGACACCTAGGACTGCAGAGAAGTGAAATAAAAATAATACGCTTAAAATTGTGTTTTGGAACTTGATAGATTTTTTTTTTTTTCCCTGCGACATCATCAAAGCTCATGCTCAGAATTGTACATTTAGTGGAGGGAAGGTCAGCTGAAGAATAATTAGGAGACACAACTGTGCTGGTTTTGGCTAGAGTAATTTTCTTCATAGTAGCTAGTATGGGGCTATATTTTGGATTTGTGCTGGAAACAGAGTTGATAATACAGGGATATTTTAGATATTGCTGAGCAGTTCTGCTTCTCATACTGCCGCACCAGCAAGCAGGCTGGGAGAGCACAAAAAACTGGGAGGAGACACAGCCAGGACAGCTGACCCTAACTGACCAAAGAGATAATCCATACCATTTAACATCATACTCTGCCTATAAACTAGGGTAAAAGTTGGCTGGGGGAACGCTGCTCAGAGCCTGTCTGGGAATCAGTTGGTTGGTGGTGAGCAATTGTTTTTCATTTGCATCGCTTGTCTTTTGGGTTTTATTTCTTGCTTTTTTTGGTATTTTCCTTGTCATTACAATTTATTATTATTAATAATTTGTTTCAATTAGTAAACTGTTCTTACCTCATCCCATGAGTTTTCACACTTACCCTTTCAATTCTTCGTTTCCACCCTGCCCCAATCCTGCTTGGGGAAGCGGGGGAGTGAGCGAGCGGCTGTGTGGTGTTTAGTTGCCACTGGGGTTAAACTGTGACAACAATCTAAGAGTTGCCATGTTAATTCAGTTAAAACTCTTCTAAGTCATACAAACACACAAATACACATATATGTAATTGTTATTAAACAATCGTATAAACACCACTTACATAGAATTGGACAATCACATCTGTAGTACAAGGCACTTAAAACTTACCTTTGAATCCAGCAGGACAATGACATGAAAAATGGCCAATTAAATCCATACAGGTAGCTCCATTTTTGCAGGGTGAACTTGAGCATTCATTAATTTCAACTTCACAGAAGGGTCCTTCATATCCAGACACACAGTTACAGCTGTAATTATGCAAGTGGTCCTGACAGAAACCATACTCAGAACACTGGTTTCCAATGCAATTGTCTATATCAAGTTCACAAAAGGTACCACTGTAACCAAGGGGACATATGCACCTGGTATTGAAATGAGAGAAGAAAAAAAACACAAAACACAACACACCAGTCTTGAATATATAGGTCAATAATGACTAATAATATTAACAATATTTTTGCTTTGAATACTCACAAATGAATTGCAATTTTTTTCAATATTCTTTCTTTACCTTTAATTAATCACTAAGTAGATTTGTTTCACGTAGACTGCTTGCAACAATTAACCAGAACTGCACAATCATCAAAATCTTAGCTATTTAGAGGGGACAAACCAGTAGCTATATAGCTTTTAATATCAAACTTCCAATGACAGTATTCAAATAGGAAACTGGTATAAACTATAAGTATTATGTATATTAATAATTTATTTTCTGAAAATTATTAGTTGCCTGCTACAGTATCACTAAGAGAAAAAACAAATTACATCCTGCTTTCTCTAGACATAAAATCAGTATAGAAATGTTTTGTCATTAGAAACAAAGGTTACAATTTCTGTCTGTAACTGAAAAAAAACAAACCAATCTATAAAATTTCAAAGAAATTGAGCAGGATATTTTTTACCCGCAATGTAGGATGACATATATATTGCATAAAACGGAGATTACTTTTTCATGCTTCCTTTTCTCCCAATTTTTTTCTTATGTATGAATGAAAACAAAGCTGGATTATCTACTAGTTGATCCACATCTCATAAAAATTAGAAAACCCCTTGAAATTGGTAATATGTTCTTTGATTGATCCTCTCCTTATCATGTCCAGAGCTCTTCTCACAAGGTAGGAGATAATCTTACAATAATCTCATATATTCTTGATCCACAGAGATGTTATCTAGAAGCTGGAAAGAACTAACATGTTAAAGAAGCCTTGATTATAGTAAATTTCCCTACTGATCCATCTGGCAGAAAGGATATTTTTTCTTTAACAGAAGCAATTGTTCATGTGGCTGTTTGCTTCAGCCGTTGCTTATTATTCCTGCATTTTTATGTTAGACTTTTGGAAATTTCCACTTAGATATTTTTATATCTCTACCACATTTCCAACAGGATAATTGTAAGTCAGTAGGAAAAAAGACCCCATGTAAGATTCCGTGTACAGAAAGGATTCTATATAGCATGATGGTAGCTATTTCGAAGGTAATTTCACAAAAGCTTTCTGCAATCTGACTTTCAGACAAAGGAAGTTATAACCATATCTACCACTGGTTTACTTTGTTCTCTGTTCAGTTATGCTCTAATTTTACCTGCAATTCTTCTTGGCAAGAGAGAATTTGAAAGACAAAAGAACTTTGTCTATGTACAAACTAGAGATCGAGAAGGACAGAATACTGTAGGAGCTCTATCTATCATAATATTAATGAAATACTTCTGAAGAAATAGGAAGAAGAAAAAGGGATATGTATAAAATGAAGAGCTCCTAGTGTTTAGTCCAATTATTTTTTTTTTTTCTCCCATTAGTGCAGCTTTAAAAGTCCAAGAGTAGCTTCAGAGTGTATTAAAATGAGGTGATTTTTCCCTTTCATGTTGTGACTAAAAGAAGTCTACAGTAAAGAAGGTATCTTTATAAGGAGATATTGTTGGTTGTTATGTGGAAGTCTACAGTGGGCTAAGTTTAGAGATAGTTTAGTTATTTGCTTATAATTAAAGGCTTTCAATCTATTGAAAAAACAGGTGCTATTAGAAAATAAAGTAGTTAATTCTTTAAACAGCAAAATCACCAAGTGGTTGACCCACGATTATCATTTTTATATGTATATAAACAAATATCAGCTGTTTTTCTTTCCAGTGGTTCCTTGCTGGAAGGTCCAGGCTTCCCAGCCAGAATTCTGTCAACTCTGTGTCTTCTTGATTCCTAGGAATTTTTTTCCTAATACCTGAGGCCTGGCTTTGTGCTCCCTCATGTCTCAAGGTGCATCTGTATAACTATTTTAGATCAGATGAGGATAAAACTTTTATGATTAATTTCCTGGCTGTTCCAAATGGCAGTGTTTTTTATCGCATTGCAGAGCAGTATCAGAGCGTGTAAAATTGATTCATTTAAATTGAAACTAAATAAGTAGATATGATCCTTAGAGTACAGCCAATGCACACCAACTAATTCGCTTTTAGTCCATGGATCAAAATAGAGCTTGCTTGAAGGAAGCCCTCAATATCTTGTATAGTGTTGTTGTGAGTCCTTCAGCATCACCATTTTTGCTTTACAGATCCATTGCTACTACACTGAAGTACTAAGTAGGCACAGCTACTGTATTCTCTCTTCCAACCTCAGTCACTCCTTAGCAAAGGAAAAATCTTCGCCTTCTCTTGAGAGCTCCAGCTGCTTCTCTTTCTCACTTTTTAAAGGAATTAAGTTCACACAAATCATCTCATCCAGTTGTTTTACAGCTAAATGTAAATGTTGATTTACATAAAATTTTATTGTGCATAAACATGTAAAGCACATGCAATTTTAGCTACATTTAGCGGCACAGTTTCTGAATCCACCAACAGTAAAACTTCAGTATGGAAACAACAAACAGTCATACTAATTTTCCTGCTGCAATTAATCACTTTATTTCCTCGGTTAACTATTTTGTAGTAAAAAAATATATTTTTTTACAGTAATGATTAGTGTGTGCATTGTGAAAATATAACTATTCAATCGTTCTTTGAAAATGTGGCTCTTATCATTAATATTGAATAAAATATTTAAGTTACAACTCTCCTTAACAGGAAAAAGAGGACAAAAAGAAGGAATTGTCTATAATTTCCTTACTATTACTAGTTGTGTAGCCTCTGGGACCACAGAAGAACTACACAGAAACAGATGTAATGGAGAATCTTCTATTTTCAGTTTCATGCTTCTGATTCCATACTACAAGCAATGATATCACATTTTACAGTGCTTCGGTGTCTGAAGAAATCTAAACCAACTAAGAATGGAATGTCTTTTGTTTTTCCTGGTGATATTATAACTGGTTATCTTTCAATTTAAAATGGCTCATCTCCTACAGCAGATATATCGAAGTATAATTTTTTTAGTTTCTTCATTTCGTATTATTACTCAGGAAAAACAAAATGAAATAGTGACATTTTCTCTTGTCACTCCAGTGTGAAAAGTTTACTTGATTTAGCTATTACGTATAGGTTACCACTTTCTTGAATATGCAGAAGCTGTTGTGTTGGTTTTTTTTTCATCATGAACATGAAGAAGACACGATTTCAACATGATTAAAAAATAAATTTAAAACTGGATCTTCATGTCATGTGAAAAAAAAGTGGCTTATCCAGCTAGTCAATCCCAAATTTGTAGCGGTGGTCCAAAACAATATAAAACTATAGACCAATGGTGCAGAAAGAGATTTTCTTCTGTTATTGTTTACCAAACACACACGTTAATGCAAACAGGAGTATTCTAGTCGTCTTAATAACAAGTTCATTTCTTACTGTATGTTGAGGATTAAAACATCCAAGAATCATTCATTTATTGTTTATAGAAGTTCAATAAATTCCTTATAAACGTAATTTATAATACTCTACATCAAATTCTAATAGCACGTATACAAATAGCTTTAGTTCCTAACAGCATATATGCAAAACCTGCAATGGAAAGTTAAAATATATTTAAATGAATAAGTTAGTAATATTCTTTATAATGTGTCTATTTTTCAACAATATGGGCCATTTTTATGCAGTAAAAGTCTAAACTAGCCAGGTCTTAAACTTTGGTGCGTTTTTTGTTAATTTAACAACATTAACGTATAATAGTTACCACTTACACTAATACATTATATACTTAACATTACTATGTACAAAGCAGACACAGATTTCACTGTGCCTATTTCTTAAATTTAATGTATAATAGTGTAAGTGTAATTCTATGGGCTTTGGGTATCAGCATCTGACTGCATTTATTTGTAGCTTGAACATTTTTATAAGATTCTAAATGATCCAAAATATTATTAGTTATTATCTTTTCATCTCTAAGTCAAGCTATGAAATGGGTCTTGAACACAGTTTTGTTAAACACTGTGCTGGTATAACACTGACATAACTGAACTTCAAATATCTTTTCCTGTCTGTCATTGAAATAATATCAAGACCAATGATCTCTAAGTAATTAAGTCTGTTACACTTTTAGTAGGAAAAATACTATCAGCACATTAGATTTTAATGGATATGAACTTGCGTTAATACTTCAGCAACACTAAAATACTGAACATGATATCAAAAGCTTTGAATCATGGATTGATTTGCAGTTTTCATTTGCTGCAAAGCTGAAATACTTCTCTACAATAAATTCAAAAAGAGTTTGTATACAGATACCTATGATACCAGAATTTCCATTTGTGAGTGAATTTCTAGCTCGGGAAACCTTTTGTGCCCTTATCAGAGGGATGCCCCAGCTGTGTGCTGACACATCAGTGCAGGGGCTCAGCTTTGCCATGGCCTGAGCTGGGTTTCAACGTTATAACCCCTGCTCCGAGGCCCAGTCACTGCTGCCTTTCCTGCTCCAGCTTCAGCTCTGGAAATGGCCCCTCTGGGGAGAGGGGGACACCTCCCAGCAAAGACCAGGAGATGTCAATGACACCCCCAACTGCTTTCTTAAGGAAGCCTAAAATGTCAACCTTACAAACTGAGTGAACCTTGACAGGATGAGCATGGCACCAAAGAAAAGGTAAATATGAAGAGGTTTTGTATTAACATTAATGGGAAAAATAATAATTTCTTAGCTTCACATATGCCCTCTTTTGTCCACGGCAAGATTTTGAATATAACAGATGCTGGGAGGGAAAAACAATACTTCAATGCTTTTGTTACAAACATGGATTTTAGTAGTGGATACCAAACTCAAGCCACAGTTACCCTGTTGTGGTTTGCTTTGCTCCCACACATGTCACGCAGATGATTGTACATCTGCCTAAATCTAGTTAACATTGCACAATAATTTGATACTCCTGTGAATTAAATCTTAGATGGAGATGCAGAGAAGTCAGATATAGAATTCAGTCTAAGGAATATGTAACTCAAATGAAGATGGTTATGGCACAGCTGCAATGTGTTCCTACCAATATGGGGTAGGATATAAACCGATATGCAGTAGGATATAACTTTTTATCAGTGAGGGTCTAGAAGAGCAGGTGTGCAGGTAAACAAGTTGGTACTAGTTAGTCTAGGCAGGGCAGCTGTCACAAAGTCACCACAGACTCTCTGCACTAAAGAGATGTGACATGACTTGTGCCATTGAGTAAATAACTGTGATGGATGAACCTTTAAAATAACTGAAAGAAGCCAAAGACCAGACTGAAAATCCAGTTTTGTTGATCTGTGCTGGGAGATGACCCAGCTGTTTTCTATCTTGAGACAGAATCATAGAATCATAGAATTGTTAAGGTTGAAGGGACCTTTAAGGTCATCAAGTCCAACCATTAACCTGACAAACCACTTCTAAACCATATCCCCAGGTACCACGTCTACCCTTTGTTTAAACACCTCCAGGGATGGCGAATCCACCACCTCCCTGGGCAGCCTATTCCAATGCTGGATAACCCTTTCAGTGAAAAAAAAAAATTCCTAATATCCAACTTAAACCTCGCCTGGCTTAATGGGACCACTGAAGCTTGGCATTAGCAAAGACTTCCCAGTATGTCTCTACTTGTTTTTTAATAAATGGTGGTGGTGGTGGTTTGGTTTGTTTTTTTTTTTTTTTTTTTTTTTAATTATAATAGTCCAAGCGGATTAACTGCATTTATTCAGTATTAATTATTTTGTTTTCTAGTTGAAATATGAACTGCACACACATTCATAAATGGACTAAAAGGTTGTTTAACTTCACTTTGGCTTTTTGTAAACATCTGTATTCTCTGCAGAAAAGCTGTTGTATAGCTTATTGCAGAGATACTCCCTAAGAAATTGTGACATATATTCACCTACCTTCTGGCATTGTAGCAAAGCGAGCAAAAGTATTTTTCCTCTTTCTCTAGTGGAAGAAGCCTATTATTGCTACAGAAAACTATGTATATCATAGTACTAACTTTATATAGCACTGCCAACTAGGTCCTGTAGTCAAACTGCATATATAGTATAGGATGAATAAACTTGAAAATGAAAAATTAGATATAAAATAATAATCTAATCGAACAGCTTAATTCATCCAGCTGGCAGGAAATGGGAAAAGTCAAGGATGAATAAAGGAATAGAAGCTTTAAATGTTGTGATACTCAAAATTTATCTAAATTATGTTTATTTTTCATAATCTTGCTGACATCATGGAAAGAAGTGTTTCATATTCTAAAGCTTTTTATTTAACAATGATATCACTAGGTAAGGCTTTACTCTTTCCTAGTGAGACTAATTCAAGACTAAATTATACACACTGAAATTTATATACTGAATACTGAAAAACGAGTAAGCAATACAAGCTTTACTGTACATCAATTCTAACTTCTTAATGGGAAGTTTCCCTGCATAAAAACTCATGAAATATTGACCTCAGAGCTATATCTATAGAATAAAATACGTTTTAGAACATAATAGTTTATCATGACCTTTTAAACAGTAGCAAATCCTACTATACAGCTTTTTCAAATGTCTTAACCTAACAGTTCTCAGTCCTTCTTGGTGAACTTAATCTGAATAAACTGGACTGAAGAAACTGAAGAAATAGGACAGGTAATGGAAACTACATAAAAATTTAAATTCTGTCTTTTCCCTCTGTTGCTCCCCTTCACTTAATAGACTACAATAAAATATTTATTAGGACTTATTTCAGTTAGGATCTTGATTGTCCAAAATATAACGTTGGAAAAAAATAAATTTACAAGGGTGAAGAAAACAGAGTAATAACACCCCTCTGCCTTAGATTTTAAAACTGGAGGCTTAACTCCTTGAAGAGTATTTTCACTTTAATTATTCATTAAATGCTTCTTATTGGGCCATGTTAAATCAGTTCTTCTCTCTCTTCTTCTACGGAGATCATAATGAAATGATAAAGGTTCTTTTGAAAAGAAAATTCAAATACTTTTTATTCAGCAACACTGTCTATTTACTGAGATAATGAATCTTCTTTGTTTTTTCTCTCAGATATATATGACCAAAGGTCAAGAGATTCTTTTGGCATGTTGATGCAATTGGTCTATTGCATGGTATCTGCCAGATTCATCATATCAACAGCTACACCATTAAACCAGTGGGAGGAGAAGTAATTCTTTGGAGAAGTTATGACATTAAATACATGCTAATTACTTGCGTTACAATATCTCAAACAGCACAGACTCAGCTGGAAGTGCAATAATTCATTTGAATTAATAAGGGGGTTTGTGTCAGTGTGACTGAGGCCACTTTAGTTGTAAGAGAAACGTCACTAAACCAAAGGAGTAAAATTCCTAAGACTTATTATTGTGATTATGTTACACTTATTATGTAGCCTTTCTGAGCATTATACTATATCATAGTTTTAAAGTCCCCCTCCTTCACCCAGAGCGATTCCCCATTCTAAACTCAAAGGAAATTCTCTGCATATATTAAATATACAGCAATGTGACACTGTCTGGAACAGTGATTTTAAAAATGGGAAGAGAAACAGAATATGCAATGGTAAGGAGATAGACAGAAAAATTACATACAGCTGAGTGCTTATTGTCAATCTGGAAAAAACTGACAACTTGCGGAGTGTAAGAGCTTAAAAGAGAGGGGTGTTCTTGAAGATAAGCTGGATGCTTTCCACGTTTTCCTGGTCTTAACATTACTATAACAAACCACCACTGGAACAATACATAATGACCAAAGTTTAATAATTAGTTTAGAAGTTAACATTTCTTAACTAGGAGAAAAGTTAGCTTTACATTAATTTTCCATAAATAAAAAACTAATACAAAACATTTTGTCTTACTTAATAAGTGGAGGAGATAAAAGTAAGTGATGTTTTGAATGACTATAATAGCTTTAAAAATGGATCTCAGCAGGGTTGTTAATGGCACTTACACATCTAATTCTCCACATAGTCTGCTGACAACTTTTTATGTCTTCCTGAAGCTACTTTGCATCAAGTACAGCCCTGATAACTGTCTTATTAAAAATGATACCCATTTTTGGATAGAAATGCAAATTGGAAGAGTCTTTCGAAAAAGCTGGGTGACTACAGTAGTTACATTCAGTATTTCCTCTCATTCTTTTGGTTTAAATGGTGCATTGGAAAGAGGAAATGACAATTGTTTCACTTGCTGACAATAAATAACTCTTGGGAAATACCATTTTTTTTAAGGAAGGAATAGTTCCATTCTCTTAAAAAATGCTTCACTCTCATTGACAAACAACAATCCTCTGTTGACAGAACAACTATTATACAGTAAACACTCTGCACAATGTCTTTGCAAAATAACCAGTCGTGTTTCTGTGGGGTCTGGTTCTCTGATAACAAAACTGCTAACACATCTAGGGTTGGGATCTTAATGGTATGTTTTCTTGTTCCTTGTCAACTTA
Source organism: Ibidorhyncha struthersii (assembly GCA_013398815.1). Classification (NCBI taxonomy): domain Eukaryota; kingdom Metazoa; phylum Chordata; class Aves; order Charadriiformes; family Charadriidae; genus Ibidorhyncha; species Ibidorhyncha struthersii. Next base: position 15,221 of record VZSZ01010384.1, read on the forward strand.
AAAATTTGTCTTTCAAAGACTGAAAATTAGAAAAAATAAAAGTGTTTTCTGTCAGTAGCCTGAGTCTGGATCAGTGAGTTAAATTCAAAAGGTCTTGTTTTACCAGAAATGTTCAGATCTACTAGTTTTTCTGTAAATGCTAGTGGATTTTTTGTGGTAAATATGGCTTTCTTCTTCTGTCAGAATTCATTTTCTGATACGGACAGGAAAACCACAGATTTATCAGTCAAATAAAATGTCAAAATATGGCCCAGTAATTTGATATGAGAGTTGATCACAGCTGGTAAGCAGAAAGGATGCATATTTAGTAAGGGGTCTATGGTAAAAATTCCTTTTAACTATTGTATATTGAGAATTGTATACTTATATGTATTTGTGTGCTTATTTGGGGATTGCAGTTATTATTACAGAAGTTCCTATAAAAAAGAGGTAGAGTGGAAGAATTTTTTTAATTATTTGTATTTTAATTCTCTACTCTATTGCAACCTTTTCTAAACAGAAATATTAAATTATTATATTAATTACAGTGCTTCTAAAGCATAAAATGAAAGCCTTTCAAAAATGCAGTCACAGACTTTATGGAGAGATTTTAGTTATTTTGGGTTTTTTAGAGGAAAAATAAATAATTCAAGTATGATAAGAGCAGCTGAACTCTGCTTATTGAAGAAATCATTTTCCATTTTTTCCCCATACTTTTATAGAGCCCCATTTTTAAATATCTACAGCTCACTAAGGAAAGCACATACTTGACAGTTTTGTCAATACCTAAAAAAAAAACAAAAACAACCCCAAAACCCACAAATAACTCAGCATTTCAACTATTCACTTGTAAATTGTAATTCAAGTTTTAATAAGAAAATTCACTCCATGTCATACTCCAGGCTCAGAAAGTGTTTGCCATTTACTAAAACAGATGATTTGTTCATCTGACATTTTGCATAGATGGTTTAACTTCTTTGTCCCACAAAGAGGAATATTTGTGAAACCTTCCTGTGCAATACTTCAGACTACACAGTCTTGTTGAATGCACATGCTTATTGACAGTTAGTATCCATGGCATTGTATAATCCGAGAAAAATATTACTGCACTAGAAACTCCCTTTGTAATTCTTGTTCAAAGAAAAAATATCATCATACAGCATAAACATCTTTATGAAGGCTAGTACAGAAAGCATCATGTTAGTACCTGTATTTATTAATTCCGTCTTCACATGTGGCTCCATGTTGGCACTGGTTTACCCCACAGTCATTAATATTCTCCAAGCATGTTTCTCCTGTCCATCCAAGAGCACAGACACAGTGATATCTCTGGTTTTCTTCATTGTAGAAGCAGCTACCTCCATTTGCGCATACCTGAAGATGAGCAGTACAATTTACCTACCAGTTTTTCTCTATGTGATTTTTTTTTCCCCAAGGAGTTTAACTGAATAATCCGTTGGTAACAGATATGGTTATTTAATGTTTTTATGATGTAATATTACAAAAGATACATCTTCAAGACTTAAAATACTGAATGTCATTAAATCAATATATCAATTCATGGTTTAGTTGGAAAGAAGCATTTATGATCCACTTTAACACTGCCATTTTCATAACTGACCTTAAAATGTGCTTGTTTTAGGAGGGATGATAGTGAACTAGCCTGTTATTTTTCCATTGCAAGAGTAGAACAACTGTTCCTGTGCTTAAAATCTATGTATAATTTAATTGAGTTTGTGGCTATCAGGAAAAAAAGACTGAATATTTTTAAATTTTAATAATAATTCTGATTCATAACCTATACTTGATATTTTTTTTAAATTTCAGTAGTTATATAAATATTAAACATATTCTCTGGGAAGACCAGAACCTGCAGATATTGAAAAATTAACAAACCTGGGTTGAAACAGCATTTTTTCCATTTATTTTTTATTTGTTAATGTTACTTAATAAAACAATATTTCATGTATTCTTCAAAAATTTCAGAAAGTTCTTGGATGTAGTGAATGCTCCTTTCTTCATTTTACTTTTAGGGTCCCATTTAATTTCCATGAAAATTTTCCCGGTGTAAAAACAGATAACTAGATTTTCATTTGAAAGCAATTAAGACCTCTCCTTCTAATCAATTGGTTTCTAAAGAAAATGGTGTCTAGAAGATGAGCTAATGCACTAGTACTTCAGTTTGATTGAGTCTGAATCTCTTTATAATGTCATTAAAATTTGTAATAATAACAGTTCTTGGCAGAAATCCTCTAATATTCATTTGTCTTTGGTTAAGTTTTAAATTGACCTTAAAATTAAGAGTTTTTTGCTCTGCTTTCAGTACTAAATGTGAGACTTGGGATCCTTTTTCACTAAGACACTTCTTGAAGAAAAGCACTGCCCAACATAGATGCAAAGAAAACTGTGTGTATAGTTTTGGAAATATTATTTTTTTTTATCATTTTTATGTGTCTTCTTATTTTTTTATTTAAACATTTCTGCAGGATTTTTTCCTCAGGCTTACTATTTTCTCAAAGCTCAAATAGGTCAAATAAGCTTACACTCACGAAAACCATCTAGAAGAAACATAGACAATTAAGACAAAAGTTATATTTCAATATTGCCACAGTATTATATACATTATATTTTTATATTCTTTTGATACTTTGTACTGTGAAGAAAGGTGTTACCTTCTTTAAGGTGTTTACCTTTCTTTAAGATGTTAGTGCAATCTAAAGCAGCTTTAAATTAAAATTAAAGCCATGGAAGATATTTTTAGCATCAAATCTAGTTAGTAGTTTTCTCTATCAGATAGATTTTTATCTCTGCTGTAAAATTAATTCTCTATCAGTTTAAATATTGAAAAATCTGAATTAGAATGACTAAGGATTTTATAAGAAATTAAGGCTAAATACATTTATTAATCTGTTACTGAAGTCAAACTAAATACTTCTGCATTGTGGTTTTCTAAAGTTATTTTTTTAGATACAAGAAATACTTTTAAATGAAAATAAATAGACAAACTGCTGGAAAGAACAGCATCCTCCCATCAATCAACTTTTTCTTCTTCCCAAAGTAAATATTCCTCATAGTTAGGATTAAACACGAATCTTATGATTTAACAAACCATAAACAAGGGCTCATTTGGTCAGTCTGATCATCACATTTCTGTCTACTGCCAGTAATTTAAAATAAATCTGCCTTACTATGTAGTCTTGATAAAAATGCAAGAATCACTTCCTTTGGATATCAACCAGGAAATGTTATTACAGCAAGGAAAGATAATTACTTGCTAGATGACTACTTATTATTCTCCTTTTTTCACTCTGCAATAATTGAGGGAATTAACCCTACTATATGGCTGTCTCTTCCTCTCTAACCCTACTATATGGGTCTCCCTCCTAAAAACAAAAATATAAGAATATCAAGAAATATTTGCTGAAAAGTCCAGAATAAACTATGAAAATAAAAAATGGAAAAGTAAGATTATATGAAAAAAGTACTCTGCTTAATTTAACTATTTGTAGATTTAATTTTACCTATATTGTAGATGTTACCGAACTATTCCTTGTGAAGCAAATGCTTAAATCCTTATATTGCTTATAAGCAGAACCTGATACCTTTCTTGGTCTCCAGAATATGAGTGAGTTCTCTTCATTTATTTGGATTCAGTTCCATTATGTTTCCTTTTATTCAATTTTGCTACTCTGGCTCCTGACAATTAAGCATTATTTTTGCACCCATAAATATAGTAAGTATTGTTGAAGCAGTTTCTAAGGAGCAAACTTTGTAGAGAACTATATGGAAAATATATTTCTACAGATGGCTATATTGCTTAGCATCTAAAACCCTACCTGCAATGCCTACTAGCACTAGTAATTGAAAAGTCATTGAATTTCTTATTTCGGAGATTAATTTCACATAACAATCCTGAAGTTCCCAGATGTCACTTGTCCTTTGCAAATGTACACGCTAAATTCCATCCTACTTTTCCAGATCATTTTTCCAAGATAGTATCAGATTCAGTTTTATCACCTGTAGTCTATTCCACCAAACAGAAAGAATGAATTGGTGAATTATGAGGTGAATTATGTAATTTACTGAATAATATAAACCTTTAATTTCAAAGTATTACTTCAACTACTTCAAAAAGTATTCAAATATTCATTTGTTTGAATAAGGCCTTTATTTTTTCCAATAAGCAAATGGTGCTACTTTAATGATCTGTAGGCTAAGAAAACAAGAAAACCCCAAACATATCACTCCTTTATTTTAATTTCTATTCCCTTTCCCATTAGAAAATCTACTAATTATTCACATTATGCTCAAATTAAGTCTCATACAGTGAGGGTATATATATACATATATATGATTACATTTCTTCCCACATCAAATTTATGATGGTCTATGAAACGTTTGCATGAATAAATTAAATATGTCTGAGGGTTTTTAAGCAAATATTACAGTGAAATGTTTTAGTAGCTCCCATCAGCATCCTTGGCACACCATCACTTCACATCCTAACTAGCCATAATGATTATTGTATCATTATGGTATTATGCCATGTACAATAAATTTGCACTCAGTATGACACTTTAAATCATAAAAATGTTTAAATCTACCAGATGCTGAACAATTTAAATATAAACCTTTGAGCCAGTGAGTATTTCAGTGTTGCATTTCATATTCATTGATGAGCGTGTACCCATGGACTTCAAGGTGACATAAATGTTGATTGCTTTTTTGTAAACACATTGCCTGCTCTGCATAGTATATTTTTATGGTGGATATATTTCAATAAAAGAATTGATTAAGCCTTTGAAACAGTGGTTATCATGTTTAAGCAGCTGTTTGAAAGGGCCATATAGCATTGTGTACATAGCTTTTAAAATAACTATAATAATAAAAAAGTGTAACTGTATTTTACTTTATCCCATACTGAAATCTCAGTAACTCAAGGGTCTGGGTCTGTAGTCCACATAGACTACTGATGTGAATGAATCCTACCCAAACCAGTAATTTAACTGAAAAGATCACTAAAGAGAGTTGAGAAAGATACAGAAAATACATTTCTTAAAGACATCTGCGTACACAATAGATGGTATTTGGGCCTAAGCATTGTCAGTATCTAACTTAAAGATTTCTAGAATATTTCAAATGTACAAAAAATGAATTCATTACTATATTCTGTGAGCATCTTAGGGTAACTTGCAAGGAGAATGCTGTTTTGTTTCTGTGTTTTCAGCTCTCATTACAGTCTAGTTAGTCTTGCTGTAGTTTTGTTGTTGTTTGATTATGGTTTTTATTTTTATTTTTAATGGAATGAAGCTTTTGTCATTCTTTCTGTACACTGATGTATCATCAGCCTTCTCTCTAGTAACTTTTAAACACATCAAACATTTTAAGGAAATTTCACCTTAAATTCTTACAAGTTTTACAACATAGCGGTAGTAGGTAGTTGATAGAAGGAGATATCAGTGACTACACCTACAAAGAGCAGGAACGGCAGACCTCAGATGTTACATGGTTTGTAGGACAATGATCCCACTAATTACATCATAAACTTTTGGATGTGTGTGTTACACAGGAAGGAGGAAGGTTAGCATGAGAAAATATCAACAATGAGTACCGTGTTTAGGAAACCCATGGGAAAAGAGACTTTGTCAGCTCACTGCTCTGAGAATAACTTATTTGATTTCCCCAAAACACTGGGGGGAATACATCACTTTATCCTACCTCTGTGTTTCCAATACATGGTGATAAACACGTGTAGTTAAATCCATGAGGTTTATCCATACACAGTGCTCCTGGGGCACAGCTTATATTGTAGAACAGGCAGGTGTCAATATCCAGTTCACATCTTTCACCTTCAAAACCTGCACCACAAAGGGAATGTTTAATCACAGTTCATTCAGAATATTGACATTATGTCTGTTCAGGGTGTTAGCAGTTAACACAACTCTACTAGAGTAATTTGGCAGTTTTATTTCCTAAACAAAATGAAAAAGTGGGATTCTTCATAAAAATGTTAATTGCATATGCTGAGATATATTGCTTTTTTAATGTTGCTATTTATTAAACTTAAATATTTGGCCAACATTTTTTTTGTTCTGTTTAGAAAATACAATAAATTTCCAATGACTTACCTATAGGGCAAGCACACTTGAAATGATCTTCATAGTCAACACATGTTCCTCCATTTTCACATGAATTGGTACCACAGTTATCAATTTGTACCTCACAGAATTCTCCTGGGGTTGAAAAAAAAAACACTAAAAAGGTTAAGAATTACTATTGTGTTCTTTAAAAAAAACCCACATATTAGTAATATTGGTAAAATAATTATTACTTTTAATAATCTTTCTGGAATACTGGGTAGAATTTAAAGACCTTGAGTAAGTTTACAGATTCCTTTCTCTCCATTTATAAAAAAAAAATAAATAAAAATCTCAGGATCTTAAAAACAAATGTCAAAACAAACTCTCTCAGCATTAAAAAACCATTTTAGATGGGATCCAATTGAGAATATAGAGCTGAAGAGGGAGGATTTTCACTGGAAATAATTACCTGAAATGGAGGGAATAACTTTGCATTTTCTTCTACTTTTTACTACTGTGTGAGTCAACCCTGATGTCTAGTCACAACTTTAAATTCTATTATGTATATATTTGATTATGTCTTTTCTGGGCTCCATTTTGTCTATGAACAAGCTAGTCCACATTTGTCTGAAGTAACCTTTAGTGTCATTTCACTGAACAATTACTTGCTCATTTAGCTGAAGACCTTTTTTTTAGCTCAGCATGAAGAAATAACCAAACTTATAACTGGACAGTTCTAAAAAACAATGTACTGAAGAGAAATATATCTCTAGCAATGTGATAAGAGTCAACAAGGAAGACTGTCAGCTTTCCAGTCTTGGAAAATCAGTAGATTTGACAAAAAAAGAAAGCACATTGAGGTTTTGTTCTTCTTTTTGGTACTGAAAACAATATAATGAATTCTATGTAAAGGTTCTTGAGATATTTTTTCTTGTTATTGGTGCGCTATTGTTCCTTTTTACATTTTTTTTTTAATTTATTTTTAATTTACTATTTGTACAGCAGGAGTTCTGTAATTTTTTTTTCAATTTTAGAAAAGGTAAAGAGTAGGGAAATGAAAGGTGAAACAACCTTTAATGCTGAGAAAAATAGAAGAAGGTGGAGGAGTTTTGAAATGTTTCAAAGAGGAAAACTTCAGAAAAGAAAATAAGAGTAGGTTACTGATGTTGTTATCACCAACTTATTTGTAATCAGTGTTACTTCACTCAGTGGTTTAAGCAGAAAAAATGGAAGAGCTGTACAGGAGAAAAATATTTGGGAGAGATGTACAAGAAATTGAGATTGTTTCTTTAATCAGGCAATATGTTCTGTAAAATGTTGTGTCAAAATTTAGTATTCTATTTGAAATTATTCCTATGGCAAAAAAAAGAAATAATTTTACTTCAAATAAATTGTTTTAATTTTTTAGTCAGCTCTCTTTTTCATCTAAATCCAGAGACATCAGGAGAAAGTGAACTAATAGTATAAAATTTGGTAAGAAATGACTACATCTCTGTTTCAGCAAAGCATGTCTTTCAATTTCATTCACTTTAGTCTGTTCCTAATATAAAACACTTAAGCTTCAAGAAACATACACTGCATCTTTTAATATACTGAAACAGAGTGTCAAACTAAGACCTAAGGATTGCTTTTTTATGGACTTCTATAAATGTAAACAGGAATATACTTATTAAGGCCTTATTGCTGTGATTTGTTGGCCAGAAATCTCTGTCTTGGGCCAACAGGTACTGAATGACATGTGCAGACTCATATATTTAGAGAGGTTGACCAGCATGCTATACAGAGTTTTAATGTTTATTTTGTCCCTTTGCTCCTCAGCCAAAAATAGTCCAATATTACATATATCAATTTTGCAACAACCAAGAGTATATTTTACTGGAAGTTATAAAGCCAACTGAATTAGAAATATTTTTTAAAGTATATTATTACTGTAAAATTTAAAAAATAGAGAAAATAGGAAATTAGAAACTTCTTACTGTTTATTATTATAATATGTAATATTACAGGGGTAACTATGGACAACATGACCTTACATTTACAAGACTTTTATTTGCTCACTTTGTATTGAAACTAATGGTAACTATATGTTTCTGTATCTCTGGGGAATTACCATTGTGATTAACACTTTTAGAAAACCACAGTATGAGCCAGGACATGAGTTATAAAATGTAACTTTTTGTGATATCAGTTGGCAAAAAGTCAGACCAAAAAATAATTAGATATTTTAATTGTGAAATAAATTGAATGTATTGAGGAATTTTCTATCTCCTAGGAAATGTAGGTTTTTTTCATTTTTTTTTTTTTCTTAATGATGTCTGGAAGGCAAAATCAGAAAAAAAAAAAAAAAAGCTGGGAATAAACTTAAACTCAATGTGTATTTTGGATCCATTTTTTCATATTTATTCATGAGGGTGGAATTGTCTTGTCCAAGACACCCTTATGAATAAATATTAGTACAATCAAACTGGCTTAAAGAATTGCCTTGCAATAAATCTGAAATCCTTACAATGGCTGTATCCTTTAAGCAAACTTTACAACTTTTCCCTGCCACAATGAGGTCAAGAAAACCTAGTAACTCCAAATTGTTATAAAATTTATTAGAATCTGAATGCTGCTGCGAAATGCATAATTTATGGTATTAAGATCTGATTAAGTGTTAAATGGATGTCAGGAGAGATCTCCGCAGTAATCCACTTAGCTTTTAATGCCTAATTATCACTTCATAGCGAGTGAGGGCTGAATAATTGAGAAATGCAATACTTAGAGAACTCAAACAAGATTTTTGTGCACAATTAAGCAAGTTATTCTTCTGTCAGGAATAAGTTCAGCAGGTACAAAGAACAAAGGAAAAAATAAAGAAATTATACAGCATAAGAGGGAGAGAAAATAATTTGATTAAAGAGTTTACTGTTGTAGTGTTTATTTTTAAAAATCACCTTAGGCATTTTTTACCTAAGCTTGTGTTCTTACAAGTTAAATTGTTCAATTACAAATTCTATACCCAAGTTATCAGTGAAATAAAGTGTGACCACAAACAGACAAAAACTGTGGTTACGCATGAACATCAGGAAACATTTTTTTACTACAAGGGTGACCAAGCACTAAAACAGGTTACCCAGAGATGTGGTGTCTCCATCCTTGGAGATATTCAAAAGCCATCTGGACATGGTCCTTGGCAACCTGCTCTAGGTGACCCTGCTTGAGCAAGGGAGTTGGACAACATGACCTCCAGAGGTCCTTTTTCCACCTTAACCATTCTGTGATCCCATGATTCCATGATTCGTAGAATCACAGAATATCTCAAGTTGAAAGGCACCCATCAGGATCATAAAGTTCAACTCCCTGTTCCTCGCAGGACTACCTAAAACTAAACCATATGACTAAGAGTGTTGTCCAGATGCTTCTTGAACTGTGACAGGCTTGGTGCCATCACCATTTCCCTGGGGAGCCTGTTCCAGTGACGAACTACCCTTTCAGTGAAGAACTTTTTCCTAATATCCAGTCTGAACTTCCCCTGACACAACTTCATTTTATTTCATTTCCTCATGTCCTATCCCCCTCCACTGCCCCCTTGAGGAAGTTGTAGACTGTGATGAGGTCCCCCCTCAGCCTTCTCTTCTCCAAGCTGAACAAACCAAGTGACTTCAGCCACTCCTCTTAAGTCTTGCCCTCAAGACCTTTCACCACCTTGGTTGCCCTTCTCTAGACACACTCTAATAATTTGATTTCCTTGTTATATTGAGGCACCCAAACTGCCCACAGTACTCGAGGTGGGGCCAAACCAGTATAGTGTGGAGTGGGACAACCACCTCCCTCAACCAACTAGCTGTGCTGTGCTTGACGCACCCCAAGACACAGTTGACCCTTTGGGCTCCCAGGGCACACTGTTGATTCATATTCAACTTGCCATTAACCCAGACCCCCAGATCTCTTTCTGCGGGGCTTCTCTTCAGACTGTCATTGCTCAATTTGTATGTATAACCAGGATTGCCCCATCCAAGGTGGAGAATCTGGCAATTCAATACACTTCTTTTCTTGAAGATGGGGTTGGCATTTAAGTTTTTCCAGTTAAGGACCTCACCAGCTTATCATGACTTTTTAAAGATGATGATGAGCTGACAATGACATTGTCCAGGTTTCTCAGCACCCTTTGGCATGTCTCTTCTGGTCCTATGGAGCTGTACATGTCTGACGTACTCATGTGCTCCTAACAGTATCTTCCTCTACTGTAGGTAATGCTACATTCCCAGACTTTGTCTGCTACTAGGCTCAAGAAACTGGAAGGCACCTGAGCACACACCTGTGAAAACTGAGGCATAAAAAGCAATTTACTTTGAATTGTACCCACTGTACCATTGCACAGAGGGCCCTTATTTTCCTTGTTTTTTCTTCTGCTACCGATATACTTAGAGAAAACCTTGTCCTCCCTGATTCTTGATAGTTTCATCTCCAGCTGAGCTTTAGCTTTTCTAACTTCATCCATGCACATTTGGGTAGTGTCTCTATACTCCTCTCAAGCAGTTCATCCACACTTCCACTTTCTGTGTACTATGGGATGAGACATTTAACTACATTAGCACACTAAACAGGAACAAATGAGTAGACCTTGCTTTTCATCTGTGTTTGCTAGCTTGGAATTCATGATGCAGTAAAGCAACTACATAGCTCTGGTATATGAAGAGTATATAAAGGTCATCTACACTAAGTATTTCCTGATCCTTATTTTATATGGCAACATGCTTATCAAACAAAACATATTAGATGACCTAACATTTTTCTTCAGAGCACAAGTACTGGGATGGCATCATAACTCTTTTGGTTTTTCCCCTCTAAAAAGAAAGTAATTTTAGCAAGCTACAACTTAAGAGTTTTTTTTTTTTTAATTTTTTCTGGTTTTGAATGTAGTTATAAGACCCAGTTAGATTTAGTGTATATGTGCACACATGCTCACACAGACATACACAGAGACCCATTGCTTTTTGACCTTTTAAACCAAGAAGTTAGTAGGAACATTAAAACAATATGTAATTTGGGAGAGTATGGGCAGTTAAGATTCACCTTCTGAAATGTGGGCCTTTGTATCCATGGTATTGCATTTACAGGTCATGAAAAAAATCTTAACCTTTGAAGCAGGATTTTTCTCATCCTGAACTCTATGTCTAAAATAGGTCAGATGATTGGAGCCTTTAAAATTCTCATTTCTTTCCACAGAACCTGTGGACAGAGCTGAGTGACAAGCCTGGTACAGATGTTTACATTGTAGGCACTTAAAAATGAGCCGTGATTTATTCCACTCCCAGGAACTTTACATTTAATTGTTTTGAAAGAAAATAAATCCACTTTCAATAATCTTTATTGGACCCACTAGAAGTTGGAAAATAGTTTTTCACAGACTCTGAATATTTCCTCATTTTCATTTGAAGTCATGTAGAACTATGCAGTAAATGTATTCTTAGAGAGGTCTAGGTATAGTAATTAATCTTTGTGTTTTTCAAAGAAAAGTGGTTTCAATGAATGAGAAAAGAATAAAAAAAAAGCAGATATAAAGACCTGGTTTGACAATTCACACACGTAGGTGTTAAAAAGAATCTGCCTGGCTAACTCAGACAGTTGAAATCAAGTTTAATGACTTGGTTTTAACATTAGAATTTGAAAATTCTGTTACAGTCTACATGAAAAATCAGTCTTTAATAAACTAGTTATCATAAATATTAAAGTGACGATTTATTTAAGATCAATATAGGTAGTTTAGTAGAATAAAATATAATTGTATACTGATTACAAAATATATGTCTTTCTCTACCGCTAAACTTGAAAAAAAGGAACATGTAATTCATTACATTGGTCAAGAGATTTCTATTATAGGTGGATTGAGGATGCTTACAACTGGATAATCTGCAATGACTATAGATGGAATCTAGAAAATCTGTTTATACTCAATTATTAACTTTTAGATTGCTAAAGATACATCATACTGAATTAGTTCATTCATTGACCATCACTACCTCTATCCCAATATTTAATAAAAAAAAAAAAAAAGGAATGAGTAGTATAGCCATGTGAAATGGCAGTTGGTTTCAGAATATAGTTATTTATCTACAGTGATTTTTGAAAACTAATCTATGAATATTATTTTTGACAAAATTTGCAAATTAATGATAATTTCTCAATTCCAAAATTCCTTGTATCTTTATTTTAGGATGGTGTTTCACAAATCTCTGTGAAGGAATGTTATTCTTCTGTGAGGAAGGGATTATAGAAGGTAAACCCAAGAAAAATGGGATATTAATAATTTTCTAATGACACATTTTTTTCTAATTAAGATCTAAAGAGAATAGTTTCCACTAGCTCTTGAAAAACAAGAATTTGCTGGTGTTGAAGATAACGGTTCTGAGATTGGAACTCATCATTTACCAAATCTGATTAGGTGAAAAGTATTAGGCAACATACAGTGGACCACTGCTCTAGAAAGCTACTTCTCCTCTTATGAAAGCAACATGAGCTTTTTAACAGAGACACACATGTACCAATAAGTGAGAGCAGACAAAGTGAAACACGTATGTTCAGTAAATACTGTCCCAGCTTCCTAGACTAAGGGGATGCAAACATTAATGCAAACATTTTCCAGTTCATGTGAACATTTGTGTGCTAATTCTCAAATTTTACCAGCTAACATCTTTTTACTTACATGGAGCTAGATTTAAAGCTTTTTGAAAAGATCAAAAAAGACTTTCACTGGCCACAGCCAGCTTAGCCCTGTTGTCTACCGCTGTATGAATTATAAATATGGGCACATATTCTCAAGCGTTAAATATGCAGTTAAAATTTCACCTTCTCCTGGTTTAGAATGAAAGGACTCATTCAAGGACTCTTAGGAATAGTCCTTCCTGAAAGTTCCTCCATAACTGTTGTTTAGCACAGAGTCTTTTAGCTGAACTACTTTTTACAGAATGTCTTTAAATTTGTTTGAGATGTATTTTATTAACCTTGGCTTTTAAATGAACTCATTATTCTGGAACATACAATTTGACTTTTGACCATGTAATAGATTATCTGTCCTTTCTCTTAGCTGCCTCCAGGATTTAGCTGGAAATCTGGCCTTAAAGATTCAGCCCCTGACAAAGTCTTTTGTAGACCTCTCTTTCAAATAGTCTTTTACTTTCTTGTGGGGACATTGTTTGTTTGTTTTGTTGCCAAAGTGCCCTTCATATGTCTCAGTGAAAAATTTTGTTCGTAAAAAAGGGAAACCAGGATACTAGAAGAATATGCAAAAGGTTTTTCATACCTGCAACAGGGAAATTTCCTCTAGTTTTATCCCCTTCACTCTCTTTTGAATTCCTCCTTATCTGAAGTGAATCAGTCAATCAATATATGTGAAATACGAAGAATTCCAGAACAACCACTCACAGAGCTACTCACAGAGAGAGGAAGCCTTCCAGAATAAGCATCCTACCCAGCCTGGACAAATACCACCATCCTTGCAGGTTCCTCTGCCCTCTGGATCCCCTAACCATCTCACAGAAACTCTCCAAGGGACAGGAATCTGGACAATGAGGATGCAACTAGTAGAGCACTGATATTTCTGTATGGCTGCTTATTGGATAAATTTCAGGTTGCTAAGAAAAGCACAGAATTGGGTATTGCAGGAAGGCAGTGTGTTCACAGCTATACCGACAACTATCTCAAAACTGTAACTCTCCCAGCTGTGTCTCTTCAGCCAGACACCTACTCTGGATGTCATCATTATTCTTCTACCCTTGCAATGAGCCCAGATAGCATAGTAGCATACTTCATCAAACCTTCAGATTTTTAGAATAAAGAGTGGTTTTTATGAGTCCTCAGAGGAGCCCAAGGAAAACTGTCACAGGTGGTGGAAAATTATACATATTTCCAAATAATAATAAAAAAATATTTAGTTGTGCAGTTTTTCACATTTTCCCATTGGCTTTATAATTTTTTGTCTAACTGTACAAATCTCAAAAGAATATTTTTCACTTACATTTGAGTTTTCATAGGAAATTCAGAGAACATATTCAGCTACCTCAAATCACTTATAGGTTAAATCTATTGAAGAGGGTACACTGCCCAACTTACTTTTACATTGTTGAAATGGTATTCATAAAAAGTAATTTAATTTTTTTAAAAAGCATAAACAACTGTGCATTTGCAGAAGTAGATGAAACGCTTTGAGAGATTACTGTTCTCAAATTTGAGTGAACCTCCTGTGCTAAGCATGGAAATAGAACGAGAGTTCTTATATGGTTGGCTGGCTGGTAGCCTCTACATGAAGGTCTTTAGCAAAGAAACAAGCCAAGATCAGCAAGTAAACATTTAGTTTGAGTCTTGTTTTTGTTTACCTTAAAAACACAGATGATTGCAGTGTCAATGCAAACATTTCTCTCTCTCTCTCTTTCCCTCCTTTTAAAAAATTTCCTTGAATAATTTCCAGAATGCTTGAGAGACTGAATAATATTGAGTTCCAACACAGATCAGGTGAAATGTTAAAAGGGAAAATAGCTTTTAACAAGATGAATGTCAAACATCCAAACATCCAGACTTTCATTCCTAGAACAAAAGTAAAATTGCATGTGCCTCATTGAATACATCCTTCCTGTCCTGACCACATATGTAGTCATGCCACCTAAGTTCATTATATAAACAGATTAACTTCCATTTTAGCTAAGATTTTTTCCTTTCATGTGGGAATCTGAAAGACTGATACTTTTAATAGTTAGAAGGGGCTTGTTTGGTTATTTCATTTCATATATATATATATATAGATAGATCATTTACATTCATATATGCATATTTCAGTGCACTTGCTGCACACCCTGACATAAAAAGTCAGGGTAAAATGTAATCATAACATGCTATGCTCTCAGGTAGATCTATACTTTCCATTTAAAACCCCATCAAACTGGAACTTGCATCCAACTCTCTTGCAATGGAAGCAAATCAAACACAGGCAGGCCTGCCTGTCAAAGATCTTTTGAATAAATAATTATTTTTTTTAATGTTAGCATACAAGTAAGTTTAGTTACTGGATTCATTAGACATTTTCAATCTGCAGCTGGGGCTGCCTAAAATTAGACAAAGCTCATTAGGATTTTAATCTGTCTGAATATCAATACCCCCTCTATGAGAAAAGTATAATGGTACTCCCTTACTCAGAGGAATGACATAAGATTACAGATAATTGTGCTAGATAATGACAGAATTTATTGTTGATTTCACAGTATGCCAGACACTCTTATGCTTTTCTTTTTACTCCCATGTACTATGAGTGTCCCTTTAACTTCTGTACTCTAGTCTACTTCTGGACTCAGTATCACCCTCATAGATTCTTCTCTCATACAAAAGAATCTGTTTTCTGTTCATTTCTCTCTATGTGCTGTACTTTCTTCACCAATCCAGGTGAAATAAAGTTTACTCTTTTTTAGAGATAATGTTTTACTGTAATGAAGCTATACTGAAATATTTGGCTACACTTCCCTGTGCAGCATTGTACAGATTATTCTTAAAGTGCCAGAGATTGACTGGTCAGTCAGTTGGGATTGACTAGCCAGTAAGGAATATCTTCTGATGAAAGACTGCTTGAGGTTGCCTAAGGAATGTGTAGAATCAGGGTATTGCCCAGTGTCCTTAGTACAATTGTGATATAGGCAACAGCAGGGTATTGTGGGTATCAAACCTGCCAACCGTATTTGCACAGCCAAACTTTCTGCTCCTAAAGCACTCTATTCCCTTTGTAATGTCCAACAGGAAAAATACTTTGCAATAAGAGGCATGAATATCACACTTGGAGTTCCAGAAAGGTGGTGGGTTTAAGTTTTATAAAAATTCCTTGGCAAATTGACTCTAATTATTTAGCTACAAGAATTCTGAATTGAGAATGAGATGAGGTGGGTTATAAACCTGGAGTAAAGATGAATATCAGCGTACTGGAATGGCAGCCCAAACTCAGGGGTTGACACAAAGATTGCTGTTAGTTCTAAAGTTATTTAATGTTATTAGTGATGTGGAAAATAGATTAAACAAAACTGTAATCACATACAGAGTTTATACTAAATTGATGGCAAATACTGAGGAGAAAGGTATAATACAAACAGATCTAAAGAGGACAAATATTTTACAAGAACCTGTTTTAAAAGTGAGATATGTCTCAGGAAATAGAAATGAAAGCAAGTATGTGTCAGAAAAAGTAAACCTGAGCTATTTAGAAAGAGAGTCTTAGAGTGAAGAACAGAGTATAGAAGTTGTTGCTGAATGTGAGTTTCCAATGTAATACAGGTTAAGAAGAAAGCAGACAGGTCTTACTGTAGAAGAAGACTGTTTATGTCACAGGAAAGATACCCATCAATAACAGATATCGATAACACAGATGACACTATGCCTTCAGTCTGTCACGTTGTAGTATTGTATATAGTATTTTAATAGAATGGGGGTTTGGGTGGGTTTTCTTTTTTTTTCTGTTTTTTTTTTTTTTTGTTTTGTTCAGAAGTAAAAACTACTGAACATAGAGATTTAGAAATAACATATAAAAGCCTTCCAGATTTAGTTCATATGTAAGCATAATTCTAGCTTCAGTGGAGATACAGTAGACTATGTCAGCTACTGATGTGGTACATTGTGTCTGAGAAAAAGTAAGCAATAGGTCATTAAGCATACTTATCCATACTCTAAAGAGGAAAGTCGATGTTCAGATTGGTATAAAAATATTGTGGTGGATTGTTTTACTTGAACATGGTAAAACAGGTAACTGTTTTGCTTAATCATGTTTTCTACATAGTTTTATTCATGATAATTTGCTCAGAAACACTAAACTATACAGAAAGACTTCAGGAGCTGAAAGGTGTAAGACTAAGACCTTTTAAAGGAATAAAACAGAGCTACAAAGATCGGCTGTGTAAGGAAAACAGTCAGTAGGACTATGTAATAGTGCTGTTCATCTCTCCAGTGCATTTTCTATTTTTAAACATGCTATATTTACATCTACACTACACACCTTATCATGTTTTAAACCCATTAGTATGATAGGTGGTTTTATAGTGCTATTGACAATTTTTGTACCTAGGTAAAATTTGAAATGCCATATTCGGTTGAGCTAATCAACACAGGCTCAGCTGAGAAGCAGGAAAAATATCTCTATGGCTATTATAGATCATCAGCTTCTTAAACCACTTCAAACAACTTGTTCTGAAAGCTTTTTGACTGAATTTACGTAAAAGGCATACTTCCCTCCTGTTTCTTATTGATGATTTGGTGATTTTTTTTGAGTCATATACAGCTATTTGAATGTAGATTGTCTCTCCGGCTGCCTCTCTGGATGCTTAAAGAAAGCTGCAAATTCCTAGTTTCCCTTGTCACTTACAGCAGATTTATGTGTTGGGTAACGAGAATGAATAGTGAACCACTGTTGTCTGTGAGAAACTTACTAAACTTACATGGAGAAAAGATCTTAGATTCCTTTTAAGTTTTACTCTGAATGAGTAAACAAGGAAAGAATAGACATTGATAGATATAAAGCCACAAAAGACGGACAAACTAAAACAAATCAGCAGAATTTTGCATGTGAGGCTGGTAGGACTTGGAAAGCAGGAGAAGAAAGCAGGAGAAGAAAGCAATAAAGTGAGTAGCGTTTTGCATGCACCTGACTTTGAGGCCAGACTTCCACTGAACACATTGTGATTAGGAAACACTCCCACTATGTCTCTCAAACTTTGCTGCTTTTTAAATATTCAGTCAGTGATGTACAGCAACCACTCTGGTTGGAGTGCTGGTCGAATAGTCCCAGAAGGCAAAAGGTCAAGGGTTTTGTACTTTGCTTAAAAAAAATAAGTTTGACAGAGGTGAGTGAAAGTAATTTTTGGAGTTTGTGAGCAGATATAGCCAGCTAGAGTATTTTATATGTCAAGTTTAAGGGCACATTTTTAAGCATCTCCTTCAGTCAAGAACATTTCTCAATTATTTGCTTAGAAATACATAGACATTTATACTATAGATGCTTCTTAGCCAACTACAGCATCTTTAAGTTAACCATGTAATACACAATTATTCTTGATGGACAAGAATTCTTTCAATATTCTTTCTTATTCACATGGGCCCAATATACTCACTGTACAGTGACTTAAACTGGAAACTGAAATACTAAGAAATATGAATGTATTTATAAATATCCCCATGAATTTGGAACATTTTGTTCCATTTTAAAAGCAGACAGAACTTAAATACTGATATTATATTTCTCTGAAATATCAGGTAGAACATTTTCACAGCCTTTTGGCTTTTCATGCAATTGCTGCATGTCAAAGAAAAAAAGTATTTCCAACATAAAAATTTCAATAGTCTTACTGTTTCTTGTGGCAATCAAGACTCAGAAAAATTGTTAACTTAAACTGCTCTAGGTCACAGTCTGCCTGGAGTTCCTGCGGGTATGGTACAGCTTCAGATATTAGCCCTTAGTGTTCTAGAGTTTATCTGCTTCAAATTAAATATTATGCCAGTATGATTGAATGTATTATTTTTTATTTTTAGAATGCATAGTTCTCTATCCATTTATCTCGATTAGTACAGAGGAATGCTCCAGATGGAATGGAACCATTGTGTATGGATCAATGTAATTCAGCCTGGTATCTTGTTTGGTAAGAGATCTTTGTAAGGACCCATGCCCTAGCTAAAACCATTTGCCTTTTGCCCTAACTAAGCTTCATCCAAATATGTTTATATTCCTATCTTGTGTACCTAAAGAAATTAGCCACCCTGCCTCAACTCGATAAAACAGAGAGAAAGAGAAAACATAAATTGTGGATAAATCTGTGAGTGAACTTAGTGAGTCTTCCAAAAGGAAAGTTTGAAGATGAAGAAAAAGTATGTAATTGAAGCAGTACTTTAAATTCTGGTTGGTGAGTTTGCTTGGGGTGCAGTTCATTTCAGCAGCAGTAAGATTATTTTAATTAAAGGACTTTTCTTAAATGAAATGTCTAACATGCCCAATCAATTCCTGCCAATATGATTACTCTACACACAAGGAAAGATAGTAATTAATTAGAGGAAGCTTCTTCAAGGACAATGGGTCTACTGTGCAAAACCTGAGAAATCGCTGACAAGGATTGTTTCATTTCAATGTCATAAGCCATGTTACGTGCACTGCTGTAAGTACAAAGGTTTTTATCCACTTTCAGAGAAGAGGAAAAAGAAATGGAAAATAAGGAACTAACTGTAGAAGGTAATTGAAAGCACAAAAGTCATGACATCTATTTAAGAAAAAGCCTGTATTTTATAACCTTTTTATTCTCTCCTTTGAGCATTTAAACCAAACACACAGATATTTTTCTGTCAGTTATCCAAAGTGTGTTTTACATACAAACAGAAATAAAAAATTTCGTTTAAAATTGCATTTGTGTGTGTATAGACTAAGATTTTTCACTCTTTCTTCATTAAAGGGTATGAATCCAAAATGAAATGTTTTTATTACTTTTAAAATCAAAGTTCTGCCATTCACAGCTGAGAATATTACATCATGTCATATTTTGTTTTCCCTAAGAGAAGTCTACTCCAAATATGATTTAAATGTTAATGCAAAGGCTGCAGCTGTAGTGTTTATAATTTATAAACACAGTTAAGAACAATTAGATGTGAAACTGCAATAGCTTTTCTGGTTGCAGATGCTATTTAATTCAGAGTGAAGTAAATATGCCAAAATTGCCACTGTGTTGTGTTCTTCCCTCTCGCCCTTCCCAGACACATAAATGAAACAATAAACAGGTATAAATGAAAAATGCTATGGAACAAGAGTGAAGGAGTAACTTATTTAAAAATGGAATGAAGAAAAAAATATATTACAACATAAAGAACCTCTTACAGTGAGACCCCACTAAGGAGAGAATCTTGACCTTACTGTAAGATGTCCCTGAACACTGAAGTCAATTCCACTCGAACTCAGTCATAAGTCGGTGTTAAATTGTACTAACTGCATACATTTCTTGCTGTTTACTATAGCCTGTCAGACTTTTGTTTCATGATTATGTTGTACAGTAGAGACCTTACTACTATCTCAAAAGCCTTGAAGTATTGCAATGAAACATTACTTTTATTAACAAATCCATAATTTTGGTTGTCACACCAATAAAAAATAACCCAGGATTAGATTGAAAAAAATAAATCATACAGCTGATAAGGTGGAAGTGAAAGAAGAGGTTGATAGTTACTACTGTCTGGGGTTTCTTTTTCAATGCCAGTAGATTTAAAGTCCGCTTCCTCTGTGCATTATTAATTGCATTTCTTTAGATTAATTTAATTTTCATTCTTTAGGCAATCAATATTAAGTTTCTATCTTTCAGCTGGTTATTTTTTAAATTCTGTTAATCTTTTTGGCACTCATCTTTAAATTGATATTCATATGGCTAACATCTCTTTCCTTAATGTTACCTAAAACTGGAATGAATCACATTCAATGCTTCTCCTTCACTGCCCTCTCTAAAGAAAGATTAGCAAAGGATTGTAGAATCCACCTTAAATGAGCTGCTATTTAAAGGGTAAGGCTGGAGGAAAAATTAGAAATTGTTTTCATTTCCAGCTAAAAGCCAGTATGGCTAATCTAAGCTATTTTTCTAGGCTTCTTTTGTAGTCAATAAAAAAGAAACCACTTCTGAAGAAAGTGTTCCAGCCACTGACATATCTAACACAGGTGATCTTAATTCCCTTCTGAAAACACTTACTGATGATACCTGGAGCCTTGATGACTCATTTACAAGGTCTCACATTGCTTAGACTTCTACAGTCAAGTAAAGTGAATCATTTAACCCCACCCCAAATTAAGTTGCATAAATCATTGGTGTCCCATCAAGGAATTAAAATAGGAGGTGGGATTCAGTACTCAGAAAAATTACTAAAATTATCTGAACAAATACAGGCTGATACAAACTAACCAACTCACTGGGTTTCATTGTTTTCATTAATTAGATCTCCAGGAACGATAATGAGAAGGTAGACATCTAGCTTACGTGCAGCACTTCTACATGTAGACGTACACTTAGCCTCAAACTGAAGACGAAGCTTACTCTAGGTTTATTCTTGATACAAACTTCATGTGAAAGCTTCAAAAGTAACCTGTAAGTTTGATTCAGATTTTGTAGGCATCAGAGCAGACACCAAACACTTCTTTATTCCTTATTTTTGAAAATTCAGCATTCAGTACTTGAATATTTAAAAGGAAATGAAGCTACAAACTTCTATGTGATTTGTATATGCCTTACCTGTGAAATCACGAGGACACAAACACTGAAACAAAGGTTGTTCTTTCAGTTGGCTCATATCGATGCAAGTTGCTCCATCAGAACAACTATTTGGGTAAATTAGACATGCATTTTCAGCAAATTGGCAAAATTCTCCTGTCCATCCAGGTGCACAGAGACACTAGACGTAACAAACATACAGACAAACAAGAAACAACAAAGAAAATACGAAATGAAAATGTAATGTGAAATTTTGTAGAAATTTCTTTGAGTCTTGTATTTTACTACTGAGTAAAAGTGTGGTAGAATACAGACTGTTGCATCCAGCTGAGACTATTCTTCATACGTGTATTTGCAGATGTTAAAGCAGTTGAGAGAGACAGAACTCACCTACCATGCCTGTTGAAAAAGTGTGGGAAAAGAGGACACATGAGTAGGAGGAAATGGCAAAGATAATTACTGGCTGTAAGGGATAGAAAAGAAGAACTGAGTGTGAGAAAAAGATTTAAAAGTCCTGGAGGTGAGGGAGAAACTAGTGATACTAAAGTAGCCTGCAAGACAGACAGTGACCAACCAGTAATGATAAAACATAATATGAAGCTTGTGTTATACATTCTGATCCTATCAGAATTAAAAAAAATTCTTCAGAGGAAAGGGGAAGATCTGAAGCTGTCTGGTGAAGTTTTTAAGTACAAGGCTAGAGCTGCTCCTTTAATTAAAAATAAGTTTCTGGAGTAATGAAGATATCTTCGGTAGTATTCACATATTACATGTCTTTTGGGGCAATGAATCATTGGACAAAGAATTTAATTTACAAAGAAAAAAAAAAGCAACTACAACATAGGAACAAATATGCAGCATTTATATGTAGCATTATTATTTACTTATTATGATGGAATTACTATTAAGCATTATTATGACAGAAACACTTTGGCAGAGTCTTCTACTTCAATAACCTTTAAGGACCAAGACACACCATTAAAAAAAATGGAAGACACTGGTTATTACCATAAATGAAAAAAAAAAAAAAGAGAGAGACTGAAATACTCTATTGGAATACAAGCTTATATTTAGTTCTCAAAAACGTCTTATGAAATCTATAAATTCCAAGTGTCCTGATCAGGATATAATTAATAGTATCTTGCCATGAATAAGAAGAATAAAACAGTATAGACAAAAATAGCATAAAAGTATTTTAGAACACTGGGAAAGTGTAGCCATATACAATGTATAAGCATTTTACATGAGTATGTGTACAATGTGACCACCAAAGGGGCAGAGATGGGTATAGTTGCACATCATGCAAGTAACAAAATGTTGCCAAAGGACAAGATTAGCATAAAGTGTGGAAAATAGGCAGGACATTTTGCTGAACACAGAAGAAAAATGACCAGCAAGACACAAAAATCCCCAAGACAAGTTACATCAGGAGGAGACTCTCCTTTTTTATGGGAGGTGTGTGGTAAAATAGCATGAAACATCAAATCTGAAGAGGAAGGATGGAGAAAAAGGAAGCCAAGCTCACTTCAGTAATGACATCAAAGAGCTCATGAGACCGATTACCCTGGGAACTTAGAACCACCAAGGACCACAGCCATCAGCACTAACTACATGGCATCAACTCCACAGTATTGTATAATCATAGCTAACTTAGAATGTAAGTATTACAGAATAACTGTATGTAGGCATAGTGAGAATGACTAATAATGTGTAAAGACTATTAACATGAAGTGTGCTGTTTATGAATTAATTCAGTAAAATCTTGGTTTAAAGTTTAAAACTGGCCCAACCTATCAGTTTTCTAAACATTCTGATTATAATGATCTCTGATTCCCTAGTTTATATACATGTTTTGTAAAAATTAACAGTATTCATGTGGCCAAGTGAAACCTTTAAGAGGACTGTAGTGATGGGGATCCCGCATTGCGAATCTCTGAGTTGAACTAATGAAGCAGCAGAAAACTAGAGTGGGCTGTCATCTCCTGAGTTACCCAGATTTAAGAGGAGCCTGATATGCAACAGAATTAATGTGAGTTGCAATCCCAGGGCCTGCAAGAATATAATGTTCTCCAGTGGCTGTGTATTCCTTAGTCTCTATTTTCCGAATTCTTCTCTCTGCATCTCTCTGTTGTGACAATATCCACGCATTCCTCTGCCATTTCCTGATTTCATCCACTTCAGTCTCCAGAAACACTTGCCACTCCCTGTGTACTGCCCTTGTCCCTGATGTTATGTTCGGTTAAATTTGACCCTACTCTAAGAATGTAAAAAATGGTGGCGTGTTTTAGGTGACTGTATCTATGGGTACATATACCTTTGTCATTCAGTATACAAAGCTTCCCCCAAACAAAACTATAAAAAACATGATTTATTCTGTGTGTCAGTATATTTTACATTCATAGAACCCCAGAATAATTTAGGTTGAGAGACCTTTCAAGGTCATACAGTCCTACTCCTTGCTCAGAGCAGGTCAACTTTAAATCCAAGCTGGTTGCTCAGGATCTTGTCTGGTTGAGGTCTGAATATCTCCAAGAGTGGCAATTCCACAGTCTTTCTGGGCAACCTGTTGCAGTGCTTAACTACACTCTCACCACATTGTGAACAATTTCTATTTAATAGCTAGTCAGCATTTCCCTTGTTTCAACTTGTGCCAGTTGCCTCTCACTCTATTGCTGTGCACTTCTGAGAAAAGTTTGGCTCCATCTTGTCTATGATAACCCCAGAGGGAGAGGAAGAAAAGAATTATATCCCCATTCAGCTTTTTGTTTTCAAGGATAAACAAACCCAGATCCTTCAGCCTTTCCTCATACAACATGTGCTGCAATCCTTTCACAATGTTGATGGCTCTATTCTGGACATGTTTCAATTCTGTCATAGTCTTCCTTTTTTACATTGAAGCCCAAAACTGCGCACAACACTCTAGGGGCAGCCACACAAGTGCTGAGCAGAAGGGAATAACGACTTCACTTGATCTGCTGATTAGGCTTCTATTAATGCAAGATAGTATTAGATGAAACTAACCTTTATCACCTTCTGATTACATTGATCCACTCCCTCATCTGCCTTAGATGCATCTTGTTGAGCCCTTTGGACACACGTATAACCCTTTTGCCTAAGTAGCACCCACTTTGGCATTGCTCTGTCTGTTGCAGATGGAGTGATGCACTTCACTCATAAAAGAAAAGCAGCAATATATTTATTGATACAAAACAGGGATTAAACAAAGTTTGATAGTAAACACTACAGTGTTTTAACAAGATTCGATTGCAAGGCACACTTGGTTATTTACTGCATAGAGGACAGGTGATAGTTCTTCCTTCCTCCAAGCTTTACCATTCAGAATAGGGATTTGGGAAACTTGAAAGCAGATATTGCCAGAAAAAAACAGGGCAAAGACATTGAATGTCAGCCATCTCATTCAGCAGTGGGCTTACATGATCCTTGGTCTCCTTTTTTTGTGCTGCCGTACCTATAAAAATGGAGTTTCTAGGATAGCTTCTCCTTTATGATAGCTTTTCACAAGGACAGTATTTATTTGGAAATTCTCATTGACTAGACAACCTTTTACCCACTCAATCACTAAACATTACTGTTTACAGTATTAAAACTGTTTAACCAGTATTTTCTTTCTTTAAACATCTTATTAAGTCGATTCTGCAAGAAAGAGCTTCTTCAAATAAGTTCACTTAAGTTTAGCCCTCTTCCTAGTGGATACATGTTCACTTAAAAAATCTGTTCTCAGAGTGGGGAAAAAATACCAGAGACTGAGTTGTGAAAACTACATTTACTTTTCATTTAGTAATTCTGCACCTGGGGTGAAATATATTACTTGCAAGACAGCATTCAGGAATTAAATCACTATTTCCAGATTATATCTGAATTGTTTTGAAGATAATTAAAGGACAAGTCTCGGGGATGCTTAAGGCAGCACTTTCCACCAACATTAAGCCATTTTTTTAAGCTGAATTGATGCATACTGGTATTTTTGTTGAAAAGTGGTTTAATAACCTTTTTTCTTCTCAATTTTCAATTACCTGGTAAGATGGCTTGCAAAATGAAGATGTTAACATGTATAGGGTGCTCTGCTACTTTTAAAACACATGGAGAAAACCCCAACTCAGCCTAAAATTTAGAGACCAAACTGCATATGAATGCTTTCAATTTTTGTTGTGTCTTACATATTCTATTGCATTGTTTTTCCTTACCCTCAGATTTTCTTCTTTTTTCTTTTCTCTACTCATTCCACAAATACAGTAGGAGTGATGTGCATAACTTTACTGTTGTTTATTTTCTCAATTTTTCCAAGAGGTATTCTCAACATTAGGAACTTGAGTGACTAGTTTGTGACAAAAGATTTAAAGAACTCAGCATATGCTGTTTTGGCCAAATGGAAAAAAAAGGAGTATTATTTTTCTATGTTGATGCAGCTATGACAATTTTTAAAGTAAAGAAAATAAAAAACTTAATATCAGGAAAAAGAAAAAATACACCTTTTTTGCATGTAAAATGTGTGCCTAAGCGAAGCTGTAAGTTACTCAAACTGGAAAGATAATAACTATAAAGAACATAAAGGAATTTAGTTTATAGGTAACAAACATGTTCCTACTTATAGAACAGGACTGAGGGACTAATTTGGGGAGATCTTTTTAATCACGTCCTGCTTCCAATTGGAATATGTGTCTTTTTATGAAAGAGAAGGTTATGAACTTTTTGCTTCAAACTGCGTACAAAAAATTTAAATGAGGGTATTCTATAGCTGTCAATAAATTCTGCCATGCCCAGAATGGCTAAGGACTTAAAAGTTTACAACACTGATTCATTAGCCTACAATACACCAGGGTATGTGAATGACTTTTTAGCATAAAAAGAGAACATGAGTTGGTCCTAACTTACTATATCTGTCATTACACAGGGTCAACTTTTTTTCAAGCATCAAATTACTGCCTTGCAAATTATTCTGAAAAAAAGAAAAAAAAAAAAAGAAAAAAGAAAGGTAGAATTAAAGCTTTTTAAATCTGCTTCCACATTTATATCAAATATTACTGTAACACACACTGATTTAAACTCCTGAAGCTGAAACATAGTGGCAGTACTTTGTTTTGTCCAGTGGATATTCCACCTAACATATTCCACAGTTTGGAAATTCCAAGGGTAGAATTTTCATTTTTCTGGCTTTTAAGTGATGCTGGAGTGGGAACACCTGATTTCTTCTCCCAATTCACGGACTGCAAGGATTCAGTAAAAATGTTTTGGTGAGACTTCTCTTTTAACAACATTATCTCAGAGTATATTTGAGCTAGCAAAGTATGTAAGTGGAGGTATTCAGTTCCCCACATCCTGCTTGTGTTATATGAGCCATTATCACCCTGCTGGTTCTTGATGGCTGCTGAAGTGGCTGATTTCTGTTACTCATTTGGTCCCATATCTGAGTTGCTAAGGGACCCACAAAGGAGGCTCAGCTTTCTGCTGCTACAGCTGCAGTATCTTGTCTACCTCTTCAGCTGCTCTGGCATGCACAGTCCAGAATGGATTTACTTTCATGTGTTGGCAGTGCAGTTTAGGAGGTGTGCGAAAGAGGTCAGTTTTTTCTAGCGGGGATCTCTCAGGTGACAGTCTAGCTCTGCAAATTCTTCAAACGTCTTTTAAGAAGGCTGGAGTCTCTTCAGGGGAGTACTCTAGCAAGAAGTCACCTATTTTCCCGTTCGTCTCTCACCCTTTCCAGACCTCAAATGATCTAGAATTTTTATTAGAATGAGCCTTCTTTTATGACACATAACAAATATGTGCATATAGATATATAACAATTGTAAAAAAAGGTAAACAAGGTTACTATTCCATTGGAGTTTAGCTTCTCATATCAACAGATGTTATGAGAGGTTCTGCGCTCTGAACTTGGGCCAGAGCCTTTGCCACTGATTCATATAAAGTGGTATTAGGAGATGAGGTACATAATCCCTAATATGATACGCTCATTCATACAAATCCCTGATTTCGGGTAAAACTACTAAGGAACTGTGCAGAAAAAAATGACATAACTTGAATTAATTAATTGGTTTTAATAGAGATTATATTCTTTCATTTTTCAGGTGGACACATGAAGGGAAAACAGAAACTACTTTTTTATAGTGACAAATATTCCTCTGCCCTCTGACGAAGCAGAATTCTGTCCATACACATCTCATTTAGGGAGGGGAAGATGAACTTGACTTTTGCATAGCTCAAGCAGATGCCACCTTTCTTTTCTTCAGACTTTATAAAATAATGAAATGTAATTAATATTTAATTACACCCTAGAAAGGGAAATTAAGAAAGTGGATTTTTTGAGTGTTTGGTAGTAGAGGAAGATAGGTCAGATATTGGCAGATGAAAAATATTCACCAAGAAGCTGTAGCATGTACTAGAAACTTACTGTGCAGTATTGGAAACAGCTGCTGAAGGCACATGAAAATTATACAGCACATGGAAAATGTGTGTCTGATCTTACTGGCATTAATAAACAGGTTAAAGAATTTTATTTAAGTTAGGTACTTCAGAAATGTACAGTGCTGAGTTGGCTGGCTGAAATTTTATGGAATCTTTCTGCACCCATCCTCCTTATCTCAAGGGGCCAGCTCCTTATTAGATAGGGAAGTCAGAAAATAAGAGGTTAGGGAAATTTCTGTATCCTTGAAAAGTGGTTTAAACTTGAGCACAGGCTTGATTTTAACTGTTGAGGTTTTCTTTTAAATAAAATTCAAACTCAGCTAGCTTGCCTATTCCTTGAACTTTTTCATGAGACATGGGAAAAGAACTTATTTCAATGTTACACAAAGTTGTTGGTTCCATATTATTAAATTAAACTTCATGGTGCAAGGTGTGGGGATGAGCAAACAGCTTTCACATAGACAGTGCAAATGTGTGAAGGTGCAATGTTCTTACACAGTACTGTTTTGTTACAAAATCATAAAATATGGGGATTGGCAGGGGAGAAGCTCACCTTGTGTTCTGCTATTAACCATCATGATTCCCCTGATATGAAAGGTATTTGTTGTTCTATTTGCAGTAAAAATTTAGTCTATGCTGTTAATAAAAGTAAAGTGGTACAGTAGTAAAATCCAGTCCAGATTTCTTAGGTTACTGATTATTCTTAGGATTCATAGGGCCCAGGGCCTGTTTTTCTTTTACCCCTAATAAACCGATCTTTTAGGTTAGTTGATTCATGAGAACATAAAAGAAGTTGAAATTGTGAAAAACCCAACCACTACTTTATTTTTGTATTTCTTGTGAACTCATGTTACATAAACTTTTTTTGTTTGTTTGCTTAATTTGCCCCTTACTGTTAATAATCAAAGCTGGAGTTTTCTAGTTTTCAGTGAGTATGCCTATTATCATGATCCTTTGCTACTCTGGGATGCCAGTTTAATTCCTGTTAGCTGGAGATCATTCAATCATCAGGACATCTTATTTGGAAAATCAGTGCAATTATTTTTCATTTTGAAAAATATTCAAAAATATTCTAGCTGTTGTTTTGGTTGGTTTATGCAACAAACATAAAAGAAACATTAGATGCTGCTTTCACTCTATTTGTTATTTCTGTTTTGGGGGTAGCTGTCACCATGTGATTCATTGCTTCATTAAAAAAATATTTTTTTGCGTAAAGGTTTTGTGGTTTTGTGGAGGCTTTTTGTGATTCTGTTAAGATATGAAAAATGTTTGGTGATCCTGAACCACCAGTTTCTACACTGGATAAGGAAGTTCATAAAACAGAAAACTCCAGATAAAAACTTTATTTTTAATTTTACATGGCTGCCTAATGACTTTTGACATATTCAGCTGAAGTGTCAAGATGAACAAGGTAATTCTGGTTACAACCTATCATTATGATGACTGTTTAATATTTTGAGTGCACACCTTATCCAGGTGGGAGAGACTAAAGGGCACTGGTATCTCATAATCCTATATAACATTGCAGATTTGTGATTGTCTACTAGCAATGAAAGTATAGCTGTAGAAAAAAATCCCCAAACATTTAGAGGCTTAACTACAAGCTTGAGCTAGCTGACACTGAAATGTACTTAATACATTTTCTATGTACATTGCTATGTATTATCATTAGGAAAAAGTTCTTCACTGAGAAGACAGTCAATCACCAAGCCTGTCAGAGTTCAAAGAGCATCTGGGCAATGCTCTCAGTCCTGTGATTTAGTTTTCGGTAGTCCTGCAAGGAGCAGGGAGTTGGACTTGATGATCCTTACAGATTCCTTCCAACTTGAGATATTCTGTGACTCTATGATTCTGTGTGTTACTTACCCAAAGTAGGTAACTGTGGGGGATAGTTGATTAATCTGTTCATTTTGTATTAACTGTACATTTCCAGTCCTAGTATAGGTCCCTTTTAAATACCAATGTACTCCACTGTTGCCTAACACAGTTCTAGGACAGAAAAAATTAATGAGGTTTTGACTAAAGTGTTGAGGATATAAGAAGTCAACACATGTACTGTCAAGAGAAATGGAAAAATAATATTTAGGAATTACATGAGTATTTTAAAAAAGAACATTATATTATGCTATAAGAACATATTATTCAATTATAGCATCATGTCATTGAAAACATTAAAATTGGACACATTATCTGTAAGTTGCTCTGTTTTGTTGTTCGTAGATCACCTTAGTTATTTAGTGTACACTATAGTACACAGAATACACATACAGGTGGGAAGCGACATCAGGAGGTTGGTAGTAAAATCCCCTGCTCAAAGCATGGTCAACTATGACATCAGACCAGGTTGCTCAGAGCTTTATTCATCTGAGCTTGAAAGTCCAAGTTTGGAGTCTGCACAACATCTCTGGGCAACCTGTTCTAGTTCTTGACTGAATGCAGTAAAAAACATTTTTCCTTATATCAAGTAGGAACATCTCTTGTATCAATTTGTGTCTGTCAATACAGACTAAAAATCTTATCTAAACATAATAAAATATGTCTCTGGCTGGAAAACTCATACCCGATGAAATTAATCTTTTCTGTTCTCTTTACTGCTTGAACTGCCTGGCTGCTGTGTTAGGCAACGACATATTATGTTACATAATTGTATATGGTTGAATACCTAGGACCTTAGCTTATTAAAATATTATTTAATAAAGTATTTTTTTAAAGGCTGTGGTTATTAAAAACGTGGCTATTTAGTATCCAACATGTTAAACTTTTACAAACATGAATTCTGGGTTCACTATATGCAGTAAAAATTATAATTCTTTACTGGAAAACAAAGAAATTATATATTTGCTTGTTGGCATTGTCCTCTCTGTGTTTCTACAACATGGAAGTGCATTACAGACACATGTTTCTGTATGGTCCCTTTTTTACGAACATGACATTCTGCCCCAGTACAGGTTTTCATCTTCCTTTATATCTTTCATCTCTTTACATATAAAATTGAAGAGCCTGGACTGTGGGTTGTACGGTTCTTTGATATAGAAACCATTTTGTAGTACAAAATTAATATGAAATACTGCTACCGTTCTTATTTGAACACGGTTTTCTTAACATTATTTTTCCTTTCTCCTTGAAATTTGTGAGGTATTTCCATTGTTATTGTCTAAAACTAATATTATTTATGTCTTTCACCATCTCAAAATCATGTAATTATTTTTCCTCTGCTTACGATTCATAGAAATGGCATTGAATTTTCTTAATAAAAAACAATGTTTTATACTGATCATGTAGCATGTCTTTCACTGTAATATTTACTGATTTTGTGTATTTTAGTTTTCATTATTTTTGCTGGTTTATGCTTTTGTTTACTGACAATGTTAAAATTACTATGTCATCTTTTCGTAGAAGTTTCATTTAAAAATTAATCAAAATAGTCTTATTGGTTATTTCTCCTGTATTTTATTCTGTATTTATATTATGTGCTACTCTAGTAGATCAATTAAGATATGTTGTATAAAGAAATGTAAAGGTATTACATGATCAGAGCTTTAACTAGATATTTTTCATTTAAATGAACTCCTGGAAAGCAAGGTATTTTATTACATGAAAAATTCTACTGTTCATTAACTCCTGTGCTGCTCAGAGATACTTAACAACACATATGAAATGTACCTAGGGTGCTTTGATGCTGTTTATTCCAATAGCATAAGAAAAGCAGGAAAAGGTTGTTTTGATAAAGTTCAAATTAAATACTGAAGAAGCACAAAACTGTATAGGATATTTTGAGAAAAATGGACTAATCAACTTGTATAAAACTAGCCCTTAATGGAAGTATCTGACTTTGAACTACTGCTGTTTGAACAGTCAGCTGGAAGGACAAATACAGGAGAGACATCGGTAGAATTAATGATGGTGGCAAAGTGGTTTCACAGAGATGAAATTGTATTGCTCAGATAGTCCATGGGGAGAAAACAGTAGGAAAGACTCTAGACTTTTTAAATAGGAAAATGACAATAATGTATTTTATATGTTGTACATAAGTATAAAAGTTGCATCTGAGAGCAGTAGATTTTGCAGTGCCAATTTTCATTGCTTCTAGCATTGCTAGTAGAGCTGTTATAAATATTCATAACAATTTTATCACTCCAACCAACTGCTTTAATATATAGTATGCCAGACATATTAAATGTTTGTTCCTTATGGCTTTTTATACTCAGAAAGCAAATGTTGATTGATACAGTGCAGAGGGCTTTAAAAGAGCCCAATTGTGTTGGTTTTTTTTTTTAAGAACTACATTTGTTAAACAAGGTAACGTTTTCTCTCAGTTATACTTCCTCTTCATTTGGATATGTTATCTAGAACTTATTTCTCCTCTCATGCAATAAATACAAATGGCTTCTCTAAGAATAAGTCTGGGGCTTTCTTAGGGTTACGAGATTTAAGCCGTGTGACTGATGTAGCTCAATTCTGGAGATTATTGTTAATTCTGCATACAGATGCTTCACTTCTGGGTTATAAATTTAGTCAGACACTTGGGGATAAAGTATTATCAGAGAGCATTAGGACTGAGAGTGCTCCTCAGGGAAGAACTTACAAAGCGGCAAAGGGGAGCAGTGGCAGCCAAGTTTGCTCAAAGGCTGCTGAGGCTGATGTTGGGCATACTGCAGGCCTGCGGGGCTTGGCACTGCTTGCCACTCTTCTGGAAAGGAAGAGGTTGATTCCCAGCCTGACAGCTGGCTGGTGGGTCTGGTTCTGTACCCACAAGAGCAAACCTCATCTGATTCGGGATGGAACTTGGAGCTTTGTCTGCCTGCTTGTAATTTCTGCACAGGTTCTGTTGAATGTGTATAATGTACCGGCTTTCTGATATGGGGAAAAAATGCAGGAGAAAGAAAGGTTCCCTCCTCTCTCCTCTCTCCCTCATGCCCCCAAGAAGGAACGTATTGCCTATGGTGAAGACAGTTCTTTATATTACTGTGTAAGCCTCTTCTGTTTCACCAGAAAACATGATTATTCATTTGAACTCACAGTTTTAGTTTATCAGCCATATACTCTCTTGGTTTATACTTTGTTATTGAAATATCTTGTTACTGAAAACTCCAAATGTAACAGTGATTGCTTTGATATATGGTTGTGAGGGAAAGGATCAAAAGAATATAACATGAACAGCCACAGAGCCATCTGCAGAGAAAGATTTAGATATCAACCTTGCCTATTATATTATTTTTTCTACCCTGTTGCAGTGGATCATACTATTTGATATAGACTATTAAATGCATGTCTGTAAAAGAAAGCAAAAATTTGAGTGACTGGGGAGCAATTGTCTGAAATGTATGCGTGTTGGCACGTAATTAGGTGTTTTCTGGTTTGGTTCTGGTTTATATTAATTTTTTATTAATATTTTTATTAATTTTTCATTAATCAGTATTCCCCAGGCATATGCAAACACCTGATGTTTATAGGACACATATTCAACAAATTAATTATTACTTATTTGTTAAAAACATTACTTCTTTTTGCTTAGCTTCACTCCCCCTTAACAGCCCGATCTACTTCCACTGTACTCTATGAACACGAGCCAGAAATGGGCAGCAATTACTGCTGCTCTTTTGGAAGGAACCTGGACATCCATTGACAATGATTCCAACATAAATTTTCACATCTAAGTGTCAGCACAGTTTCTCAAAGGAAATTTAAATATTTTCTTTGAATGAACAACAGTAGGTGTAATTGTAAAACTCATAATAAGACAGATTATTGTCTCCTTCCTTAATGCTGCTCTAGTGTTTATTTGCTTGCCAAAACAGCCCTGCTTTTCAAGCAATATGTATGATTTGCTTAGTCCTTGTCTCAAGTGTAGTGCATGTAAATGTTAATGGACCTTACAATGGCATTGCTTTCACTTCATCTTTTAGTTTTGGGTTTTGTGACTGTATAACTCAATTCCTTTCTTAGCTGTAAGCACATAGCCTTGCACAAATCACTGGTTTGTCAGGATGATGGGAGAAAAGCATATTGACAAAATAGACTTGGATACACTATATAAACCATATAAGTTGAAAGATACTTGCTTGTAACATAGTATGGAGCTGTTAGGAAAAAGTTATGAATGAGTATTTCTATATCCTGCAAAAAGTGGAATGCATTTTTAATCTGTATGCCCTTCCATAAGAAGTGTGTAGCAGAGCAGAAATAGGAGAGTGTAGCTATTCCAAATGTCCTGTTTGCAACTGTTTTAGGGCTCCACCTTCTTTTGCCTCAATGCACTTCTGTAGGTAGTCATAATTGGCCTATGAATTCTGTAAATTCTGTGCAATTCAGTGATTGAAACCAAAGAACACAATCTCTTGTCTCTCCCTAGAGAGAAATGGCAGCTGGTATGCCAGAAACCTGACAGTCTGTGTACTCTTGATTTTCCCAATATTGTGTTTTAAAGACTGCGCATCTTCCAAAATTTGATATTTGAGAGTTCTGTTACCCTCAAAATTTACACTAAATTAAACTTTTTTTTGTTAGTATTTCTGTTTGTTAATAATTTTTTTTTTTACTTTAATACTAATGATTTAGGAAAAAAAAAGGGGGATCTTAAACAGGGATAATAATTTTGCCTTGATCTAAGCCACTTGCTGTGGATAAATAGATAGTTAGATACCTGATTCCCTCTTGGGACCTAGAGGAAAACTTTACAGTCCCCACGTGATTCCCTGTTTGCATTCCTTTTTACCTGTTTTTACTGCCCAGTTTCCTTGTGTGAGACGTGTTGCTGGAGCCAGTCTAATTCACTGGGAGAACTCTACCCAAGCCACTACATTCCCCCTGGTGGTTAGTATGTGGCAGCTGTATGATCAGCATGAAAGAAACAACAGTTCTTTGTTCCCCATCAGCTGTCCTTTGGGAACTGTTCATCTT
Source organism: Ibidorhyncha struthersii (assembly GCA_013398815.1). Classification (NCBI taxonomy): domain Eukaryota; kingdom Metazoa; phylum Chordata; class Aves; order Charadriiformes; family Charadriidae; genus Ibidorhyncha; species Ibidorhyncha struthersii. The sequence continues at coordinate 49,836 of VZSZ01010384.1, forward strand.
TCCCCATCTTCACATAAAGGTAAGGATACCAGATATCTATAGCCATAAATTACTTTAGACACTCAGATTAAAAACACTGAGGAAAAACTGCAAATTAAGAACACTGACTTTTTATTAATAAAATTAATGTAAGAAAAATAAAAATTGCCATGTGAATTGAAATGTCTGTTCAAATGTACCTCTCAACAGATTTTTTAAAAAAAATTTTTAAGAAGCAGGTTATCACATTGTCAAAATAGTGCAGCTGAATAGTTTTATTGAATAAACTTCTGCTGGAATCTGCAATTAGTTCACACATTAGTAACTGTAAAATATGGTTTATTTTAAACATGTTATAGTTTTTTTTTTTCCTTAAAACTGTGGCGCCTGTCTTCTAATACTGAGTAGGTGGAGGTGTTTAGGATAAAGTTACCAAATCAGGATAGTATTAATTTTCCTATCTGATGGATATCAAAGAAAAATTAGCTAAGCTACATTTTCTTCAGAAGTTTAACAGTGATTATACAGATTTTTAAAATTTATTCCAACATGGCAGCTGCAAAACAGGAGAAATGCAATAGCAATGTTCTTGCAATAATTGACAAATCAATAGTAAAGAATGTAATTTTACATAGCGGTATTTTTGAAAGAGGAAGATCTGTAATGTTCACTCTATTTGCCACCTGTTAAAATGATATGTTCAAATTATATGAAGATTTCTTAAACTGAAGCAGGGCTGCAATCTTATCTTTCTGCATTTTAGAAACTAGCTAACAAATTAAACATCCAAATAAAGGGTTTTTTTTTACTATTTATGGCACTTCTGGGAAATATAATCCTTTTCCCAAACTTTTAATATCAGTGGAATGAGTCTGCTGCATTGACTACTAGGACCAATTCACAATAAGTTTTCCAACCTTCAGCCTTCTTGGGGAATTTGGGGTTTTGGATCCCACAGTAGTTGATACTCATGAAATTTAATGTCTGCTGAAGTTATTCACTAGGACAGGACAGATGTGACCTGGCCTTGTTGATCCAATGGAAAACTGCTAATACACTGTATTATATTTTATTACCTAACAATTTTTGAAAATGCTCTTGGTATAATCAGTAATGCATAGAAGAAGCAGCTGCACAGTACTATGCACAACACTGTTTGCACTTCCGTGCTAATGTAGCTTCAACATTTTTTCGTACCCAGAGTTAAATATTTTAAACACAACCGTTCCTTTATTTTTCTTCTCAGGAAAACTGATAGCCCATGAACTGGCTTAACTTTCTGAATCTGTACATGTGTTTAAGAATATAGTTTTAAAGTGTCGTTTTTCCATATAACTCATTGTTAATAGAGATTTCCAGTTTTTCAGCCCTGTTAAAACAATTTAGATGATAGAACTGCCTATGATGTACGTTCCACTGACAGTCACAGAAGTATGACCACTTACAAATGCTTCTGTATACAAGTGCTCTATTTACCACCACAGGGACTGTCTTTCTGTCTTCATCAACAGCGTGGTGTCAAATTTAATATCTACCTTGAGCTCAAAGCTGTATCTTTCGTCGCTGACTATCAGGAAACAGTCACTTCTGTGTAACTCACATTCTTTTTTCTGCGCATACAGCATTGCATCTTCCTTTCTTAGAGTACATTTTTTCCTAAGTGGCATAGCCTACCAAGGAATCCTGATCATATTTGCTTATTATTAACCATACTACCATTTTCTGTGGTCATCTGCACATTTCAACAGAAAGAGTTTTGTATTTTCTACTATGTCAAAGTACTACAAATGACTACTCCAAAACCAAATTGCCATGAGGTCCATTAAAAACCCTCATGGGGACAGCAATTCCCATTTATAATTATTTTCCTCTTTGACAATTCACTCAGTTTTTAGTTAATTTAATATGGTTTACAAATAAATAAAGTAAAATTTTAAAATTAGAATAACAGCTACTTCACAAATCTTCAAACCTATAAACCAGATAATACAGTAATAATATTTTAATTAGCTTATACTTTTCCTAATTAAAAAAAAAAATACAGAATTTATCTTATACAGAAGCCTAGCTCTTTTACAGTCAACTTGGCAGGTGGCCATAACATGCACATCTAGCTATGCAAACCATGGCAACTTCTGCCTCTTCTGGATGGGAATGGGGTGGTACAAAAAGCAGATCATGCAACTATAACTTTCCTGTTTCAATACGTTTGATTCGCTACACCCATCAAGATTCATTTTTTTTTTCCTTAGAAAAAAAACTTGCTCTATTAAATGATTTATTTTTGCTTAATGAGTGAATTGCACCAGAAAATATTTCTCCATCACTACCCATTAGGTCATCTCATTAAATCTGCATTGTCTGATGTGAACTGTTTTCATTAAGCTATGTTAACTAGAATTAATTATGCAACTACACACTATTTTTCTATTGATAAATTTTATCTCAATATATACATCATCACTTTGGTTCCCAGGATCAGGGGCAACAAAGAAAAAAAACAAAGGAAATTATTTGTTACTACTACAGCTGTACTCTGAAATATGAGAAATGAGAACTGAGATATAAAAATATAAAATATGAGAATATGAAATATAAGGAGAAGCTCCATTTCCTAAGAAGTAACAATCCCTATGTTTATCTGACACAACAGCATCATCAATAAATGCTTCTTGTAAATAAGCATTATTGTCTAGCATCAACTAGCTAACATACATTAGTCAGAGGGATTTCTTAATAGAGATAGATAATTTTAGAAACTTATAGTAAATTACTGAATATATATAAACAGAGTAACCATTAATATTACATTTACTTATTATTAATACTCATTATTAATGAGTAAAAATTAATGAAGTTAGTACTTGTGTAATAATAAATAATTAATACTTATTATTAATACTCACTATTGATCAAGGACTTGTGCCAATAATTTATAGTAATACTGAAAAAATAAAATTATAATCTTTCAATTGTAAGTATTTGCTACTCTTTGAAACTCAACTGGAGATGAATTTAAAAGAAATATATTTTTAAATTAGATTTCAACATTCATCTTGATTTTTTAAAAATTATTTTGTTGTAGGGTTGTTGTTTTTATTTGAGATGGACTGCTTAGTGTCACTTATACAAATGCATTGAACGTTTCAGCACTTCCAAATCAGCTTTTGTAAAAAAAAAAAAAATAAAATCTAACAGCCAGTTTTCTCTCAGCTGTAATTCTCAAATTACTTGTCAGCATTTGATTTTCTGATCATACTCAAAATACATATTTTCTATGGGGAAAAAAAGAATTATGATCAAGGAAGTTACAACTAAGGGAAGCAAAAAAAAAAAAAAATGGACACAGTCCATAATTGTTTGTGTCTTCAAAGAGAAGTTAGCCTATAACTGATGTACAACTGCCTACCTTCCAAATAAAGATGCCACACCACAGAATGAATATCAAGAAAAAGGGCAATGATTTTCAACTCTGGTTCAGTGTAACATATATTTTCAACTAAAATTCCAGTAATTTGTATCTGGCTCTTTAGTATTCTTCATGTGTTCCTTCCTTTGTCTGCTCAGTCTTATTTTTCAGTCCCAAAGGCCTGTCATACTAGTTTTCTAACAGGTACTACATCATACCATTCACTTCTGTAAGAATCAATGTTTAAACAAAAAAATCCAACCTTTGCTATGTCAGGTCATTTAGGTCCATCTTATAGCTTAACTCAGTGTCTGCTAAGAAAGTATCACACCTTATACTGGTCATGGAAGTGTGTTTTTGAGGATTATTTTATGAAACCATTTACTGTTATACACCTATTCTGCTTGTGTCTAACAATAAATATTAGCACACTTACTAAAAAATTTGGCACCCAGTTTTTGTTTGTTTTCCTAAAACTTTGGGTTTTAATATTTTTGTGTTTGATTAGTGTTCACTTTGATGTCTGCATACGTCATACACATTTGTGTTGGGTCTGGCTGAGGTGGAGTTAGCTTTCCCCATAGCAGCCCTAATATTGCTGTGCCTTGTATTGGTAGCTAGAAAGGTGTTGATAACACACCAGTGTTTTGGCTACTGCTGAGCAGATCTCCCAAAGCATCAATACCGTCTCTCCAACATTCCCCCCTCACCTGTAGGCTGGAGGTGGACAACATCTTGGGAGGGGACAACAGCTGACCCAAACTGACCAAAGGGGTATTCCATACCATATGATGTCTTCTCAGTAATAAAAACTAAGGTGGGTGTGGTGGAGGCACTTGTTATTACGATGTTTGTCTTCCAGGGCAACTGCTACACGTGCTGAAGCCCCACTTCCCAGGACATAGCTGGACATCACCTGCTGATGTGAATAAATCTTTTTCTGTATGTAGCCTTTGCTTTTGCTTTTGCTTTATTAGATAGCCTTTATCTTGACCCACAAGTTTTTTTCCATCTTATTTTCTCACACCCCCCCCCCAATGCTGCTGAGGAGGGGAGAGATAAAGTGGCTTGGTGGGCACCTGGTGTCTAGCCAAGGTCAACCCTAACATTGTCCTCACTGATTAATTACATCACTTTTGTATTCTCATTGTTATACTGTATTTTTTCCCATTGCTTTATATAAGTGGACATAACATAAGTAGCTGAAAAAAGCTGAAAGCACTGTTTCTGTTAGCTGGGAGACACAAACATTTTTAAATCACTATGTCTTTTCATGAAACCTTTTAATTCAGCACAGCAGACCTGAGTTCAGTATTTCTGTTTGTTTCATCCTCTGTCAACAGTTAGGAGAGGCAAATTCTCAGAATTCCTCGCCATCTATTTTATTCTTTGGTGGGTATATTATATAGAGCATATTCAATAAAGCAAGAATTATATTCTTGTAAGTATGGAAGTTTTGGTACTCTATTAGCATAAATATCTGATATGCAATATTTTGCTAATTCCCTCAGATTTTGTGTTAAAGTACACTATTGGGTTAAAGTACACTATTTCTCTAGTATATATATATTTATAGGTAGCATTAAAAATGTTCTTAAAACAAATTTTAAAAAAATTTTCATCAGAATTTAGTAGATACATTTATTTCAGTAATACAGTATTCATTGATTTCTGAAATTATCATTTACATGTGATACATTTATTTTGCTAACTTTATCATACTCTTAAATAAAATTCTTGTTACAGAGTTGTTACAAGTCTGATTACGTATCTGTGGAAGTGCAAGTATTTAAATGAGTAACAGGTCAACCTAAACAGCTGCTCCTGGTAATTAAGATCAGGGACTGAGGGAAAGGGTAAGATGCAGCCATCAGGAGACTGTGATGCAGTCAACAGTGGTATGAAATTTAGTTCTTAGTGACACTTGAAGCGTCCACAACAGTATCTTATTTAGAATGTGCACACAGATGTAGGTGTAAACATAGGGGCTGGCCATTTTAAACAAATGACTGGAAGTTTCTTTTATCTTTGTTCCCATAGGAGAAACAATCCTTGGTCACCTGTACATAACAGTTTTCAAATCAGGTAAGACTCAAGGAACATAAACACACGGAGTCAGGTGAAAAGCTTTGGGGAGAAAATATCACCACCCTTTTAGCTTTTGTGACGACAAGAAAGGCAATGATATTTGGACCGAATGAATAATTACATGCAAGGACTATTCAGAGAAACTGTCAGGACCTTGAATGCATCAACAGGCTCTAATTGGCCTGACTAGCTTATAATCATCTTTCTCTGCAGTCTTCCTTGGTGACCTTTTTCCCCTCTCTCACAGGTTTAACTGCCTGTGTTCAAGGTCAGCTCTGATGCGGCCCAGCGCTGTCACCTTGGATCACCCTACTGTGAAAATAGAACTTGCCTCTAAGATGTCCACACTTTTATTCATTTACTTATGAGCTGCATTTAAGCTCAGGCCTTTGCACTGGATCCTTTCCGGAGCTATTTTGTCAGTATGCTTGTATCCAGCTTTGTATCTTGCTGATTCTGATCTGTTGATGTGACTACCCAGCTTGACCGCAAATCTGCTTCATCAGGTTCACCAGTCTGGTGATCACTGGACTTTTGGCTGAACCTGTGAATCTGCTGTGTTCTTGGGGTTACTGAGGAATTGAGCCCTTTGATGGTGAGGACGCTGTCCCTGCTGGCCTTGCTCTCACCTTGGTTCCAGTTCTCCTTCCCTTACAGAGTAGACTCTCTTCCTACTCCCTGAAGCAAGGAGTAACAGTAATCCTAATACATTTTGTCTGAACACCCAAGCAGGTAACTATATAAACGGCTGTAGGTGGCCCTGCTTGTGCACGGTAGTATACAAGATGACCTCCAGAGGTCTTTTCCAGCCTCAACTACTCTGTGATTCTGTGATCGTCTCCTGTTATTTGCAGAATGGTTGGTTGTTTAGAGCAACATTTAAATTGTTCCCAATTACTACTGTTGGACAAATTATTATTTCCTCTCTTTTGACAAGCTATGGCCAGAAGAATCTTGGTGCATGACGGATCTTGCTTAACATTTTCAGGAGGTATACTGAGAGTTAAAACAAGCAGGATTACGTTTTTTCATACTGCCAGTTGGAATCAACCTCCCTGCACTGCATTTTCATCATCGAACTTCTAAGCTTGTATTAAGTTTAAACGTACTTATGTTTAAATTACTAATTTGATTCTGATTAAAACAATGGCAACAGATGTACTCAATTCAAGCAATGTATTTTTAAAGGCTGCAACATAGCTGTGATTATCATCTGTGTGGATAATAATACTGGAACACAACTAGTTATGTATTCTTTTTACTATAAAAATGCTCTTCAGTTCTCTTACTCAATATAGTAAAAAACCACAGTCTCAGTAGAAAAGTAATAAAAAAATCCATATTACCCAAGTGAATCGTCCTTGTGTTATTGATTTAAATAAATAACAAACACATAAATGTATGTCCCTCTTGTTTTTTAGAGTAATGAATGCATTTCAAGTTCTGCTTGTCTGAAGCTTTTATACTTTGGAGCACTGAATTAGTTTAATATGTATTAAATTACTTACAGTGAATCCTCCAATTATATTAAGACACAATCCTTCATTCAGACAGTTGATGCTGAGCAGCCTGCAGTAGTCAATTACTTCCTCACAGTTCTTTCCAGTGAATCCTGGCATACAGCTGCAAATACACCAGTGTATTTTAGAGGACTTGCATTTTAAAAGTTAATTGTATTTAATTATGTTCCATAATTCTATTAAATAATGTTCTTGCGGTAACAAAACAGACCTTGTATGTTATTTAAAATAAACAGAACATGTTTTCAAGGAATTAAGAATCAGTTGCATGACTCTGGATATTTTTGCTTCTCCATAAAATATTTTTTTTCAATGATTAAAGCATTTTCTTACCAATACTTTATATAATCTTCCGGAAACAAAAAACAATCTTGAATGAGGTAATATTTAATAAAAAGCTATAAACGAGGTTTGGGAAATCTATTAGAAAGGATGGGTCAATTAAAGCATCAGAGAGGAAAACTAGAAATATGATGATAAATGAGGTTTAAAATAATTAGCATCACTCATCACTAGTGATTAATAAAGAGTAGTCAATAATCACATTCTTAGGTATGTAAGGAACAATGTAAAGAACCTGTAGACAGGACAAGACACGGCTGGTTTTGTGTTTGCTTAATTGTAATTTGGTGTTTTCTTTAAAGAACAAAACTAGCATTCTATTTTGTGACAGTTTGTTACTGCCATGTGATGCGAATGGAGCTGTGGTTAACTCTTTTGTGGTAAAAGGAACTGCAGACATTTCTTCTGTTTCATGTCAGCACTTGTTATTAGTAGAAGAAAATCCTTTCCTTATATAGCCCTCCAGTGTTTAAAAAAATCCCCTATACACACACACAAATGATGAGATTCAAATACATAGTAAACAAGTCTTATTCAAAAGCAATAAAGGAACAGTGTAGAAAAATATTTGAATATTTATATCTTGCTCAAAATGTGAAAAAGTAGAATCCAGGCTGCAAAAAGTCCCTTTCATGTTTTGATAGATACATAATCCCTGTCAAATTCACTTGATATGTTCTTACAGACATGCTTAGCATGTTGCTCTCTCTGAAGGCTTTTTCTGGTAGCATGGAAAAAAAAAAAAAGATTTAAGTAGAAGAGAATGGAAATGGTCAATTAGCTGAAAATTTGTGTTTGTGAAGGAACCCAAAAGTAATAGATGGGAAGTTTCTTCAGATTTTTCTGAGAGGTACTTTGTCTAATGACTCAGCCCAGAAGCTGGAAATCATGAAGACGATACAGAATTGCTTCTGTTTTTTCTGTGCTGTTGCTCCTAATGGATGTGAAATTCAGTCGTATTGCTTACGTTTCCCCATTTTAAAAAAATAATGCCATCTCTGGTTTCAAAATGCATGAAGCCTCTCACAGTTATGTAGCATAGGAGAATAAAGGATATATTTTCAATAGCAAATGGTCAGGCAACAACATTCAACAGGAAGTATCTGTGTTAACCATATTTTCTAAAGCAGTTAAAGATTCCTAATCAGGGGGTATGGCTATGCCTCTGAGGGATGCACAGATGCATCTAGCATGTCCAGAAACTTTATTCACCTATTAGGTGAAGTGTTAAACAGGCTGGATTTCTCCAGAAACCCCTGGAGATCATCCACACAGTCCATGCATAGGACCATTTGGACAGAGGTAGGTGGATACGGGAAAATCTTCTCTAAATAGTTATATTCTTTGAGGCTAGTATAGACACAACCACAGGAGGACACTACATGAGTAGCAATGGACTACATAATCCTCACACTCCTCTTGAAAAAATTGCTGTATGTAAATCCAATAATTATATTCCTACCATTTCAAGTACTTGGAATTAAAATTCTTGCAAAGTCTATTCTTAACAAATTTCCAATTCTCTTATTGTAACTAAAAGGATTTTTTTCATAATATTAGTTGCTTTTATTTCAGCATGTTCGAAGATATCAGATAGTTACATACTTATTTTTCCCTCTAAGCAAAAGGACTTATCAACAGCATATTTGGTGTTCTTTATATTATAGCACCATTCATCCATGTATTAGGACTGTAAAGTAAAATAAATAAATGAATAAATAAATAAACCTTTTTTATAATTCCATATTTAAATAACACTTAAAACCAATCCAGAGCAACTCAGTTAGAACATTTGTTTTACAAATTTAGTTTTACCCATTACCTGAAATCAGGTGAAAGAACTCCTATCTTTCTTGGTTCAATTTATTTAGGTAATCTATGACTGTTTCATAAATTAGATAATTTAGTAAGCTAATTTTAGAAACTGCTTCTTCTCATTTTTGTATTTGCTAATTTTTTCTGTTTTCGTTTTTGTTGTTATTTTGCAATAGACATGCCAATGTCAGAGAAGGTAAGAGTAAATTAACAGCAAGAAAGTCGACAGTAAATTTCCAAAGATGACACTAACAGAACAAATTTTCTTAGAACACTATTTCACATTTTTTGTGACTTTTTGTTGTCCTAAGGAACAGGGATAATAGAAGAAGATACAAAGTAAACAATCACAATTTATTGTGATGGATATCCTTGTTCACTGCCTATTTGAATTCACCTTAAATTTTGACATTTAAGAAAAAATGCTACTATTAGATTCTTAGCACAAAGTTGTGCATGATATCAAGGCTGAAAGAATAGAATTAGGATACAAGATAGTGATACATCATAACTGAAGTGAAGAAAATTATATTGAGTCTGTTTGGTTATATGTTTAGAATCAAAAACAACTGCTTTCCTTGAGAAGAAAGTGTTAAGTACATAGAAGCTAAGGTGGTCATGGATGCAGAATGCAGCTTGGACATAAGGAAAAGCAGAAAAAATAGGGGCAACCAAACCAAACCAAAAAGGATTAAAAGGTCAATTCAGCTATTATTTGAATTTGTATATGCATGTAAGCTAAATGCCATACATTTATTTAAAATGTTAAAATGCTATAAAAGTGGATCAGGAAGTAGTATTCAACCAAATGAAACGTGGGGTTTTTATTGTACCTAGAAATAGTCATGACCTACAGTATTTGACAATTATTACTAAAAAGGAAACAAAACCTCACTTAAAACTTCGAATAAGCAGCTCCAAACCTCCTGAATAAAGCAACATTGTTAATAGTAGGTTTTCTTTAGGTAAAATTAATTAAAATATGGCGCACAGCCAGAAAGCTTAAGTCAGTGACTAAAGAAAACTGAAACTGTTAAACCACTGTTCCTATAGGCTTTCCAACATCCTCTGTTATTCAAGTAGCTAATACAAGACATAAGCTTATAAAGAGAATTTTGAATCCTAAACCCAGTAAAACCTGCTGACTGTTGGCCCTCTCTAAAACTTGGCACCTCCTCCACATTTCAACGCACTGATTTCAGCAGCACTGCAGCTCACTGAATCTGGTATCCTTGTAAAAAGCATGTGATTCAAACTCCCTCAAAATACTTTCTCTCACCTAAATGTCTCCTTCCTCTCCTTCTCCTGTTTGGAAGAGATATGTCACTTTCTGGAGTTCTTCTCTTCCATCACCAAGAAAGTCTGGTGTGCAGCTTAGATGCTAGGGAATGAATTGAATACTATCCAAAGTTTTTACTTAAACAGTATGTACAGGGCCAAGCACTCAATGTTGAACAGAGTTGAAGGATGCACTCTTCATTACTCTATTCATAGTGTTCTCTCCAGGATGTTATTTGTCTTTTTTAGAGCGTTCTCAGTGGTAAAAATAACAAGCTTACGACCTGTCCCATTTCTCAGACTACCTCTCCACAAGTGTCTTGCCTGTCTTGTCAAATATGTATTTTACAGATAGCACAACTGAATGCATGAATAATACCCAAATATTAAAAGTATAATCTAAGCACCACCGATACTAATATGATCTTAACACTTGATATTAGTAGTAACCAGGATTGTACCATCTGAGCCCAAAACTAAAACCTCTGGTCTCTAGCTTTACCACGACATGTGATTCTCTTGATAATCAGCATAAATGGGTTAATTGCCCATTTTTACTTTCTGTTATATTGATCTAAATAATGACTTCTACTCTTATTCTCACATAGTACATCAATGAAAAGACTGTTAAATCCCCATGCCTTTCCATAGGTCTTTTTATTAATGAATTTCCATGGTACAAGATGGGGTTTGTGGTACAGGCCATTTCTAACAGTGCTTTGTGAAATTGTAAATTATCCAACCTGCATTGCACACAGGAACAGGCTATTTTTTTTATTTATTTATTTTTAAAGAAAGGCAATCTATATCTTGCTATTAACTGTTCATGTTATTCATATTTTTAAATGTAAGCTTCAGGCATCATTTCATACCAATTCATGTACCAACATACTGTGTAAAAGACTGGCTTGGTTCAAAGTACAAGAAAATAAATTATAACACTGTTGTCCTGTGCTATACATATTTATATGGGAAGATCTCACTGTGTATGTGTTTGTATGTGTGTGTATGTATATATGTATTTAAGTGTAAGTATAAATAAAGTTTTATGTCTTTTTTTCTTCTTTTGGAAAATTGTAAACATCGTTCTACTTATATTTTAATTTCCAGACTTCTCAACTGAATCTCTTTGGATGGACTTTTACCTTATGTTCTATAATTCTGTTATGTGTTTGCAGTTTCTAAGTTCATTCATAATGTGTTTTCAGGCTTTTAGGTACCACAGCTTTCAATTTTCTGCTTTTATGAATATCCTAAAATTTGAAAGTTGTTTACTGCATTTCAGTAATGTTTAGCAGAACTTACTTCAGGCAGCCAGATAAAAGCCAAGCAAATGTGAACAGTACAAATTGTACTTCTTAGTAATGTAAGAAAATATCTAAAAAGCTATTTAAAATGGAACATAATTATATACCTACTGGGTCACTTCTGTTATTTTCAAATGGATAATTTTGAGCATGGTCTTTCTGAATTAAACACTTTTAATAAGCTGCTTGAAGGATGGATCTAAGACCTACTAATGCATGTCTGTGAATCAGAAACTAACACAGTTGTCTTATCCTTTCAGAAACATAGCATAGACGTCATATACCCTGAATGGGAGTGGTACCTGTAGTTTAATTCTCTCACTTGTCATCAGTGTGTCAGGATTTATATATATTGTCATATAGAATTAATGATGAAACAGTTTATAACTCCTTAAATGTGTTAAATCTTTTTGTAACACTTCAAGAGATTTCCAGAAGACTAACACAGAAAGGCACCAAAAATAAATAAAAAAATGTTTAAAAAAAAGTTTATCATTTTCTGTATTCTCTGTGACTGATGATGTCTTTCTGCAATCACGGGGATATCATCAACCGATTCAATGAAGTACTGAAATAAACTAATTTCTAATCTTACCGGCAGTTATAGTTCTGTTGTTGAGCTACACAAGTTGCATTATTTAAGCAAGGCAATAGTTCACATGGATTCAGTATTCTCTCACAGAACTTGCCAGTGAATATTGGCAGGCAGATACATGCCACATCCTATAGGAGAGAAGGAAATTAGAAATAATTATTTGTTGTACCCAAGGCAATACAGAAATTAGTGTTTACTTCCGTTACTACAGAGACCCTAAATAGGACAAGGTCTCATCATATTAAACAGTTTACAAAGACAGAACAAAAGCAGTCCTAGCCCCAGATAGGTTACAAATGTAATTTAGGACAAGTGGAATAGGCCTTCCAGCACAGATTATACCAGAGTTGAGTTTGCTAGCTGGAAATATACCAGCTCTAAATTTGACTGGCTTTGTGATTTCATAACTGCATCAAGAAGGAGCTTTATAATTCATTTATTTTTTTCCTCATTTCTGAATTTGTTCAAATGTATTTATCAAACAGTAACAGTGCACAAGGTGCCTCAGATATCAGAGTATTCAGTAACTAGAGTAGGAAAGAAAATGGTTTGTATCTTTTTTCCCCTTCAATATGAAGCACAGAGACTATATTTCTCTATAATGCTGAAAGACATCTGTCAGTTAGTGCAATCTCTAATTTACACAGCAAGAACAGTAAGTTATTTTATAAAATGAAATATTTGTTAGAGGTGACACTATCACCCTTATTTTTCTGTATGATGTCGTATATAGTCTTTTTGATGTCAGAAAGTAAAGGAAAAATATATAGGGGTTAACTGGCCAGCGAAATTGGAAGTCTTCGGGTGTTTCTTCAGGCATGATTGGGGAACTTTATTTTAACATCTGTTGAGAGATTTCTATATGTGTGAAACAAATTACTGCATCTGTTTATAGAAATGATTGTACAAAATAACGTGCTAGCTTATCTTCTAGACAAAATATTTAGACAGATTCAATTATCTAGAAATCTATCAATTTGGCAGTTTAGACATCTCACTTTTTTTCCTGTTTGAGTGTATATGTGTCACTTGTATATGATAACTGAGCTTTTGAACTCTTCTTTCACTATTTTGTTCTGTATAATCACTGCTATTTGCAATAGTCATGCTAATGAAGAAACATCAACAATGTGATGTCCTGTTCAATATATTCATCGATGATCTGGACGAAGGGATAGAGTGTACCATCAGCAAGTTTGCTGATGACACTAAACTGGGAGGAGTGGCTGATACGCCAGAAGGCTGTGCTGCCTTACAGCGTGACCTGGATAGGCTGGAGAGTTGGGCAGAGAGGAACTTAATCAAATTCAACAAGGGTAAATGTAGGGTACTGCATCTGGGGAGGAATAACCCCATGCATCAGTACAGGTTGGGGCCCGACCTCCTGGAGAGCAGCTCTGTGGAAAGGGACCTGGGAGTCCTGGTGGACAACAGGATGACCATGAGCCAGCAATGTGCCCTGGCGGCCAAGAGGGCCAATGGCATCCTGGGGTGCATCAAAAGGAGTGTGGCCAGCAGGTCGAGGGAGGTCATCCTCCCCCTCTACTCTGCCCTGGTGAGGCCGCATCTGGAATACTGCGTCCAGTTCTGGGCTCCCCAGTTCAAGAAGGACAGGGATCTGCTGGAGAGGGTCCAGCAAAGGGCTACAAAGATGATTAGGGAAGTGGAACATCTTTCATATGAGGAGAGGCTGAGGGATTTGGGTCTCTTTAGTCTGGAGAAAAGAAGATTGAGGGGGGATCTTGTTAATGCTTTCAAATACTTGAAGGGAGGATGCCAGGGGGATGGGAGCAGTCTTTTTTCAGTGGTGCCCATTGATAGGACGAGGGGTAATGGGCACAAGCTTGAACATAGGAAGTTCCATCTTAACATGAGGAGGAACTTCTTTACTTTGAGGGTGGTGGAGCACTGGAACAGGCTGCCCAGAGAGGTTGTGGAGTCTCCCACTCTGGAGACATTCAAAACCCGCCTGGACGCTATCCTGTGCAACCTGTTGTAGGTGACCCTGATCTGGCGGGGGGGTTGGACTAGATGATCTCCAGAGGTCCCTTCCAACCCTGACCATTCTGTGATTCTGTGATTCTGTGATTTGCAATAATACCAGATATGACTCTATTATAATGAACCTTTGACTTTGTGAGTTTGCAAGAATTTATTCTATTTGGCAAAAAGAAAAAAAAAGATAGAAAATAAAAAAGAAATTAAAAACAGATATCACAGGAAAAGCAACAATAAAAAACAACCACTAGGTAATAAAGATGACTGATGTATCATGTTCTATATCAGATTTTATTAAAGAGCAAAAAAAAAAAAGGAAACATCAGGAGTTTCTTAAGTGACCTCCAAGCAACTGAACCGAAAATGTGGAATTTGGGTTTTTTAACAGTAGAAATATTAGAAAAACTACACATTCAGACAATACTGTTTTTCCTCATTAAGCATGTAAAACTAATTTTAAAAGTTATATTAGAATTAAATGGTTTGGCACTTTCATGGAACAGATCCTCGTGTAAGCTATGTTGAGGCATATGGATGACAGGGAGGTGATTAAAAACAGTCAGCATGGCTTCACAAACAGAAAATCATGCCTGGTTATTCTGGTGGCTTTCTGCAGTGGGGTGACTGTGTTGATGGATAAGAGAAGAGTAACTGATGCTATCTACCTTGACTTCTGTAAGGCCTTTGACATTGCCCCTCATGACAACCAGTATTAGTACAGGCTGGATAATGAATGGATTAAGAGCAGCCCTGTGGAGAAGGACTTGCTGATATTGGTGCATGAAAAACTGGACATGAGCCATCAACGTATGCCCAAAAAGCCAATTGTATCCTGGGCTGCATCAAAAGAAGTACAGCCAGCAGGTCAAGGGAGGTGATTCTCCCACTATCCTACTCTGCTCTCATGAGGCCCTACCTGGAGTATTGTCTCCAGCTCTGGGAAGCAAGCACAAGAAAGACATGAACCTGTTAGAGTGAGTCCAGAAGAGTGCCATGAAAATGTCTATAAAGGCTAAGAGAACTGGCGCTGTTCAGCCTGGAGAAGAGAAAGCTCTGAGCTGAAGATGTCCCTGCTCATTGCAGGGGAGATTGGACTAGATGACAGCTAAAGGTCCCCTCTAATCCAAACCATGCTTACAGAGATGAGCCAGGGGCTCCTGAGATAATATGACCCAACAGGGAAACACCAGGGACATACCTCAAAGGAAGTAAGTGGTGTTCCTCTAAGGAAACACAGCCGACAGCCCAGCTGAAATGCCTATACACTAATGCAGACAGTACGGGCAACAAATGGGGAGCTGGAAGGCACTGCGCTGCTAGAAAGCTATGACCTAGTTGCCATTGGTGAAACCTGGTGGGACGGCTCCCATGACTGGAATGTGGGTACCGATGGCTACAGGCTGTTTAGAAGGGACAGGCAAGAAATTAAGAAACGGATAGAGTGTGAAGAGCTGTCTCTAAAGAATAACCACAAACAGGTTGAAAGCTTATAGGTAAGAATTAGAGACGGGTGCAATAAAGGGAACCTTGTGGTTGGTGTCTGCTGCAGGCTGCCCAATCAAAGGGAGTCTATTCATGAAGCCGTCTTACTCCAGCTATAGGAGGCATCATGCTTACAGGCTCTCATCCTGTTAGGGGACTTCAACCATCCTGATATCTGTTGGAAAGTACCATGGCAAGATGCAGGCAATCCAAGAGACTCCTGGAGTGCATTGAGGATAACTTCTTAAGGCACGTAATAGACAGTCCCACCAGAGGGGCTGTGATACCGGACCTTTTGGACACAGCCTGGGCTGCAGTGATCATGCCCTGGTGGAGTTTCCAGTCCTGGGGGATATGGGTCAGGTGAGGAGTAAAGTCAGGACCCTGAATTTTAGGAAAGCAGAATTCCAGCTCTTCAAGGAGTTAGCCAACAGGACCCCTGGGAAACTGCCCTCCCGGGTAAGGGAGCAGAGCAAAGCTGGCAGATCTTTAAGGACTCTTTCCTTAGAGTCCAAGAGTTCTTGATCCCCAGGCATAAGAAATCAGGAAAGGAAGGCAAGAGACCAGCATGGCTGAGTTGGGACCTGTTGGTCAAACTAAAGGACAAGGAAGCAATGCACAGGATTCGAGTTAGCCAGCATGGCTTCACCAGGGGCAAGTCCTGCCCGACCAACCTAGTGGCCTTCTATGATGGAGTGACTACACCAGTGGACAAGGAAAGAGCTATACGTCATCTATCTGGACTTCTGTAAGGCCTTTGACAAGGTCCCCCACAACATCCTTCTCTCTAAATTGGAGGGGTATCGATTTGAGGCATGGACTGCTCGGTGGATGAGGAATTGGTTGGATGGTCACATCCAGAGGATAGTGTTCAATGGCTCAATGTTCAGATGGAGATCAGTGGCAAGTGGTGTTCCTCAGGGGTCTGTATTAGGACTAGTACTGTTCAATATCTTTATCAACAAATGACATAGACAGTGGGGTCAAGTGCACCCTCAGCAAGTTTGTGGATGACACCAAGATGAATGCTGCAGTTGACGTGCCTGAAAGAGGGGATGTCGTCTTGAGGGACCTGGACAAGCTCAAGAAGTGGGCCCAAGTGAATCTCATGAGGTTGAACAAGGCCAAGTGCAGGGTCCTGCACCTGGGTCAGGGCAACCCCCAGTATCAAACCAGGCTGGGGGATGAAGGGATTGAGAGCAGCCCTGAGGAGAAGTACTGAGTACTTAGAGGTACTTGCAGATGAAAAGCTGGACATGAGCTGACAATGTACGCTCACAGCCCAGAAGGTGAACTGTATCCTCAGCTGCATCAAAAGAAGCATGGCCAGCAGGTCAAGGGAGGTGATTCTGCACCTCTACTCTGGTCTCATGAGACCCCACCTGGAGAACTGCGTCCAGCTCTGGAGTCCTCAGCACAGGAAAGACATGAACCTGTTGGAGCAGGTCTAGATGAGGGCCACAAAAATGATCTGAGGGCTGGAAAACCTCTCCTATGAAGACAGTCTGAGAGAGTTGTGGTTGTTCAGCCTGGAGAAAAGAAGTCTCTGGGGAGACCTTATAGCAGCCTTTCAGTACTTAAAAGGGGCTTATAAGAAAGACAGGAACAAGCTTTTTAGCAGGGCCTGTTGCAAGAGGACAAGGGGTAATGGTTTTAAACTAAAGGAGGGTAGATTCAGACTAGTTATCAGGAATTTTTTACAATAAGCATGGTGAAACATTGGAACAGGTTGCCCAGAGAGGTGATAGATGCCCTATTTGTGGAAATATTCACAGTCAGGTTGGATGAGGCTCTGAGCAACCTGATCTAGTTGATGATGTCCCTGCTCATTGCAGGGGGGTTGGACTAGATGACCTTTAAAGTTCCCTTCCAACCCAAACTATTGTATGATTCTGTGATTCTGTGATTCTATGATTCTATATCCAGATAGGGATCTCTGAAGTTTATACTTACATTTGGCAAATCAATACATGTACCTCTGTTTTGACATGGCCTTGAAGAACATTCATTAATATCAATTTCACAGTTGTGACCAAGAAAACCAGCAGGACAATCACAAACATATCCAGGCTGATTATTTTGGCATGTTCCCCCATTCAGGCATGGCTGAGATACACAAGGGTCACCAGGTTCCTCACAAAATGGACCTAAAAGAAATAAGCATTAAAAATTAGGGAGTGTTCAAGTGAATGATGCCTCTTTATATACTGCCCACAAACATTACCTTGTCACTATGTTGTGTTTCCCTATTATTTCTCATTAATTCTATTGTTTTTTTTTTTAATTTTAGGAGGGATTGAGAGGCTTTTATTTATTGTGTTTTCTTAAATTGTGCACACTGTGAAGCTCCATTTACTGACTGGGACATCTGTATTCTATCACCATTTAAAAAGCAAAGAACTTAAAATATTCCTGTACGTTTTGTTTGTTTGGTGAATAAACATGGTAGAAACATATAGGAATGAGTAAACCCATCTGTAGCAAAGGGAGGATGAGAACTGGAACCATAGCCCCAGGAGACACTGAAGAGTCACTGAACATCTCTTTTATAGCGATTATTATTAAGGGAGGTTGTTCCCTTTCCTGTTTGTAGATCCAGCCAGTAGTGAAGCTGAATATACTCTCAGGAAGTGCACACACACTCACTTTTGCGCACACACACACGTACACAGAAACAATACAGACACAGTGCCCACATGGATCAACATGGAGAGAATGTCCCTGTACCACATGAACACAAACAGCACTCGTGAGCATGAACAGCAAAGATGGCTCAAGCTTTTTCTTCCTTTATGGATAGTCAGTATTGAAGTTCACTAGCAAACATACACTCTCCCTCACTTTCTAAATGCACAAATATACCCACATTAATGAATTCCTCAAATATTAGCACAGTTTTTAAGTCTGTCTGATATCCATACCCAGAACCTGTACCTCTTGCCATCTTGCTGGCTCAGACCTTGAGTTATTCAAGATCTGGATATTATTCTAGTTGCTGGCTAGTCCAGTTTCACCCCTCACCACTAGGAAGGGTGGTAACACAGAAATAATAAAGAAAAGAGACTGCAGTGGTCAGATGCAGGGCTTAGTCAGATAAGCATAAAGAGCTGCAGCCTGCTTACACTCAGACAGCCCTTTTATCACCTTTTCTCTCCATTTTCCCATATTTGTACTTCTCCTGTCCACTTTGATCCCTATCTTTCTTCACCCTTTTCTTCTCCCAGATAAACAACCCTTACCTAAGTGTTTGTCCCCATTGACTCTAGTTTTATCACCTCCATAAACAAATTCAGTATTTCTGATATGTTTACCTAGATAATCTTGGCTTTATGTAGGATTACCAATATGGCTGCCTGGGCTCTGTTGGCCTTGCAAGAAAATAATCTCTGAGAAGTCCCCAGTTCCCTCCCTTTAATTATCTGTGAAGTTTTCCCATGTCTCACAAAATATTTCCTGAACTGTCTGTGGAATCCAGTTGTCACTCATGGTGCTATCTGTACCTTTTGTCAGCCACTCAATTATTTGCTAAGGTCATCAACTTCTCATGTTATATACAGCAGTTTCCCATGTTTTGTTCCGTCATTGTAACCCCAGGCAGGCTTTTACTAACCTGCCTGCATACCTCAATAGTTATGGATTGCCTACATATTTTGGACAATTAACTCTATTTAATTGCACAACATCAAAGATATAGCAGAATTATAGCAGCTAAGAATTTAATTCCATTTACTTCTGGAAAATTATGTAACAAATATGCTTTCTACATATCCTGTACTTTGGTACTCTGATTTAAACCACTTTACTAACACATACTTACAGATTACTTCAGAAGCATTTTTCAATAATTTGCTGTAGCAATAACATTAACTTCATAATAAATCTATTCTAAAGTAGTAGTATGTATTGATTCCACAATTTGTTAGTCACTTCAATCAACTGAATTAAAAATAGGCATTCATAAAACAATAAATTATACTTTACAAAAAGATGTATAGTTTTGAAATGATAAACAGAATGATTTTAACTTAGAATAGTAAACCCCCAGGTAAACAGTTAATTCACTCTAAAGCAATTAACAGATAAGTATGCGAGCCTCTAGTAATTTCCTTACCAACACAGACTAGCTATGTGGAGCAACTGTAAGTATGTGGAACAACATTTACCAGGAGATCCAAATATCACACTCTGTAGCTCTTATATACCAGAACACTGATGCAACAAACTCTATAGAAGACAATCCCATTAGCAGAAATAGGACCGAAACATTATTTTCCTTTTTATCACTCAGTTATTGGAAACAGTTGTTCATAAGGCAAAATGAATTGGATCTATCTTTTAGGACATCTTATTAACTTCTCTTTAGCATCAGAAGGCATTCAAAGAATCTTTTGTGAATTTATTGCTCTCCCTCATCACCATAGTAACCAAGTTACAGTAAAAGTATATTGCAACTTGCAGAGGTTAGGGCTTGCTAATAGGAAAAGCCAAGAAGGCCATTCCTTAGAACAAGGACATTGGCTGGTATATATATACACATAAGAGAATGTTTACAACATGAAGTGAGGTTGATTGGTCAATTGTTTCTTATTATTCAATCTAGTATTTAGCTGTCTTGTTAAACTTCAGTACAATATTGTACCCCGGCAGTACTCATAGATAAGGTTATATATCAATGCTTATCCTATTTTTTTTTCCTTTTATTGGGCACATTTGACAAGAATGGGTGCTCCTGACCCACCCGCATTACTAAACAGGAAAAAGCAAACCAGCAAAACAGTGACTCCAACTGTTCTACCCAAAGGAAAGACAGAAAGTGTAGTTCCACAAGCCAAACGGATTAAAGAGCTATATCTGCCATTGTTTCTACCCCGGAATCCATTCAACCCTCCTCATTTTTTCTGCCACCATTACCATGATATTCTTAGCCTTTTGTTATAAAATGGCACTGGGTGGGACTATTAGAACAGAGAAAGACTAAATAAACAAAATAACACTCTCCCTCTCATCTGGGGAAACCAGATGAAAGAGGTGCCTTTTTGGAAATGCCATGCCCATTTGTAGCAGAACTAGGAAAAGAACATTGTTCTGCTAAAAAAAAAAAATAAATAAAAATAGAGGTAATGCAACTTTCTTTTAGGGAAGACCAAAATTAACTAGAAGAGGAATAGAAAAAGCCTGAGAGGATAGAAGGAAATATTGTTAATCACAGCATGGGAGATGTATCAAAGAAAAAATGCATGGTTCAAAGATGGCAAAAAAAGCTGTTGCAGTTCTTTTCTTCTTGAAATTTCCTTGCAAAGGGCAAATTTTATATTTTTCTTGTTGTTAATTTGGAAAAAACAGTGAGTTTAGTGCGATTTGGGAGCCAATTACCTAACCAGGTCAAGGGGGTTAAATTTAGATAAAGATACTAAGGCAGCAACTGCACTCATGGTCTAAAACACAAGTCACATCTTTCATAGGTCTATCTGGAGTGAATTCAATAAAAAAAACCTCTACCAACTGCCTCACATCTTTTAGGAAGAACTCAGTCTTGAGCAGGAATATTTCCTTAATCATTGACGTTACTTATGTCTTTGACATTCCCCTACTTTATAATTTCTTGTATTCAGCATCTTGTGTGAAAAGCAAGAGCAGTGCTCTTTCACCTGAAAATACATGCCTGATGAGTTTGACAAATCAAGTCAATAAAAGGAATTGTGGGGAATTGGTGTTTTGAGCTTTTTATTCTATCATTTCCAAACCTGATGTCACACTCAATCTATTTTCCAAAGGAGACTGAAAGGTGACTTAATTACAGCCCTTGGATGGGGAAAGTATCGAGCACTAAAGGGATCGTTAATTCAGTGGAGAAAAGTGTAACAAAAGCAAATGACTGAAGAGAGAAGCAAAACGAAACGAAGTTAGAAACACCTCATATACTTTTACCAGTGAGGACTCTCTACCAGGCCATCATGAAAGAACTGGATTCTACACTTTCTGATGTCTTCACATCAATGCTTTTTGAAAGATACTGTTTTAACCATATACAAAACAGAAGTCTTAATGTATAGGTAAGCAATATAACAACCTTTAGTAAAAATAGATGAACAACTGATCGTGTAAACTTGCAAATCTATTTGTATACTTTGACTCAAAATTTATACAAAACCTCTTAATAGTTGTGTAAAATTAGGAATTCGTTCCAAATTCCCATTTAGAAATTTACATATTTTTGTCATCATCAGTGCCTCTTGTTTAGATATGTTTAAATAAATACTTCATAGCCACGATAACATTTACTGACCTTTTGAACGCTGTTGTTAGAAGCAAGGTAAAGAGGGAACAGGACAAAAATAGATCTATATAATCTGAAGTTATCTCACTTTGATATCACTAACAACATAGTATAGGCATAGTATTTGACATAGATTATGTGTATTTCTCTTGCCAACAATTTCAACCGAATTACTTCTTCCCCCAGTCAAACCAGAAGAGAGACATTTGCTGAAAATACTGAAGTCCCTTTAGTGTTCACTGATGAATGATTAGCTACTCAAAGCTATGATATATTGTTCAAATTCTCAGGAAAATAAATGCTGAAACTATGTCCTAATGGGAGACAGCTGATTTGAGAGACTTCAGTGTGAAGATAAAATAGTTAGCAGCTTGCATATCCTAATTAAAGAAGAAAATTCAAGAAATTAAATCATCAGTAGAATTGGTCCACCATGGTGTTTCAATACAGTGAATTCTTATTTGGTTTACTTCAATAAAATAAAAATTGTGGAAGATTAGAAAGTAGGAATGAATGAGTAAAGATTATCCTATATACCAATATGAAAGCTAATGAATTTTAGTTTAGGGAACTGAACCTTATTTCCAGGATTTTATATTGCTTTTACATGTGAAGAGAATAAAATCCTTCACCAAAACCAAACAAATGACGAAACACCCCAGCCCTTCCTAGTCTGGTTAAACGGTATTCCTGCTAGTCTTCATTAGTTTCACTACCAAGTTATAATGATAATCCATTAAAAGTCAAAGGATGTTCCCGACACCTTTGATAAGCATCAGTCAGTTTGTTAAGATACCCCATAGTGCCATTTACATAAATATTTGGGGTTGCTTATTAAAATAAATAGTTTCTATTTTTAATAGAGGTCTTTCAGGCCTTCATATTTATACAACCATTTCTCTTTCCAAGGAGTAAAACATGTGAAAGATCATCTTAGTATACTATGCTTTAATATGATTTCAGTACTTTTGTTTTGTTATTGCTCTAATGAAGAATCAATATTTTCCAGAGCAGTTATGCATAAGGCACAGTAGACTATTTCAGGAAACAGCATATGTTACACACATATATATTCACTTATTTGTACTTTAGATAGAATGAAGCAATAATATTTCAGGGTTAGCATAAAAAAAAAGGAACTACTTGGTGGGAGAGAGATTTCTTTTCAGTTTAAATGAAACAAGTGGTTGCTAGGAGCTACAATAAAGGACCAAGATACACAGTAGGCAGTAAACAGAGTAAAGCCTGGGAATGAAGACAAGCATGAAAATTCAATTGTTAAAAGTATTGTTAATATTTTAATATGTTCAGTTTCACAACTGAAATTATAGAAACCTACCTCTTACATCATGTCCTTCTTACGTCATGCCATTATTAACGTTTAGCACTCTTGTTCACTTTAAAACTAATTTCAAAATAGGTCTCTTTTAATCTGAGGAACATTAGATTTCAGTTGATTAAGTGAAAGTATTTCTGCAATTAAACTAATCTCTATCTGCATAGCTCAGTTAAAAATTTATTATAATTATTCCAATCCAGTTGACTCCTTGTTTTTACTTTCCTGAGTTTCATCAGCTGCCCTTCCTTTTCAATGTAAAAATGAAAAGTATTTTTAAAAGTTCTTTTTGTAAAAAGAATATATTTTTTCCTGTTTAAAAGCATCACTGAATCACAAGCTCTTCTCTTATATATCTAGGCCCTGAAAAATACCAGTATTTCTATTAGTACACTAAAAGCATTAATCTTTGAAATATGAATACAGTATTTGCATCTTCATATAAATTTCTAATCAAAACTAATGAATGACACCTTTTATTCTGCATATGAAGTTTCAATAAAGTTTGAATAAAAATGAGATCTACTCAAGGCACTGTAAATCTAGGTTTCAGTAGTGAGTGAAAATCTCCACAAAAGATTATAAGGGCTACATTCTTAATTTTAGACCAAATAAGCAGTATCAAAGCTCACTGATGTGCTTTATGCAAAAGCCCCAATCAGCAGACTTGAAAATAGACATTTTGGAAGTAAATGAATGAGAAGAACATTAGCTTCCATCAGAGGAAAGCCTATTAGAGAGAAAATTACAGTACTGCTGGAAAAACTCATCAAGAGTCCTTGTAAACTTTTAGTTTTACTTCTTATCTTGACTAACCACAGTGTTCAGAAATTCTAAAATAGCTGAAGCATATAGAGCTGGGTTGATTCTGATCCAGTGCCTTCCTGGTCACTGCTAAGGCAGCGTGCATGGGCTATCGCTCCTTCTGGAAGGCTATTATTCCCTGGGGCAAGAGCAGGGCATCACCCTAGTTATAATATATCAATATACTATTCCTAGCCTAAAATCACCTCCTACTGACTTAGTTTGCTGCAGAAAGGGGTGTTCAAATCACCGCTAGGAGCAGCAAAAAGAATAACCATAATGTTCAAATGGACAGTTATGACTTTTATCAAGAATGCCTATGCTGCCCACTCACAGAAAGTCTAGATTTAAAATTGCCTTTCCAGGAACAGAAGAAAATCTAAGTGTATCCATTAACAGTGAATTCACTAATACTCCACGGTTTTTACTATAGTAAAATGATATGATCACTTACCCCTCTTTTGGGAAGGTGGATTTAAAAATGCAATGATTAATCACTCCTTTCTCTAAGGTAACAGTTTCTCCAGATAGTATTAATGCAGGTCCCTAGCTGCCTCTCAGGTGACAAGACCTTTCCTATGCTCAAATGCAAGTTATGTTCTTGATGGTTCACATACTTCTGTGAGAGGCTTCTGAATTCTGAAGTATCCCACTTCTTAGAGATGAGGAGGTGTCTCCTGGAATTCATGGATTACCATTGTGCCTGACGTTACTCAGTATGGTTTTGAAAGGTATGAATGGGAGATATACTTTTTAGTCAAATCCTAAATGATAATAGATTAAGTCAATATACTGAGTGAGACAGAAATTTTCTTCAATAAAATACAAAAGTCTGTGTGACTTCAAACTTCAAAAGTACGAAATATGAAAATAAACCTGAACAAAAATATTAAGTAGATAACTGTACATAAATGGATACCAGAGACCAATAAAGCAGCAAATGCTTTGTGAACCAAAACAGAAGGAACTCAATGGGAAGGCAAAACTAGGCTTCATTTGCGCAATTTTCAGTGGAGAACCAAATACTTTTATATTGTTGACCAGAAATGCAACATCATAATCTTTGGTGAGAGATTTTAAAGTGCTGTTTCGTATACATCACTAGTGAGACCAAAATTAAATACTTCATACCATTCTGAGTTAATCACAGAGATGATTCAAGGAAATTTAATACCAGAATGTATCTCCCAAGCGAAAGTAGGCAGGCTGTGCAAGGGTATGCCATGCTGGGCTGGGTGAAACCTTGGGATGCAGCTGGAATAGCTGAGGAAGAACATAGAATCCAAGAGGAGCAAGTTCTCCCTGGTCTTGCAATGTAGAGACAAGGATTGATTAATCTAGTATAGATGGGAATCGAGGTAGATCCACCGGGCAGAAAAGTTATTCAGAGATATTTGAGAAATTTCTTGTGGAAACAGATATAAACTATTTCAGTTATAATTTTTTTTTGTGGGTAAAGCAGTAAGAATAAATTGAACAGTAAAAAATTTCACAGAAGAGAGAAAGGGGTAAAATGACCAAAAGGACATCTATCTTTAGCTGTTAACATTACTAATACAGGGATGTATATTTCCTGATTGTTAAGAGCTGTTGCAGAAAATAAAAGCATTAATGAGTAAATCATAGTGCAAAATCCTTAAAAAAGAGAATAAACTTGTATTTAGAACAAATATGATCCAGCATTTTCTGCTTTATTGCATGTGTGTTTACAGCCAGCTAGAACTGAGAAGCAACATCCCTCCTGAAGAGCTTAATAACATGGGAAAGGGAACATGCCTCAAGGAACATTGTAAGTCTATTGAATTCGCAATGTGCAAGGTGTTACTTAAGACTTCAATGGTTGTCTATAAAACTCCCATTGGAAAATGAAAGGTCCTGAACCTTTCTGTTCGTTGGAAGCAGGAAAACCATATTTCTTTGTCTTCTGTTTAGTGGAGTAATGTGTGGTAGCTTCAATACTTCTTCGCGGCAACGATTAGTTGCCTGTTGAAATCCTATTGCTTTTATTTTTCCTTTGGTGGTGGAGACCTTAGGGCTTCTGCTTCTCCTTAGGGTCTGAGTTGTTCAGTTTTCTCAACTTGTCTCTTTTTCAAAGGTCAAACCTTTAGAAGTTCTTTAGCTTAGATAACTATTTCACATCAAAGGAAACATTAAAATAAGGTTGTTCCATGTCCCATAGGTATGTTTGGAACTTAGGCCTTCTCTCTTGACTCTTTGAAAAGCAATTTTTAGCTGAAACTTTGAATAAATGTTTTTCTGAAATGGAGATAACTTGATCATTGTGCATAATAAGGGTAAAATATTCTTAACTCTTGTTCTGTAAAGAAGAATTAAAGCTTATAATATTTTCCTGATATTTCACTCACCTAAGGGAGGAAGGAAGGGAGGAACGGTGGGAGGTAGAGATTTCCTAGTGGGGCAGCTGTACTCTCTAATATTCTCCAGAGTAAGAATGATAGGCACTTGCATAAACTAAACAAAATACTTCAGTAGATGCCAAAGCAGTCTAATCTGTTATTCAGGGTAATTTAAATGCTTTTAGTTTCTAAAATATATCAAAATTCTTAACTGTGAAAATAGATTCTCAATTTATTCCAGAACTTATACACTAAATGTTTAGTACAAGAAAGGTCCAGATCTTGATAGTTTTTAATTTTATGTTATATATTTATCAAAGAAGATTATGTGTCTTCACAGAGGTATATTTAGTCACTATTATAAGTTAAAAAAGTGTATCTTTTTTATATTTCTTCTGTTCATACTTGCCCACTTGCCAGCCAATGCAGGATTACAAGGAAGTTATCCATTATATTAATTGAAAGGCCTTAATGTAGATCAACAAAATAAATAGGATAGCAAAAAATTTGCAAAGCTTGTACGTATTTTGATATAATCATGGTAACAATAAGATTAAGAATCTATTCTGTTTAACATTTTATTACTTAAAAGACTACATCAGTTTTTGGATCTTTTATCTTCCATGAGTACACAAAGTGAGAAGTGTGATAGAAGGAGAAAGAAAGAAAGAAGAAACTACAATGTACTGGGAATGCCAATGCACATAGAACAAGAGAATCCCAAAATGGAGAAATCTACATTTTAAATGCCTGTGTAAATGTACTGAGTAGGAAAAAGAGGGAAATTGTTGTGATTAATAAACGGATGAGTTTAAAAACAAGAAAAAGTGGTGATGGAGAGATTATTGCTGGGGAAGGTAAAAAAAAAAAGAGGTACAATATAAAGTTGTGTCCTACTCTGTTCAAACAGCCAGTCTGCTTACATGACAGATAAAATAAGCAAAACATGTATTATAAAGCATAAAACATAGAAATTGATCTCTTTCAACTTAATATGATATTTTAACCATTTGAACATGATTTGTGGTTTGTTATGATGTCAGAAAAAGTTATCTTTAATAGTTGTAGTGGAAAAATTTAGTAGCAACATTTGAAATTTATATAGAAGATGTAGAAAGAGCACACCTTCAACAGTATGCAGTCACACTGGTGTATGTTTTCAAGCCTATATTAAATGATTGAGCAGTGCTTTTCCCCTAACTTGAAGTGTAACTTTGCCCTCTACACTCACGTTTCATTATTTTTTTAATTCACTATCAACTATCTTGAAAAGCAGGAACTTCATGGATAAAATAAATGTAATGAAAGACAGTGGCAAATTTTGCTAAACCTTGTTCTTAGTGAAAAGTGGAAAAGAAAATGTGTTTTAATTTGTCTTTATAATCATCATCTCTGTATTCATTGAATACTTGAGGTCAGCAGAGTAAATGACAGGCAGACCTTATCTGCTTCTAGTTAGGACAATGTAGAGATTTCCTACTTTTTTATTTACCTACTGCTTGAGATTCACAAAATCACGTGACAGTTTTAATTTTACTGGATCAGTACAACCCTGATAAGTAACGTGTATGGCACAACTGAAGAAATAATTTTCTCAGATCTTGGACACTCCATCTTACTCAAGAAGATTACCTTAAACCTTAAATATCATACTACTGGAAGTTACTTAAAAATTAAAACAATCTGAGATTCCTGGTAAAATATTTGTGAAGTTACGTCCTCAGTAGACTCTATAGGAACATTAAAAATACTCTAAGGAAAAGAAGCTTTGTAATGATAAAAGAGCTTCTGTAGACCAAAACTAGGTTTTTATTTGTTTGCTTTTTTCTCAACTGTTTCTGTCAAATTAATAAATGTATTTTTGCTTCCACCAATCTTGATTTACTTGTAGATTTTTTTTTTCCTCACAGCTAGAAATGTTATGACTACAATGTGGAAAATCAATATTTTAAAAATGAAGTTGAACAAATAAATTAATTTTCTTCTAAACTTTTTATTTTTCTTTAAAATGGAGACTGACAAAAGAATAGAAAGAACAAAATCTCTTCAGAAAGCATTGAATGCACAGTAGTTTTGATGAGATGCATAAAAGTATATATACATAGGCCAGAATTAGTCTGAACCACTCAAAACACTTTGGGATATTATATTTTATAAATGTTCACAACACAAATTTTAGCCACATTATGTACAATCTTGTTATTTGTGATTGTTATCACTTATCTTTCTAGCACCATGAAACTAAATGAGATTTTAAAGAACACATAAAGAGCCAGAGTGACGTTTTTGAAAACATCTAAATGACTTGACATACAACGTGAACATGTTATGTGAGATATCTCACTTAGAGGTCTCTTCTAGTGTAGTTATACTGTTTAATATCTTAAAATATCTTGTACGAAGTAGTGTTGTCAACTCCATATTGAATTTTAGATTTCATTTTTGAGGTGACTTAGATACTCTGATGTCCTATGAAGTCCCATTTTAAAAAATTATCTAAGCACCTTTAGAACAGAAATTGTGTTGCTGGCACTGTAAAATATGCTGATAAATGACAACTTTAGAAGGTGGAATACTTAAGTCAATCATATATTTTTGAGAAGTAATTGTTAACTCTGTGCTAACACGCTTACTGTAGTCTACGTAATAATTTATCCTGACTCCCTTCCTGACACACTTTTCTTTGGTAAAGTGATATAGGTTAGATTTGTTGAGTTATTTTTAATTTATGCAAGCATGCAAAATGACACACCTCCCAGTTTTTGAGCAGTCATAATTGTGTTTATTTGCTAACCTATCTCAGTATCGTCTCACATAATCTGGTGTAAATCAGAAGAAATCCTATAAAACCTGACGAACTGATACTGAGAAAATGCATCATTAAATACAATAAGTAGATTCAGCAAATTCCTTAGCTTTCTTTCTCACAGAGTAGATGTCATCAGATCAATAGGAGATTTTAGATATTTGAACACCGAAAGCTTTAGGCTGATACTTATTGAAATCCAAATAAACTGACTTGCAACTGCAAGTTCCCTAAAAGACTTTCAAAAATTGGCTGTACTATGTATCCCAATATTCAAGTCATGAATACAACATAATAAATATAAAACTTTAAGAACTGTAAAAATATTCAGGTTTTGTTCTTGTTGTTGTTGATATTATTATTATCATCCATTCTTTCAGCAGTAATCTTTTCAAGAATTCCCCTGAAACTAGGATAAATTAAAAATGCAATAATTTAAATATTGATAATGAGCAATTCAGTTAGTTATATGAATCCAGGAAGAAGAGCCTTAAATAAAGCAGCAGCTGGAAAGTTGGCATTTTGGTATTTCTCTGCTAATATACAAGCTTTCTAGAAACACATGACAGGTGATTTACTTTGACTTCTCTCCTCAAAGTTACCACAGCCAGCTGACTGATGATGAAGGATATGTATGAGCTGAAAAATCAGATGGACTCATTAGAATATTCAGGCACTTTGCTCCGTAAAAAGTTATACCATGGGTAGCTTGGCCTTCTCTTGTTTGCAGTCAAAACTCTGTTGTGTGAGAAGACAAAAAAGCTTGGCTGAGCAGGTACCAAGCCACTTACATCTTTGTATATCAACTCTAAATCAACAAAATACACCTGCAGTCAAATGCAGCTCACAGCACTACTATATTATACACAGCTGTAAATATTGAACTTGACAAAAATGTTGACGTATCTTCACCACTGCCAAGTTTTCAGATGGATTCATCAGCGATATACAGTTGTTTAAACCCTTTTATTCACCCAAACAACTTGAACCTTTAGAACTTATAAATTCTTAAGATTTTTTTTTTTTTTTTCCAAAATTAGTTTGACACATATCAATGACTAAAGGTAGTTGTATTGGGTTTGCGTGGCAAGGTTTAGTAGGGGGGGGGGAGGGGGGCTATAGGGGTGGTTTCTGGAGA